>SNQJ01S0008143.1:61046-78919 GCA_010110895.2 Picea sitchensis
AAGTGGATATGATATGGGGACAATCTTGATGCAAGGATGTAAGCCAATTTATATCATTATAAGATGTTTCATGGTGGATTTCTAAACTACCCCACATATGACAAGGAGAACTATGCTCTAGGACAAGTTGTTGATAAATGAATCACTATATAATGGATAAGGAAACCATCATCCATATCAATCACCAACTATTGCAATATTTCCAGGCATAAAGTAAGATTTAGTAAACAAGACACTACAAATGGATAGGAATTTTACAAAATTTTCATCATAACATCAAATATGAGAAGGGTATTGCGATTAATTTGGAATCAACATTGGGTACTCTTAGACACATTGAATGTTTCACCCATGATGCATACAAAGAGGAATACATAGAACATGAGTACTTTAAGGAGGTATTTCAATAACTATAAGGCCAAGCTCATGAAGAAGAAGGTGATAGAAAGGTTAGCTACCATCTACAATATGGGTTTCTCTATGAGCTAGATTATAAGATATGTGTTCCTAAAGTAGAAATATTGAAATTTATCACATAGGCTCACACCTCTAAAATTGTGGGGCATTTTGGTGTTGGGAGAATAGTGGCCAACTTACATGGGTATGTATATTGAACTAGAATGCAATAAGATGTAAATCGGTTTATTATAGGATACATACTTTGTCATACAAACAAAATTAGTAATAGGAGACAAGGTTTATGTCATCCCTTACATGTATTACTAGACTAGGGAGAACATCTCCATGGATTTTGTGGGTGGTTTTCCCAAAACTAGGTGAGGACATGACTATCATTTTTTGTTAGTGGATAGGTTTAGTGATATGTGCACTCTCATGCCTTGTAAAAAGACCATCCAAGGACAAGGTGCATTAATCATATCCTTTGATAAGGTGTGGTTTCACTTTGGATACTAAGGAGCATCATCTCAAACAAAGATACCATATTTGTTAGTGCCATTTAGACTACACTCTGGGAGAATATGGAGTTTGGAAACCAAGTTGAAGAGATCTATAACTTTCCATCCACTTACATATGGGATGGAAAAAGTAGTGAACATGACATTGGTTCAACTTTTGAGGGGTTACAAACATAAGCATCTAGGGTCTTGGGATGAAAAATCAATTTGTATTCAATATTTTATGGCATAACACTCCCCACTTCCACCAATAAGTCCCCCTTTGAAACTTTTTTTTTATATTTTCCAACTTTGCCTCTAGATGTTGTCTATGGACAATAAGAAAATGAGAGCAAAGACACCATAGGACAAATATTAAAGGATGAAAGATTCATTGACAAGATCAGGCAAATCCATTTGCAAGTACATGAGACATTGAGGAAGTTGTCATAAAAAATACAAGGCCCACATGATTGAAACAATTTTTAGAAGACATGCAAGGTAGGGGATCAAGTATGGTAACTTTTGAATAAAGTAAGGCTACAAGGTTCGGGTAAGAAAATCAAGGCTTTGGGTATAGTCCTTTTGAAGTCTTGGAGTAGGTAGGTGCCAATGCTTATATATTTAGTCTAACTCCATATATGTGTATTTACTTAGTAGTGAAAGTGGAAAATTTGAAACTCTATGAGCCTTCCTTGTTAAACTGAGAAAATTGCAAGAAACGGTTACCTACCATAGTGGACATAGCACTAAAAACTCATGCAGAGTTAGCAGAGGATATAATTTTGAAAAATAAGTGAAAAACAACTAGACAAAGATAGCATGGACTCTAGCAAGTTAATGGGTTGAAAGGAAAACTTAAAGGCAAGGCCAAATGGTACTATAAAGAGAAGGTAGTGGAAAATTTTCCTCACCACCTTTAGTATAAAATTTTGGGGACCAAAATAATCTCAAAATGGGGAGGTATGATTCAAAATGGATCAATATATAATTTTCCATCTATTTTGGTACTTTATGAGGGAGGAAATTGGAGCTATTAACTTGTAGGGTGCATTTTAGGGGCAGTTCCTATTTTAGGGGCATGTTGAGGCCTCAACAACTCCCCTTAATTTTTACAAAAATAAAAGGGCCCCATTGGAATTTTGGAAAACATTGTTTTCAATTGCATTTGATTTTGTCTTGCTTGATTTGAAAAGATGATTTTATGATTCCTTTCTTTGGAGTTTGTTTTTACTTGTAACATATTTGATTATTATTTATAAATCAAAATGCTTATTAAAGTCATTATAACTAAGAAAAAGTTTAATGACCAAACTTTTATATGTTAGCTTTGAATACATCGCTAACATTCTTTATGACGAAGTTCATGTGAACTAATTGGTCATTAAGGCCAGTAGTAATTTTATCAAACATATCAAATAAAAAATGTTGAAAATGTATTAACTACTAAATGATTTCATGGTTACATAAATGATTTTTCATGATAGCATCTCAGTAAGTTATTTGAAGATTTCATAATGAGGAATCTATTCACTGATACCATTGTACAAACCTCGTGTCTCTTCTCGAGTGATTGACCATAATGTTGGTTTTAAGTAAAAGATCACATTTGTATTTTCAACCAATATTTATTTATATTACTCAATAATCATTAAAAGACATGTTTAAATCCATTTATATGAACCCATTGTGACAACATAATTTGATCTTAAAAATAAAAGGGAATTGGATGTATATTATTTTACGATGGTAATGGAATCTTATAATGGAATTAGAAAAAAGAAAAAAATGTTATGAAATTTGTTTCTAATAGGGAATCTGAGTTTCTCAAAAAAATTGGATTTTTCTTTAGATTTTAATATTTAATTATATCAACAAAATTATAGGTAAATCCAAAATAACACCTTGTATTTTCTTTTTATTGTTATTCTTCTTGCACAGGTTTGTAGTGAAGTTGGTTCTTCAGATCTTAAGGGTGGCTACAAAGAGTGATGCAAAGACTGTATATCATAATTCCAGTGTTTGGGACGTGAATGCCAACTAGGATGCCAACAGAAAATTCTAGTAGCACCAGACAATAAAAAGGAAGATATATCATCATTCCTCTTAAAAATTTGACGCATGGAAGTGGTAGAAGAAGCCATATCCCGCCATGATGCCACTGAATCAAGTCAAATAAAGAAAAGAGATAACTTCCACACGATTTAATGGGTTGTTGTACAAAATATATTTTGGCACTCAGTACATGAAGAATGGTTCTAAGCACCTAAGATCACGAAGGAAAGAATACTAGAAGTGCAACAAAAAAACAAGATCACATGGTTTTACTTTGGGATTTTCTATTATATATGTGCATATTTTATGTGCCACGATCGTTGAGGTAAATGAAAATAGAATATAACCAGATTGCATCAATGACTATCCATTGTTGATACGACCATGAAAACATGAACGCTGGAAAAGAAGCTAGAAACTCAGATTGTTACCAGATTAGTGCCAATGGATATGAAATTTTAAGAGCTTTCTTTTGGTATCTTATATGTGGTATTTCTAATGGATATTTGTTCTTGACGACAAGATATGGAAACCATCAAGACATCATTTCAAGAGTTCAAAGTTGCAAGGAAACATATTTAGGATAGAAATATTATGGAGACCATATATAATTACATCACAAGAGAATATACTCAAGATAGATATGCTTGGTATGATTACGAGGATGAATGTGATGATTGATATATGGATAGTTGTCATTTCTGGGATGACAACCACTTTTATATTTTGTATGATGATTCTACTCCACCTTATGTAGAGAACATCAATGTGAGAAATCCCGAGCCATTTATGACTACCAGTCTCCAAATTGCATATTCTACAGTGGTATTGTTCCTTCTAGATTTATCTTCGACCCTTTCTAACTATGTGGATGGATCTGTATATTTGGATCCACATGACCAATGTAGACCTTTGGATTAGTTGCCTATTGAGTTCTTATATATTTAGCATAGAGTTCACATGAGCAATTGGAAATGGGACCTAGGTTTACAATGGTGGTTGGACTACTTTAGCATGGTTGCTCACATTCCCACATGGGACCCTAGTTCTCCAACCTACTTCAAAATTATGGTCCACACTTATCCATGGGACCCTGCTATATGGTTGTACACCCTCATAACAAGCATTGAGGACAATGCTTTCATAAGGGGGATGGAATATAGTGTAACTAGAGAGGTAATGGGGGGGCGAAGGGCCCATAGTGATAATAGTGGAGGCCATTCAATGTAAAGTGGACTAAGTGCACAATATTACTAAATAAGTCCCACTATGGTAGTTAGATATATTAGTGTGGACATACTAAATGTAAGAGGACTTATTAGAAGGTTCTTCTTCTAGAAGGTTCCTCTAAAATGTTCTTAGGTGGTTGGTAGCACTATATAAAGGGGTTTAAGCAATATAATGGGAAGTCAAGAAGTATTGTATTTGGAGCATGTAGCTCACTAGAAGGTTTCCCCCTCGAAGAGGAAAGTGAACATGAGAGGATCCCTTTTGTAATAGGATATATTGTATGGTGTTTCCTTACCTCAAGGGTTTTCATTAATAAAGTGGATATTTTTATATATTGTTCTTGGATCTATTGTGGTTCTTTTGTATTCAGAACTTTGGCACTTAACATATCCTGAATTACAAATCAGTAAGGAAAGCTTGTGCACTATTGTCAAGTTTAAGGACCTGGTGGAAGAATCTAAGGTCTATTTGTTGTATTCAAATTTGGTACTATTATCATTGTTTGGATATAATGAAATATGTTTCCATTCATTAACAAATTCTATTCCATATATGTATGAGTTTGTATATTGTGCACTATTATCATTCATGCAAACTTACGTTTATTTAAAACTCATGGTCAACTATCTGTCATGGTTGGTTTGAATTTGTTAATTAGCCATTGAATGTGAGAATACATATTTGTGATTTCTTAGTAACTTTTACTAAGTTGATTGCTGATATAAATTTATTTTAACTATTTCCTTGCTATGTGAACTATTTCCATAGTTTGACAACTTATTTTCATCTTATGTTCATTTTTTGTTAATCCTTCATGTTGAGCATGAGAATGCATATTTGTTCTTTTCTCGATAACTATTAACTTAGTTAAGGATGATGTGTATTTGTTTTAATTGTTATCAAGTTGTATGAACTATTTATATAACTTGATAACTTATCTTTATCTCATGCTCAATATCTGTTAATCCTTCATACTAAATGAGAGTATGCATATTTGTGCTTTTCTTGGTAACTATTTACTGAGTCAAAGCTGAAGTGGATTTTCTTTCACTATTATTAGGTTATATGAGCTATTTCTATAGCCCGATGGCTTACTCTAATCTCATGTTCAGTTTTTGTTATTCTTCTTTCTCCTAATTGGGATAATATGAACTACTTCTATATCCTAGTTAGAATAATATAGTTTTAGAATAGAGATAAATTAGTTCTTTCTTTTTCTGCATAGTAATTTAGAAGATCTTCAAGGAAAGTCTCCTTTCAAGGAAATACCAATGGAAGCCGAGTGGAGAAGTTGAACTCCACCTGGGATCGAAAGGGTTCTTCACAATAGTCTTCATGAACCTAGATGATAGGGATAAATTCTTTGAGGGGGGGGGGCATATTTCCACGCCTCAGCAGGGATGTACATGAGTCCATGGAAGGAAACATTCTCCCCTAGAGAAAGAAACCTTTAAAAATGTCCCAGTCTGGCTAAGGATTTACTCATTACCTCTATATTACTGGTTATCATCCACCTTCGAAGCAATAGGGAACAAGCTTGGAAAATATGTCAAGACATCGGAAGCAACATTAAAAGGAAGATACACATCCTATGCAAGGATATGCATATAGATGGATGTCTCAGGGGCTCTCCCGAAGGCCATAAGCTTGGAGTTTAGGGATGAGGAATGGATACAAAGAATAGATTACGAGTAGATCTTGTTTCGATGTAGAAGATGTCATGTAAATGGACACCTACAAAGAGAATTTCCTCTAAATAAAAAACAAGAACCAGAAAACACCAAACTATAGCAGGACGAGGACAGTTTTGTGAGGCCGAATCACAAAAGCAGAGGAAACAAAAGACAAGGAAATCCATCAAGAGGAAGCAATCTGGAAGCCAGGAATAGAGCAGAAGGAAGGGGTAGCCCCAACCAGGGTTAAGAAGGGGGAAAGGAAAAGATGAAAGCTAGGGAACAAGCGAACATGCAACTCATGAAAACATAGAAAATCCAAACAACAAGGGAGAGTCGGGAGGCAACACGAGTCCTATGGAAGGAGGTAACGAAGACACCAACACACCAATGCAGGAGGTAGACGAAGATGCTAAGATGACACCAAACGAGGTAGGAACAAAAGACCCAGATCTTAGAGACATTATGGAAAGGGAAGGAATAGACCTTATGAACATACTGGAACATTAGAAAAGGCAGGGAGTTGACAATGTGCCAGTGGAGCATCTGGATCGTATTCAATATCTCTTCCTCATAAGCGAGGAAGCAAAATCCAGAGGTACCAAGCGTATGCATGGCGAGATAGGAAACCTGGGAATCAAAATAGGATATGGACAACCAAAACACTCACCCAAGTAGGCAAGGAGGAAGAAAGGAAGGAAATCAAACATCATATCCCTACAAGAACTGGGAGCCCTGCTGATAAATTCAGGTAAGATTAAAAATCTCTTCCCCAAATCCCCCCCACATGTTTAAATGAAGATTATAACTTGGAATATAAGAGGCATAAACAACCCAAGAAAGCAACAAATCCTTAAAAATAGATTGAGGAAGGAACAACCTGACCTTTGTTTCATTCAAGAAACAAAATGGAAACTGGACAGAATGGAAATAATCAGTAAAAAACACTGGAGTAAGTACAAGATGGTGGTTGTAGAAAGACAACAAACGACGGGAGGAATTCTCACCTTGGGGAACCCATAATCAGTGAACCTCCTCGCAACAGAAGCCACGAGACACACACTTTCTATTAACATGAAAGTTATAGGGAACACATAGGAAATTCTATGCACGAATGTGTATGGCCCCCAAGTGATGGAGGAAAAAAGGAGAATGCTCCTAGACCTAGAGAATCTAAACGAACGAAACAACAACCTCCACTGGATTCTGGCTGGGGACTTCAACATCATCACTACTCTTGTCGAGAAAAAAGGGGGCAGCAGGAGACTGGATAGGGATGCGGAAGAATTATGAGATTTCATAGACACAATGGAGCTTGTGGACATCAGGACCAACAATGGACAGTTCACCTAGAACAACAAACGACTAGCTCACCACCAAGTAGCCACAAGGATAGAAAGATTTATGGTTTCAGAATCCATCATTTTGCAGGGCTTAGCTTTGGACTGCAACATCCTCCCCTGGGGGGATCAGACCACTAGACGGTTCAATTGGAAGCGAATTTTTAGACCACACCAAAGAACATGCCATTTAGATTTGAGAAATTTTGGATCGAACATCCCACCTTTAAGGAGAACATCAACCAATGGTGGTAGGAGGAACTACTGGACCATGGGACAAGGATGTTCAAACTATACAAGAAACTAAAGTACATCAAACACAAAATTAAGGAGTGGAACAAATAATTCTTTGGGAACATAGACTAGGGGAAGAAAAGCATCGAGGACAGGATGAGGAAGTTGTAGGAACTTTGCATCGAAGAGAGATACACAAAGGATCGGAAAAAAGAAGAGATCCAAATGATCTAGGAATGAGAAGCAAGATGCAAGAAGGAAGAGACTTTGTGGCGCCAAAATTCCAGAATAAGGTGGCTTAAGGAAGGGGAAAGGAACACCAAGTTTTTTCACAGAACAACTATCATAAGAAGATATCATAACAAAATCTTGAAGATTAGGGATCAGGACGAGATCGAAAGAGAATCCCACCAGGACATTGAGAATACACTGGTCAATCACTTCCAAGGGATAGCCAAAGAGCCCAACCAAGACAGATTCACAGCCATCTAAAGGATAACTCATCACATCCCCAAATTGGTCCCAGAGGATCAAAATGTCATCCTATGCAAACCCATCGCAAAGGAATAAATCGACCAAGTGGTCCAGGAGATGCCCAATGGAAAGGCCCTAGGCCCATATGGCTTGACAGTAGAATTCTCCAAAGCCTGTTGGGATGTGGTTATGTATGACATATATGGGGTAGTGGAGGAATCCAGGCGCTCGACCTCCATCATGAAATATTTAAATGACACAATGATTAATCTAATCCCAAAAGAAAACGAAGCTAGGACTCCAGATCGCTATAGGCCAATAACTTTGTGCAATGTGGTTTACAAGATAATTTCCAAAGTCATAGCCAATAGATTGAAACCACTCCTTCCCACATTGATTTCACAAGAATAGGCGAGATATGTGGAAGGGAGACAAATCTTGGACAATATAATCCAAGCCCATGAGATAATCCACAGGTTGAAAAGAAAAAGGAGAGGGGGGATGATAATCCAGCTTGACCTGGCGAAGGCTTATGACAAAATACGCTGACACTACATGGCCAAGACACTGGAAGCTTTTGGTTTCGACCAGCATTGCATCAATTGGATCATCACTCTAGTATCAACGAAAAGTTTCTCGTTGTTAATAAATGGAGCCCCAGCAAAACCTTTCTATCCATCTAAAGGAATCAGACAAGGGGATCCGCTATCCCCCTTCCTGTTCATTCTAATGATGGAAGGGCTGAGTAGAAGTATAAAAAGTGCAACTACAACTGGTGAAATAAAAGGCCTTAAAGCGTTTTAAATCTATCCAACCTCAACACACCAATAGTTCATTGATGACACCCTGCTCCTTGGAACACCCACGGTAAAGGAAGCAAAGGAATTAAAAAAAATCTTAGAAGAATTCGGGGAAGCCTCGGGGGCGGAAATCAATCACTCCAAGTCCATGATATATTTTTTCAACACTAATCCGACAATATAAAGAAACTTGGCCAACATTCTGGGGTTTGAACGTAAAACGCTCCCAATGAAATACTTGGGAATCCCCCTGATGGATAGAACTTGCAAAAATGTTACATGGGAAGGAGTTATCACTAAATTGCAAGAGAGGGTAAAAAAATGGACATACAAATATCTAAACCTGGTCGGAAGGCTTATCCTCACCAAAACAATTCTGGCATTTATGATGTCAGTGTTTCCAGCCCCCAAAGGAATACTACAAAGGATAAGAGCCATCCAAAGAGATTTCCTATGGAGAGGCATAGAAAACAAAAATAAATGGGCCCTAGTGGCCTGGGAAAAGGTATGCAGACCAAAGAGCAAAGGAGGCATGGGGTTACAATACCTGCAGGTAACCAACGAGGCCTATGGGGCAAAGCTATGGTGGAGATGGGTAAAAGACAAATCGGTCCCGTGGGTGAATCTCTGGAAATCCAAGTATGCCTCGAACATCAACGACCATGGGAGAATTTAGTTCATGGGCACAAGGGAAGGATCAACCATCTGGAATATCACCTGGAGAAATAAGAAATGGATCCAGAATCATAGCTTATGGGAAGTCAGAAATTGTAGAACAACAAGGTTCTGGGAGGATGCATGGCAACAGGAACGCAAAATGGAAACTCCATACAGGGAGGATCTCCAACAGGAAATGATTGGGCAAGGAAAAACAAAAATCCACCAATACTGGAAGCAAAGGGATGGAAACGCCAGATGGAGGATATGGGACAAGCTTAATCCACAAAATAGAGTCCAGATCGAAACAATAACGAAAGAGGTGGAGGACGAATTGGGGAAAAGGAAAATCAGGGTCTCGGAAGAAGATACCCAATTGAGATGGGGCAAGAAAAATGGGGGCAAATTCAACTTAAAATAAGAATGGTATTACATCGTGGTCTAGGACCAAGAAAATTCAGAGCCACAGTGGGAAAAGCTCTGGAAGTGTCCCCAATGGCCAAAAATCAAAATGTCCAAATGGCTAGTACTACACAACTGAATTCTAACCTGGGAGAACCTCATGAAAAGGGGTTTCATAGGTCCCTCTCGCTGCCATATCTATTGGGTCAAGGAGGAAAAAACTGATCACCTCCTCGATGAATGAAGCTACATAGCCAAAATTTGGGATTGGGTGGCATGCATCTACCGCCAATTCAATAGAGTCAGGGGGAACATCAACACAACCATCAAAGTCTGGAATGAAAGATACAACGAAAATTAAATGGTGAACCTTTGCTGGAATCTAACATCGGGGATGATCATCTGGGTGATCTAGAAGGAAAGGAATAGGCACATCTTCAATAATTATAGCCTACTGGCAGAAAGGCTGAAGGATGTAATAGTCTCCCAAATAAGAGAAACAGTGCAGAGCCACAACTACAATAAGGATAAATTTCAACTTACGGACCAAGACTCTCGCATCCTGGAATTTTTCCATTTGAAATATTGGAGCAACAACATACCTGTGGGACATGAAACACAACTCCAGATAGAATTCCGCAACTGGACTCCTCCTCCATCAAGGTTCCTCAAACTGAATTTTGACGGGGCAACAAAAGGAAATCTGGGAGTGGTAGGGGCAGGTGGAGTGATCAGAGACAATGGGGGAAATATCATCCCACTGTACACTAGGAGCATAGGAAACTCAACAAACAACAGAGTGGAATTCAGAGCCCTGGAGCTCTGCCTTGAAATCCTATGCCGAGAAAGGATCACAAAAACCATCGTGGAAGATGACTCCACCCTGGTAATCAACACGACGAAAAAAATAAAAAAAGGCACCATAGTGGGCAAGGTTCAGCGACACTGGTGCCTAGCACACTCCCTACATAAAATCCAGGAGCATTTGAGAACATTGAACACAGTGGAGTTGCGGTGGGTGCGCAGGTCATCGAACGTTGTAGCAGACAGACTCGCTAACGAGGGGGTTGACAAGGAAGGTCCAGAACTAGACGAAGCCTGGATCAGGATACTGAGCGAGCAACTTAGGACAGACTGTAGCCACTTGGCGACAAAATATCGTGATGGCAACTTAAGCATGGAAAGTCACATCAAGGAGGACAATGCAAGGCCTCTTGAAAGGAACGTGGGACCGAGGCAGAATATGATTGCCTAACACTTGGACACCAATTATCATGCAAGATCACAATAGGGAACAGGTGGGCGAATGGAAGCAAGGCCTCTACATTAGTAAGAGTCGTGGGGAAAGCACAGGTGAATGACTAGGAAACAAGTCGAATGCAATGAATGACTTAAGGCATGAGGATATGGTGATAACCAGGAGTGATCCACCAACCCCCAGTACAGGTATGGGGTAGGCACAGTTGGATCACAAGCGAGTAAGGGAAATGGAAAGTACAAGGATAAAGGTGGTACCATCATGATCAAACGAGCCTTACCAGTAAATAATGATGGAAGCACTCACCACCTTGGGAAAATCATGGCTTGAAGTACAGGCTCATAGTGGGGGAAACAACATAAGAAGAGGAATAATAGGAGTAGAAGCAAACAAAAGGAGCGCAACAGTAAGGGTTATTATAGTTTCAAGGGAAGAAAGAGTAAGACAACTTGTGAAGTGAGGTACATGCCGAGTATCCAAAGCAGAATCTATGGCAGGAAAAAAAGGATGGTGCGACTGAAGCATACACACAAGAGGAGGATCTCCCTTGGGAAGGAATTCCTGGAAATTTCACGGTGGTTAACAAGAATGGAGCAGGAAGCGAAAGATGCAAATGGCACATTCCATACTCTGGTTGCGTTGAAGGGGAAGGCAACAATTACGCAGTGGGAATAGGAATTAAAGAACAAGCGCAAAGGTAAAGAGTGGGACAACATGGTGCAGGAAGCGGACTGGGTGACTGATCTGGGGGATATGCAACCCAGGGAAACCCTCTACCACAAAACGATAGAGATGGCCTGGCTAACCAAGATGTTGATCGGGAAAGTGAATTCAGAAAAGGAGGAATCCAGACAGGAGGATAACCGAGAAAACAAGACAATGTTGGACGAGATCCTGCGTGGCCTCAGCAATCTGGAAACATTCATCAAACTGTTAGTAGAGGTAGAGAAGGAACACAAATTCAAGATGGAGAAATTGGTGGCTTATTTCCACCTTTACCTATGCTATGTTCATCACATGGACATCACACCTACATATGGACAAGGCGCACAAGCCCAAATCAGGAAGACCCACACGGTCTCCCCGAAGGAAGATAACAAGAGATAGGTAGATGGAGGGAAGGAGCACCCCCAGGTGCTGTAACGCCTCTTAGTTTTGGATTTTTGAATTTTGTTAGTCTAATGGTAGTTATGCCCAAGCAATGGAAGGTTAGTTCAGACCTGTTACAAACTCTAGTTTAGGGTGAAAGTTTTAGTTTTTTCTTTATGTTTGTGTATTTCAAACTGGGTATGGAAGGTTTGGTCTGGTTTCCCCTTGTGGCAGACCAGAACCATCCACCACAACTATCAAATCTAGCAGCTGGGACCCCCTGGTTTGGTTTCCTTATAGGCTGACCAAGATCCCCACTTTTTGTATCATAATACTTACAAGTAATATAGATTCCTACACTCATTTACAAAAAAAAGAATGGTTTCAACATCTTATTTCTCTTTCCGATGAAAAAGATCAACCAATATTTAATCAATCTGAATCATGCATTGATACTCATTTAAATGTTGATTTAGATTTACATGAAAATCCCTAGGATTTGGAAGTTATAGATGAACATCATTATTTGAAAAATGTATTCACTTTGATAGATGTGAATAAGGAGGGACATGACATTTCAGAAGATGTAAACGTGACCTTTGATAGTTCTTATATGTTGGCATCTTCTTTAAGTGGAGAAGAAAGTTTGAGTAGAGATGAATAAAGTCGTTACACTTTAGAAAATCCTACAATTGCCTCCGGAATGAAAGATATTGAATTTAAAATTTCTGTTCATAAGATAGGACAATCTTCTCATAGTTTGACTGAAGATATTCAAGACCAACTTCTGGGAGACTCCATCATTAAATGTGTTAGAACCCTATGTTTAATAGTATCATATGGTGATTCAGATTTTCATTGATTGTACGTGGTAAATGATATTCCCTTTTGCAAATAATTTCCTAAAGAAAAGAGAAAGAGGAAAATCAATAGGGCCTGCACAGTCAAAATACCTCTTGATTGGTTAAAATTGATCATTTCTAGCTTAGGGAAAATACCTTGGTGAAAAAAGGGAAAAAATGCAAGCTTGGCGCTACCCATTACATATTTTTTATCCTAAGTTTCTGGCGAACATGACACTTTGTCGTGTAGTATTAAAACCCACTCAGATCTTATCGACGACACCCATCACGCTCACGCTCAGATTGATGACCGACAATGTTTTTAGGACCCCCTCAACCTTTCTTCCTTTAACAANGTGCGGGCCCCATGTAACGTGTCAGGCTCACATCTTACCAGACCTCCTCTGCTCAATTCCACTTACCACCTACCCCCCCCCTCTGGGAACTTCCCTAACCGCTCATCCAATACCACCACTCTCTATACTCAACACCTGTCCTCCACTCACACTACTGCACACCATTCCCACCTGCTCATTCTTCTCTCCTCCATGCTCTCGTCTCCTCTCACCACACGCCACCCGTCACGTCCCGCTTACATGTCACCTCCACTCATGCTCCCATTCATCCTCCAGCCTCCAGCCTTTCACCTCCCCACATCCAATTCTCCTCTCGCTACCTGACACTTGTCCCTTCAATTCTGTTACCGTCCACCTTTCTGCCCACACTTCCCATCTCCCTATTGGATACTCATCTCCATGTCATCATATACGTAACCATTGTCATCCTCCCAAAACTATTTTTTACTAGTCATCTTCTGAGGATATTTCCAGGATTACCAAGGTGAATTTAGAGAAACCAAAAGAGGTTTTTTCTCAACACGAACCAAGGAAAAATAACCTCATTCAATTTTTCTACAAGTGTCATGGATTGGGAGAATCGAGAGAATATTTGGGGCCTATTTTCAGGATTTATTTGTTGTCTGTTTTACACATATTTTTCAAACGAAGATCTCAGACAGACAGAGAGGCATTTCATAAAACCGAGAGAGGTTTTTACTTAGAACAAGTTTATGTACAAAAACCTCCCCCGGATTTTACACAACTATCTCATATTGAGATATTCAAATACCCCTTTGGACCCCATTTTGTAGCATTTCGGGGGCAAAGAGTCAAAAGGACAGATGGAAAAGAGATCAGATTCAAAGACACAGATCACCCACAGATCCCATCAAAATAATGCCATACCTATGAATGAATCTCAACAAACCTCCATGATTGTAATAGTTAGTTTATATTTTCCTAATTTTAATCTTGCTCATTAATGACAGGATCGTTGTAAATAATTTATAAATACTTCTAATTTCAAAGTATTAAGGGTTGGTCAGTTGGGACATGTCAGTATGATAGGATCCATATTGTAAAACAATCCACAGAGACCATTTGATTCGGTTTTCCAGTAATACAGTGTGACCATTGCAGGATTCTTGTGACAGATTAAATTGGTGAAGTGTATCTTTTCGTTGTAAATTTGTTCTTTCTATTATCACAATTACTTCCTACCTTCTGAATTGTTCTGAGAAGATTAGGAGCATAATTTTTTTTAATGAACACTCTGTCTCTGGCTTTGAATAATTTCTTTGTTTTCCACTGAAGATTGAATTCAGAATTCTTAATTGCTCTATTTTTTATTGGATTGCTAGACCTTTTCATCTTTTCCATACATTTAATTTTTGAGGATCTAGTGAATTTTCCTACCCTACCCTACAATATTAGCCTGTCAGACCTGGTTTTTTATCATCTCTGAACCATGACTCCATTTTTCCAATGTCCCATTTTCCCCTATTCCAACAAAACAATCCAAAAACCAAACTTTGTGCTATCATAGCTAGCCTAAAATTCCCAACAAGCAAAGCTATTTCATACAGAGAGATATCTCTCCGAGTCTTGGAGGGCTAGATCCTTGAATCCAAAGTGGTTTTGTAGTTAGCTCTGCCCATTTCTTCTTCAGCCTGAGAAATTACAGAGTGCTAACATAGTGGCGACCATATTGGGGAACTTTCCTCAGAAAAGCATATCAAGTTCCAGATCTTATTACTGATGGTGGACAATGATCAGACACAAGAAGGCTAAATCATCCACCTGGCGACTCCATATCAACTTTAGATCAGTTCCAATTCATAGATTCCACTGGAGGAAGAACCTAAAATATGACAAGACAATACGAAAAGATCAGGTATGCAAGTTGGGATTATACCCAAGACATAGTTGGTTTTATTTTTAATTATTTCTTCCCTTTTTGTGAATCTATCCAAGATCATATTGTTGAAACTCATGTTGATCAAATTCAACCTGAGGACCCTCAAGAGATCAAGTCAAGTTTTACAATCTCTGTACATACTCCTACACCTGTATATATTCCAGATAGATACAAGCCTCTTGTCTTACCTCCTATACTCCATGATTTCCCTGCCAATTATTACAAACATCTTCTCAAGTTTGATGGAGAATATGGTAACATCACATCTGAAAAACATATCCAAGGTTTTGAAAATTATCTTGACCTTTATGAGGTTGAGGAAGATGATGTCTACATTAGGATTTTTGCTTTATCTTTGCAAGGTAGAGCTAAGGAATGGTTCAAAAGTTTGTCAGCTGCAAGCATTCCCAATCTTTAGCAGTTTGTAAAAATATTCCTTAATAAATGGGAGATCAAGAGAAATCTTTTCCTCATTCTAGAAGAGTATGATCATTTGAAAAGACAACCAGGAGAAACAGTGCAACAATTTTCATCTAAATTCAACCAAGTTTACAATTCAATGCATGATGAGATAAAGCCTCCTCCTGGTCTAGCTCTTTTACACTACCCAGATGCCTTTGATCCAAAGATGGCATTTCAATTGAGAGAAAGGAATACTACAACACTCAAGGAGATGCAGGATAGTGCAATTAGTGTGGAAGCTAATTTGTTGATCAAAAGGTCAAAGATCAAGGAAGAATACAAAAAGAACAAAGAAAAGGAGCAACTGACATCCTCAGGGGTGAAGCTAGACATTCTGGCAAGTACCATGGAAGAGATGTTGCACAGGATTATCATAAGAGAAAAACTTGTTGTTCAAAGGCATCATGTTCCATTGATTACAAAGAAAGAAAGGGTCACTGTTCCCAAACACTTTGCAACTCACCCTTGGTATCATGGATTGGAAAATGATCATTTCATGTATTCAATTCACAACATAGTCAAAGATGAAACTCCAAATCAACTTGTAGAAGAGCCATCACCTGATCTGATGTGCATATTTGATGACTATTCTTACCTGGATAATCTACCCAAGTATGATCAATATGATGATGATCACATTAATGTAAACTCTTCAAAACAATCAACAACATACTTTTGGCAGGAAGAAGATTAGTTGCAACTCAAATATGATAGTCAGTCTGTGCATAGCAATTATGACAACAATGAGAAAAATGTAGAAAATATTAGAGTAAGTGGAAAGATTTTACCCTTATGTTTTTCTTCATTTCAATTCTGAGAGAAAATTATAAACAAGTTGTGAATAGTGAAGATGGAGAATGTTCTGATCAATTAGTTGAAGATGTCATTGATTATATGGAAGTTGTTCTAAACCTATAATTGCAGCCCTTGAGCTACATTGATTTTCAAATTCCAGATGAAAGCTTAGAGCCCAAGAAAGAATATGAATTAATCCAAAATAACTCTTTACCATTAAGATTTAATTCATTTCAGTTTTTGAATAAGAATATTGAGTATGTGCTAAAGGATAAACACATAGAAGATAAATAAATTTCATTGGAATCAATGCAACAAACATCTCAGTTCCTACAAGACCCAATAACTGATGTGTTGGATAATCTGTGTAGACAAAGTCATGTTTCATTTGCCAACTATGAGCTTAAAAGCAGCTATGATCAAGACACGATTAGGCAATTAGTTGCATGGCTTGGTTTAGCAGGAGCCTCTTTTCAATGTGCATCATAAAATCTGCAGTCAAATCAGAATTCGCATAATGGTATAACTGACATATGTGAAATACCCAATAATGACCTTGAGCCTGCTGAATATTCTGAACACCAAGAAATAGGTCATGTTTATCATGACCCTATAGCTATCTATATGGAGGAGCTCTCCTTTTTAGAATGTAAATTGATGCCTGGAGCCTCTTTGATTTTCCACAGTTCCAAAGCTTTAGGTTGCGAAGATCAGGTTGGAAATCAATTCATCATACCTTTGCAAGCTCTAGTTCTGATGCTAGTTAAAAATAGTGAAAGAGCAGAGTTATTAGATCAACTGTTGGATTGGCTTCATTGCATTTTTCCATTACCTAATTGAGCGGTAATTTCAGCAGATTAGTGTAGGTAGGTGTGAAAATTAGCTTACTGGGAAAACATTTGTTTTCATTACAGTTTAGTTTCTCTTTCAGAGTTTCATTTTCAGATTGGTTTAAATTTTCAGTTTCAGAGTACAGTTCAGGTTCAGTACATAGATCATATTTCTGTTTGAAGTTCAGCCACAGAGGTTTTTAGACATAACAGGTTGCAGATTTCGGGATTAACCTAATGGATCAGGCTACTTATCCTACGGTGTTCTTGGCACCTCACAAGGAGAGAACCATCCCCAAGTGGAGCCACTATTAGAACCCTATGTTTCATAAGATCAGATGGTGATTGGGATTTATTCCTTCAATTATTGTATGTGGTAAATGATATTCCCTTTTGCAAATAATTTCCCAAAGAAAAGAGAAATAGGAAAATCAACAGTGTCTGCACAATGAAAATACCTCTTGATTGGTTAAAATTGATCATTTCTATCTTAGGGAAAAGACCCTGGTGAAAAAAGGGAAAAAATGCAAGCTTGACGCTACCCATTACATATTTTTTATCCTAAGTTTCTGGAAGACAT
>SNQJ01S0008143.1:97820-111591 GCA_010110895.2 Picea sitchensis
GGGTACCCATGACCTTCCCCTTCGTGCCTACGAAATCTCAGAGTCTAGGCGCTAGCTCCTTTTCTGATAAGACCCTTCCTTGATATGACCTTGGGTGATGGATTTACGCAACCGCGTGATTGCGGGCATGGCCAAGGGTGGATTGAAACCAAACTACTTTTTTCCCTACAATTCACCTTGAGCCTCCACATGTCCTTTCTCCAAAACCGTGGTCTGGATTGCAACCCGCCCTCAACTTTTTAAAGTTTGTGCACCTTCAGTCCCAGCAATGCGACGGGACCGTCGATCTCATCAACCTTGATGGTTCTTTTGAAATGATGACTTAGATCCATCCTTTACGAATGTACAGATCAGATCTAACCTTTCTAAAGCAACGACTGTGATTTATTTCGTGATTCGGGTTTCGGGAGTTTCAACTCTCAACCCTCGCTTCCTCCTCAGTAGCTATCTTCCAGAGTGGAAGATCTACTGAAACCTGTCACTATAGATGTGCGACTACGATTTTCCTCTGTGAGTCTAGCCTTCGGGAGTTTCATTTCTCAAATTCTCATTTCTTCCGGAGAGATTTCTCTGAAACGATAGATCGTCTACCATGTGTCCTCCTCAATCGACGGTTCTGCTCCTACTTCGGGACTTTGGCCTCCTCAACTAGAACAATGGCCCGTCATCTTCCTCCTCGATCAACGATCGAGACCTTTTCCAGGTCTTCGAACATTTTCCTCCTCTCTTTTCATCCAAAGTTCTAGATCTGGTGCCGCTTGTCCACCTTCACATCAACGAGTCTCTTCGCTTTGAATTTATGGACTTCGTAAATCTCAAATATTAACTCTCTCTTTTCCCCAATGGATTTTATCCGGAATTGATAATCCACTCACACGTGTCCCTCTCGGATCAATGAATGTGATCCCTTCGTGTCTTCGGACTTCGGATTTCTCAGTCCTCAACTTTCGCTCCCCCTCGACGTATGCGGATTACTGTTGCGTGTCCTCTCGAATCGGATGATTGATAGTTACTTCGGGTCTTTACCCGAAATCCATAGAATTATGCCACATCCCCCTTAATCTAGTGGCTATGAATTACTTCGAGACTTTACCTGGAGTCCATATATTTACTCCACGTCTCTTCTGGATCAGATGGTCCAGACTCAGTTCAGGTCTTCGGAATTTGGCAGTATCAATTCTCAACCGAAACCCCGGTGAGATTCACCCAGAGCTCAAAATCTATTAACACATGTCCTCTTTAAATCAACAACCCTTGTCTACTTGGAGACTTCGGCCTTCAGAGATCTCAGATCTCAGTTTTCCTCACTCTCTATTCCTCCCAAAATGGTTTTACCTGGAGTCTGCGATTTGAACTCTTCTCCTTTGCATTCTCCCAGAGTGCTTCCACCCAGAGTTCACGATTTGTCGCCACATGCCCTTCTAGATCTACGGTCAAGATTCTCTTCGGCTTTCGGGGATTCGGGAGTTTGTCTTTCTTGTCACTTGGAAACCTCCAAAGTAGTTTTCGCCGAAGTCTCTGATCTATCAACACGTATCCCCTGCCGACCAATGGACAAGGTATACTTTAGCTCTTCAGCTTTTGGGAGTGTCAAGATTCTACGCACTCGTTTCCTTCTAAAGTGCATTTACCTGAAATAAACGATCTCGTGACACGTATCACCCTGGCGATCAATGACCAGGATTTACTTTGGCTATTTGTCCTCCTCCTTTTCCACAAAGCTCTGAAGTTACGGATCTTACGCCACCTGTCCTCCTTGATGATGGATGGTCCCAAATTAGTTTGGGACTTCAGGACCTTGACAATTCCACTCTCCTGTGCACACAAGGGTTAAGTCTCGTTCACTTACTTCCGGATCCAACGATTATCGGTCCTTCGTGCTCAGATCCAACAGATGGGATTGGTTCCTCTCCTTTACGCTTCCTTTGTTCATTGGATGTTGATATAATGGTGAATGATCCTCTCCACAACTGTTCTGATGGTTGTTGTCATTCCTCCTCCTAATATTTCGACTTCCTCTAGATTAGATGATTTTCTAAGTATTTAAAGGCCTTAGCCTTTGTTCCTCCTACGTGTTCGTCTCTTGGACCTCATCTACACCTCTGAAAAATGCTTATCTCTTATGATCTTGATATTCTTGAAGATTTCGATTTCCCACACACTCCTTTCATTTTAGGGATCTTGTTAAACTCAGATCAAAGGTCCACGATGATCGACGGTTCACGGTAATTGCAGGCCCCCAACATGCGTGCTCTCTGTTAGAGAGCTCAACCTCCACAATATGGAAAGTGCTCGCTCTAATATGGTCTGATCATAGTCATTGATCTTCCATCCCCAATGAGATCAACAACGTGGGTTGATTGTAGGCCATGAACTAGCAGGTCCGCTAAATTCACCTTCGCACTCTGCAATGATTCCCAACCGTCAATTAAATTGAATGGCTGGTGTTTAATTTGGTAACTCCAGTGAGTATTTGATTTGATCTGATGACTGGGATGGCCTCTCCTCCTGTTAAACGAATCGCATCCATCTCCCCTGTCATATTATTAAGTCATGGGTAGTTATGGTAACTTGACTATCATCTACCTCCTAGATCTGACGATCGGGACGGTTCCCGGGCATACTTAGATCTAAGGTTCAGAGTTAATTGGGACTTCGAGGATTTTACCTCCCTTACGACGAACTCGCTCACTTCACCGAACTTGCGAAGTTTGAATGAATCCAAGGGTTAACTCCCAGACTCTTTCCCATATCCAACGGTCACAATAGACCGTCGCTTCTTTTGAATAGATTTCGTTCGTTCATCTTCCAAACAAGGGAACCTTACCTTTTGATACTTCAACCTCGCTACTCTTCCTAAGATTTTTTATCTTTGAAGGGGTTAAGAGCTTTGTGCTCTTTCTCTTGAAATTAACTCTTGGAAGAATCCTTCCACGCACCCCTTACACTCATTCCTCAACTCTAGAACTTGAGTGGTTCTCGGTTTCTGCCTGCCTCGTAGAGATCCTGTGCATACGTGCACTATCTCTTCTGATCTTTAACAAACTCCCTCCTCCAAGGGAATCAGAACGACTAGGAGTGTCGACATGCGTATGTGAAATTATGCCCAAGGTTGTTGAACTCATAGTTCGTGGATCTAGCTTAAGCCACCACAGGGCGCAAGCATTTACGAATACAAAACATGTACAATACATACTTGCTTAAATACATAATTTAAACAAGAATAAAGAAATACAATATAACCATTAAGAAAACATACACATCCTTGGGTCCTTCACAGTATATCCCATTTCATTACATAATTACAACTTAATTTCATAGGGTATGGGAATACTTATCTATTACAAGTTGCATCGATCCAACTGACTGTGGGTGTGCACCTTTCCACCCAACCATAGGCTGAGAGGAATTCATTCTTAGCACTCTGGCCACCCCTGTGCCAAGCCATGATATTACTAAGGAATTTTTTCCATCTCTCAGAGAAACTCTCTCTGTCACAACAACCCTGCAAGGTTTATCAAATGCTTCCTCAACATCAAGCTCGTGTTCGGGTCCTTTAGGCTGTGTTCTCGACACTTCCTTTGGGTTCACATATATCCCTTATGAGCTTGTTCTGTCCTCTTATGTCTCCTCTCTTGTTGTGTCTCTGTATTTATATTACCTTCCCTCCTTTGGAAGGTTTTTCGACTTGTCCTGTTCCTTCTGTCATAAGGAAGCTCAGGTCTGCAGGTCTCTGTGGTACTTCGAGATGACATCCTGCAGCTAGACCATGTTTCCATTCATGGGGGCGGTTGATGATTCAACCACTGGTCCTTTATTCATTAACTGATTTCTTTCCTCTAGAGATATCATGGATCGTACTTCAAGGCTTCACCCCCCAACAATCACTTATGGGCAGTTTAACAATAATACATTTACATTGTCCACATACCTTAGCATGGTAATCCTATTTTATGATTAATTACAAGCTGGGGGAAACATGGGTGTTACACAAGGGGACTCCAAGGAAGGAGACTTTGACGAGGGAGACTTTGAGTTTACGTTAGCTTGAACACATAACGCCCTTTAATTTTTCCTTGATGGTGCTTGATCTAGATTATTTTTGGCATAAAATGAGAGTGGAGATATAACACAAAAATATACAGAGATATTTAAAAAGAGTCAATAATATAACATAGCTATATCGAATATAAAATCATAAACACAAAGATACAGTAATACACAATTTCTATTAATGAGAAAAACGTACAAAACTGTAGAAATATAGAGTGAAAGGCTCGCTAGAATGGTGGCAACTTATCTTTGAGAAGATATGTGATAGATACTTGCATTTGCAAAAAGATGATTACAATCAGGATATAAAGGCATTTTTAGCATAAAGAATATCCAAAACCCTAACCCTGGAAGATGAAAAGCCAATAGTTTTGTGGAGCCTGTTTTGGGTAGTTTGGTGTATCAACTTCCCGGGGGCGTAAATTTGGCATACAATCTCCGTTTGGGGCGCATGATAGCTCAATGAAAAATTATTGTCGAGGATATTCATTTTGGGGGATCAATTAAAGAATGTGGCTATAATTGGGGTGCTCGATCCTGAAAAAACTTCATTTAGTCCCTCAAAATGGCCCCAGAAGTTTAGGAATCGAAAAACGGCTAAAAATAGTAAATTGCCAGGAGACTGTTTTGGGCCAGTTGGAATAGGTGGGTGGCCATGACCGATATCCACCTAGATCAATCCTTTGTCCTTAGGAAGCAATGGTCTCGATTGCATTGAGTTCCCGGGGGAGAGAGAAAAGCATTTTTTGAATCCGCATCATGGTGAGTTGCTTGCCTTGTTGGAGAAGTTGTGCTACTTAGTTTGTTGAAGGCTATCATGAACTTGTTTCTGGAAGGGTTCGGCATTTTTAACCATTTTGGAGATATGATATGACTATGTGTAGAAGGAATCCTTGCACTTTGCTTCAATCTTTTCGACCTTCTTACGATGGACAAAAGGTGCTTGGACTGAGGCTGTAGTGGTTGCGATGTCCTTCTATTCACCTTTTGAACAAAATGTGAAGAACTTGAATTTTGTAGTATGACATAATACCTTACGACACTGTTTAGGTAGGATAGTAGTTGGAACTACCTCTGGTATCTTGTAGAGATGACCCCCTAAATTAATAATGACACTACGAGGTTGAGACTCATAAATAGCATGGCTCTTCCATATATATGGTTGGCCCAAAAGAACATCACATAAATCCAGTGGTGAAACATCACATAATACCTCATCCTTGAAGGGTTGGATGCTATATGACAATCGACATTGCTGGCTGACACAAAGATCTCGTCCCCAGTGAAGCCACCTGATTTTGTATGGTTGCGAGTGTGGTGTTGTCAACAATCCCAACTGTTTGATGACCTCTACTAAGATGAGGTTCTTATGGATTTCTCTATCAACAATGAACTACAAAGGGGTCCCCTTCACCCACATCTGTGAATGAAATAGTCGCTCCCCCTTTTCAGGATCTGTTGCTTCTTCTAGTTGAATTGTTGCGGTCATGACAATAGTAGTGGTGTCTGCGTCGATGATTTGTCTTCTCCCATTATTTTTTGAATCAGATTCCAAATCTGGGTTCAGATTCTTTTCTTTGATCTCAACCAACAATGATTTGTTTGAGTGACATTCATCAGTGTTGTGCCAGGGGAATTTGTGGAAATCACACCACTTTCCAGTGTCCTTCTTCATCTTCTCGTGACCCTTCTTTTCCTATG
The DNA here is from genome assembly GCA_010110895.2 of Picea sitchensis. Taxonomy (NCBI): domain Eukaryota; kingdom Viridiplantae; phylum Streptophyta; class Pinopsida; order Pinales; family Pinaceae; genus Picea; species Picea sitchensis. The sequence continues at coordinate 103,575 of SNQJ01S0008143.1, forward strand.
GCTTGGACTGGTTTTCAGGAGGATGTTTGTTAGGGTCGTATTTATCATACTTTGGTTGTTGCAGATTTGTAGACCCAAACTCACATTTGTTCTGGTGCCTAAATTTCTTCTCTATTTTAACAACACATCGATAGGAAGCTCCCAATGATGAGATGTCTAGAAACTCCATTTCAGTTTGGATGTACATGTGTAGAGCCCCACAGTATTTCATAACTAAATTCCACTTAGAATATTTAATACCCATATTGGTTTGCAAGGTACGAAAGGTATTGGTGAACTATGAAACTGCTCGACCCCTCTCTTAACGCAACGTCTCCCATCTCATGTACCGGTCATCATAGTTACCAATAGGGTAATATTGTTCCTTGACTGCATCCACAAAAAATTCCCAAGTGGGCTTGGCCCCATATATTGCAGACCCCTCCGTGGAAATTTTCTCCCAGTAAGTTTCACACCAATGTTTGACATGGGGGAGAGCCTTAAGAGTGCGAAGGTGATATTTTCCTTGTCAGAAAAAATTGTGAACATAGAAATAACCTTCGAGCAGATTTAACCATTTTTCTAGGGCATTTGAATCTATCTTTCCTTCAAATACGGGAATATCAAAATTAACTTGTACCTTGAAAGGCAAGGTGCATCCAAAGTGGTATCTTGATGAAGACATGCCATTTTTTATTGACAGGCGTTGAAGGATGTGGGGAAAATTCTCCATCATTTCATCCCTTTGTTGCGTGAGAGCTTGCTCAAGCAACAAATTAATAGAATCGTCTGCTCTGTCATTTTTATTTTCTTCCTCCATGGAGGGTTTCATGGGAGTGTGAGAGCAATTTTCCTCAAGAGAGACAAACTCGAGACCCAACTTTCTATACTCAGACCTCATCAGGGACATGCACTGAAAAAATGATCAAGAGCAGCTTGCTCTGATACCACTGATCTAGATTATTTTTGGCATGAAATGAGAGAGAATATATAACACATAAATATACATAGATATTGCAAGAGATCCAATAATATAACAGAGGTATATCAGAGATAAAACGATAAACACAAAAATAAAATAATACACAATTTCTGTTAATGAGCGAAATGTACAAAACTGTAGAAATAAAAAGTGAAAGACTCGCTAGAATGGTGGAAGCTTATCTCTGAGAAGAGATGTGACGGTTACTCGCATTCGCAAGAAGATGATTACAATGAGTCTCTAAAGGCATTTTTAACATAAAGAAAATCCAAAACCCTAACCCCAGAAGATGAAAAGCCAATAGTTTTGTGGACCATGTTTTGGGTAGTTTGGTGTATCAACTTCCCGGGGGCGTAACTTTGGCATAGGATTTATGTTTGGGGCGTATGATATCTCGTTGAAAAGGTATCATCGAGGAGATTCATTTTGGGGGCTCAATCAAAACCTTTATTTATCATTGAGGTGCTTGATCCTGAAAAAACTCATTTAGGCCCTCAAAATGGCCCCAGAAGTTTAGGAACCGAAAAACTACTAAAAATAGTAAGTTGTCAGAAGACTATTTTGGGCCAATTGGAATAGATGGGTGGCCATTGATATCCACTTGGATCAATATTGATGTGGTAGGAAGGTGTGACATGTTTCACCCACTTTTGATGTGTTTACATGTGCATCTGGTGGGTTCCAGTACATGTCTACGTGGCAGTCGTTGGTTGACCCTGACAGTGCTCCGTTGGCAGGCTTATGTGACACATGACTAGGAGGCTTTGAGATCGATGATCAGATATGGACCATTTATTGGTGGTGCCCCATCAAAGTGATCAAGGGATATGGTCCCAATAGGACTTAGAAAATGGGACTCTGAGTTTGCATCTCGATCGTTGATCGGAGGAACAAGGGATAATCTGAGAGCTGTTGATCTAGTTGCAACCAGAAGAGAGATTCAACTAAGGAAAATAATGTCATTCTGACGTCAATATGGACACGTGGTGATTGTCTATTGGTCCATGTTTGCGCTAAGGTGGCAGATAAGCATGACTTTTGTCACCCATATTTGAAGTGTTGACCTATGTATATGGTGGGTTTCTTCTGTCCACGTGGTAGCTTTCTATTGGTCTCATTGTGCCTTGTTGGCATTGAATTTTCTAGGTGTGTTGGGGGTTTTCTTCTTACTGACATCATCAAGGAAACTTTTCAACCAAGCATTGATTGCAGAGGGGGTATGATATGAATCGTTGATAAAAAAAGGTCGAATGTGTGATCGTTTTTCCAGGAAACATGCACCCTTATTAGTATAAAACCATATGCTAAAAAATTGTATAATGTAAATTTATTTAAAGTTTTAGAATAAACTTTAATAATAATATTAATTCAACCCAAATTAAATAATAATTTTAAAGATTCAAATAATATCTAAATAACACACGATTATGGAGTAAAAAATAAATTAATCCTAATAAAAAATAAAAAATAAAATTCTTCGAATTTCATTTAGCTAGGTATATGTAAAACCTAAAACTCAAACAAGACTTAAAAAACCTAAAATTTTATTTTTAACTTTTATGAAAATTTTATCCATGTTACAACAGGTGTAAGGCTTATATCATAATGATTTGAGCTTATTTTGGGGGTCTACATGTCACTCTTTCTTCAAGTGAAACCATACCTTATCACCAACCTAAAATGTATGGTGAACTTGATGTTGATATATCACTACTTGTACTTGGCATTGGATTTTAGGAAAACATCATGAACCTCTTGTTGGATGTGTTGGATCCATACAACAAATTTGGCTACTCTTTTTACCTTAGTCTGAGCATGGGATGACTCTTCTTATGTAGATGCAATAAGTGGAGTTATGCCAATTAGGGTCGATGGCCAAAACCCTAGGAACACTTGAAAATGGGCATGGCCAATAGAATTGTGAAGAGATCTATTGTAGCTATGTCAAACATAAGGAAGGATTTCATCCCATGTGCATGGATTCTTGGAGTTGTACATCGTGAGAATATGCATAATCATCATTTTGACTACCTTTATTTTTCCATCAGTTTAGGGGTGGAAGTTAGTTAATTTTCTTAGCTTTGTGTCCATCATTGACCATAGGATGGACTAGAAGTACTATGGAACCTACTATCCCTATTACAAACAATTGTCTGTGGAAACCCAAAATAAACCCAAACTTGATTGAAGAAGAGACTTCATAGTGGTTTATGTCCCAATATTATTATTGTAGGGTGCCAAAATGGCCATCTTAGAGAACTAATCGACAATAAAAAAGTACACAAACATTTCCATGCTTAGTTGAGAACATGCCTAACATACAATCCCTGGAGATTGACTCCCAAGGCTTATCTAGAGTAGGTAGAGGAGTGTACAATCCAATCTTCTTTATGGTAGGTTTATAAATGACATAGGCAATGCACGATTTGATATATTTGTTGAGATCATGTCAAAACTTTATCCTGTGGAATTTTTTCTATAGTACTATTACTATTTTATCCATGACGAAGTGCCTTACCACTCCACTATAATGTACCTCCCAAATCAGCTTCTCATGTAGACATGAGGGAACACATAGATGGCCTAGATGGAATATAAGTCCATATTAGGGGTGAAATTATGATACTTGTTTACTTGCACCAAGTATTTGATATGTAGAAATGGAGTCAATATCCCTATCATACAACTAGGGTTACTTGGAAGTCTCATGTCCACAACAATTAAGCATTTTGGTTAGTGCCACAATTGGAGGTTAGCTGACACAACATGTAACTTGGTTTGTGATACCCTTCTTTTACTTGATGTCCAAGAGGAATTATTGAATTAGGTACATGGACCACTTATGATGGCAGTATTTCTACAACTTTCATGATGTCTACATGAATTGAAAGGGCTTGTGGTTAGCGTGTACGATCATTTCATTTTATAGAGTATAATGATTCCACTGTCGACATGCTTGTATAATTGAGCACATCTCCTTGTCATAGGGTGAGTTTCCTAATAACTATGTTAGAGAGTGTCTTGTTGTGATAGATCATGAGATGTACATGCTAAGTGAGGACTATACTAACAACATAATCTAGGGAATATGTTTCAATCTCGAATGCTTGTTGCAGGTCTAGTAAAATGAGGATTGGTGTTGAGTAGAGGTGGCATGTCAGATCCTAAAATTATTTTTATTGCACCTTAGCCCCAAAAAACTTGTCTTTGGCTCAACCCTTGCTGACTTGGTTCAAGGGCCACATGAAATGAAATAACTCCAACACAAAGCTATGGTAGAAGTTGGAAAGGCATAAGAATATATTGGGCTCTATGATTTTGTTTGGGCCCAAATAATTGTGAATGAACTAAATCTTGATTGGATCAACATGTACACCATGCTCATCCATGATATATCCTAGATAGTAAATTCACTGCATGTCGAATGAGCACTTCTCTAGATTAGCATATAAATGTGTTGTTTCAAGGTGCCCAACACTTGTTGAATGTGCTTGAGATGTTCCTCCCAAGTTATACTAAATATGAGTATTTCATGTAGATATACAACTACAAAGAAAGTGGTGAATGGTCACAATATATCTTTCATCATCCTCATGAACATTGTTGGGGCAGTCTCCCTTGAAGAATTCCCAAACTAGAACTAACCTCCCAAAAAACTAGGAGCCTATATAACTACCCATCTCTAAGAAACATTTTGGTTTCCTATCCATCTATTCCCAAAGCTCCAATGACAAAAAAAATATTCCAATAGCCAATCCCTCAATAACCATTTATTTTAGTAAATATTTCAGTCCTCTTCATAGGTTTAAGAATTTATTCCCCTTTCAATTGTCTCTAACCTTCTTTTTCTTCCCCTTCTTATTTCTCTTTCCACTACCCTTCCTAATTCCTTCCCATTTCCACGTGACCAATCTCCTAAAAAAAAGGGTAGTTATCCCTTATCCTAAGGAGGTGAAATGTATTAGTAAATTAAATACAATTTAATGCAATCTAACTATGCACATACTATCTCTTTAATAAATCTATTTTTTCACTCAAGAGTTAGCTAACAACCAATTAATTTATAATTGTTATTATTTTACACAATTGAACCAAAATTAATGAATGCCTACCTTACTAATAAAATTTTATGTTCATATAATATAGTTTTCAATTCCACCCAATGGTTTATTAACTAATTACTAATATACTTCAGTAAATGTTCTTATGAAACAATAATAATGTACGCATGCTAGGTCATGGGCGACAAGAACGGGGGGGGGATATTGGAAATCTTGGAGGTCATACCACAATAAAATATGCTTGGGGATTAGGAACTTGTTGGCAGCCCAACATAATTGTTAACTTTTCATATCAATTAAACAATCTATATAGCTGCCTAACTGGGGTCATGAATTTTTATTACTCTTCATGAGAAATTTTCGAAATGACAGTTGTAAGTTGTCGCTTTTCCCTATTGTTTTTTCATGATTCGTTCATGACTGAAAGCATGAAAATGAAGCATGAAAACTTGCGACTGTTTTACCATTCTGTTTGAAAATTTATTAAAGGCAAATTATTTCTACAGTTTATTAATGAAACCTTGTTCCTTGCCATGAAGAACTATTCTCTTTGTTTCGATTCCTTGAACACCAAGCATGCTTAGGGATTGATATTTATATCAACAAAGGACCTTTTTGATTTGAGCATTGGCATGGTTTTTTGTTGTTGTTTGATTCTTGTTTATATGTTTCTTCATTACTAGGTTTTCGATTTTTTATTTTCAAACCTCCCAAACCATATGATTCAACCCACTATGTCTCACACTCATTTCCTTTTAATGCTATGGTACCGACTTGTACTTTATGAAAGGTGGAAATACGATTTGCAGTCAACCATCATTTCCAAGACTGGTCTTGGGCTTTGCAAACCCTCTTCGCATGCATATCAATTAACACCCATCTTATCGTTATGAGTTTTCTACTTATACATCGCTCACTGCTGGTGTTTCTCGGGTTGGGGGTATGGCTCTGTCTCACAAACCCTGCCTACACGTTGTGTTTGATTGATTACCCTTTCATCCAGTATGGCTCCTGTCATTAGAGTCGAACCTAATGGCATTCAAACTCTTCTCTTATATGACGATGCCAAAGAAGATCTGGAGAGTAATGGTTGGCTCGTTTTCCTTAGAAAATTTCAGGGTTTCAATTTACAAATTGCCCAGAAATTCGCTTTCTCCTTCGATGGATGTAGAGATAAGATGGTTGATGTCCAACTTGAGGTTACAAAAGATTTCTTGAGTCAAGCTACAAGACTTCCTGCAAGCGGTCAAAGGTGGTTTAAAAATGCAAAGGTGGAAGAAGTTCCTTGGACTCTTCTCTTTACATCTTGGAAGATAAAAGGATGTGAAAAAGGTATGCCCATATCTTTATTGAAAGTTCAATGGCACAGTCTCCTTGCTGTGTTAAAACAGTTTGTCACCTGTGAAGGATGTTTTGGTCTTGTGTTTCTTTATCATTTGCGTCTGCTTATGATTTTTATGGGGTTTCCTTTGAACATGCCATATTATTTATTGAGGAGCCTTTATAAAATGGGCAAAAGGTATAAAAAACAACAATCAGACTCAAGCCTCTTCCATCACGGCTTAATAAAAATATTGCTTGTGCATCAATTAGAGTTGCAGAATGACAGTTGGGATTCATTCATAACAAGAAACGGTTATGGTAACCCTGATATGGAGGAGGTCGACAAACTCATGGTTGAAGAGACCCTTGTCTACCCTACAACGCCCCTCTCACCTACCCAGGCCTGTATCTCAGCCTCCTACAAAAAACCCTTACTCAATCCTAAGGTTATTGAGCAGACCCATGGGCAGCCTACACATCTTAATAACTCTGTTAAAAATCTAAAGAAATCTACAGGCAAGATATCTAAAAGCAATGCTGATATAAATTTTAAGAACAAGAGAGCCGAGAGGCTGATTTTGAGGAGGCTTCATAACAAGTCAAACCCTCATGTGAGCTCGATCAGCATGATCGAGGTTCATGAGAGTTCAGACTCCGAAATCGATAGGTTCCTCGCTGAAGAAGATCCCCTTTCGTTCGAGCCACACCTCGATCGGCCCTACAACTTTGTAGACAATTTACCTCCCTGTCTCAAACATAATGCAGATTTTTCTAGTATTAAATTGGGTAATGAATCTACTATCTGTGTGGAAGATTCTCCGGTTCACAATCATGTATGTTCCCAAGAGACCGTCGCTCAGTCGAAGTGTGAAATTTGTAGTTTTTGGATTGATAAATACTACACTGATGTACCCATCCTACAGTCATAGGTTAAGGCTCTCACTGATCAGATTGATGCCTTAACTAATAAAGACCATAGGCTCGAGTCTCTCTTTCAAGGAAAAGAGAAACGTATAAAGACTATAGGGAATGTAATTTTTAAGAATGTTGAGGCTGCAACAACCATAGTAAATTCCAAGATTGTCTGATACGATTTGATCTTACAGTTGGAGGTATGATCATTTTATCTTAAAATAAGATTATTTGTTAAAACTAGATTGCTTTGTTCTTTCAATAAATTGGATTTCATTTACTAAAATAACTAGCTATAGAATCACAAGATTCTGTAGCCAGTTATGTTAATTCTAAATTTGCAAATTAATGGTTGAATATGTATCTAAATCTTTCTATTTTTCTTTTTACTTTCAGGATATTCGGGAGTTCATGGTTACCAATTGATCTGAGGCATCTTTGAGACTTGTCAGTCATGTCTTTGATACATTTTGTATGAACAAAAATAAACTTTTGTTATCTTTAGAGGATTTAGTAGGATCTGGGTGGTTGTATCCCCTTTTTATTTTTGTAATCAATATCTGATCTCAGAGGAGGAAACAATTACCTTTTTGAAGGCTTTATAAACCCATAATTTTTGTAATCTGAACATCTTGGCTTGGGGCTAGTTGTGAACAACTTATACTCGAATTTGGACATAACAAGTATTTGCATTTATGCTTTAGCCATTTGTAAATGTTGTTGTTGTCTATAATTTGTTTCTCTTGATATTTTGATGACT
>SNQJ01S0008143.1:150857-184966 GCA_010110895.2 Picea sitchensis
TGGTGGCTCTAGTGGTATGGGAGGTGCGTCCTCCTCTCAGGCTTCATCTTCGGCAATGATTGGTAGCTTATATAGCCACCATATCCCTGTTCAATCTACCAAAAATCCTACCAAAGTCATTAAGAAGTATGGGATCTTTCATTTGAAGAAGACGCCACAACCACACCATGGCATGCGTCCTCTCCTCTTAACTTAGCACCTACTACTAGTCCACTTCCTAAATTCAAGGAGCATCTTCCTAAGTTCTCGGGGAATAACATTGTCACTACAAATGAACACCTAGTGGCATTCTCTAATGCATGACATAAAATAGGGGGAAATGACAATGATACTTGTATGCATTTATTAATCAATTCTTTGGAAGGAAAGGTTGCAGTCGATTTCTTTGACCTCCCTCCTAAGATTTTGTCTACTTGGGAGGAGTTGATCTATTGGTTCATATCCACTTATGGGAAATCTAAAAGCCTAGCCGAGAAGTTAATGGAATACAACAACGTCGCCTATAAGGATGGTGAGACCATCAAGTCCTTCAACTTACGTTTCACCAAGCTATACAATCAAATCCCTAAACTCGTCCACCCTCAAAACCAATCCATTTTCATGCATTAATACAATGCATTACCTTCCCCCTACCGTCATAGGCTTGAGGGAAAATCCATTGATAATCTTGTTTCCTCTCTGCATACTTGTTCATAGTATGAGGAATAGCTTGAAACAACAGGTCTTCTCCAGGGAGAATTAGTTAGACAGATAGACATGTTCGCCCTTTTACAGCTATTCTAGGATATGAACAATCATATGATAGCGTTTGAGTGAAGGGGGACTACCTCACCTCTCACCCCTGGAGCTTCATCCTCTTCTGCACCCCCCTTTAGAAATCTGATTGAAAATAATTTTCAGCTTAAATCCATCCTTCCTCAAAGCTGGTGTAACTTCTGCGAAGAACACCATGAGGAAGATACATGTAAGGTAAGGAAGAGTGCTAGAGATAAGACATTTGGAAAGAGACCAGAAGCTACTATCTTTGTCCTATATTTTGCAGAGCTGGAAGATGTCATGGTCATCAATACTAGCAACAAAGCTTATGCTCCCAGGGGAAAATTTGACCCTCCCTGCAATTCATCTAGCCCAGGCTCATCCTCTCCCACTCCTACTGTTCAGGTTCCTAAATTTCCTGATAGTCAAGGAACAACTTCTCCTCTCCCCTCTTCCAAATACAACATATTGAACCAGTTTTCCAACATCAAAGAAGATGCAACCCTTTTGGACATGGTTGTCATCCCTGAGCAACAGATGCATCTGAAAAAATTCATGGAAGGACAATCTTATGTTGTAGCCAATATTTCTGAAGAGGTAAACGAAGAAGATTCATTTGTAAATAAATTAGGTGTACATAACTTTAGATACCCTATAAAAAAWTCCCCCTTTTTATATTTATGTAACGATTATGGATAATATTTCCCATTGTTGCCTCATTGATGGCAGTTCGGGCCCAAGTGTGATGTCAAAGATTATTATGGAAGAGTTGGGCTTGTCTTGTACAAATGAAAATGTCAGAAGCATGCTCTCCTATAATATTCTACAACAAATGACCATAGGCAAGATTAAGGATGTAACCTTAGTTTTATGCACTCATCCTGAAATAAGGACAACCCTCAACATTCAGGTAATTGATATGTGTGTAAGAAATTACTCGGTTATCTTGGGAAGAGATTGGAAAGCCTTAATAGGTGGATACCTCTCACTCGATGGGTTGCATTTATCTGTGCCTCAAAACGGTAAGAACATTATAGTCCTTAGAGAGGGAAGGATTTCACCCTACATAGAGAGTGTTCCTCTATCTAGTGTAAAATATATAGAGGAAGACCTAGGAGTGTATTCCATGTTTGCATAGGAGGATGATATTCCTTTGGAATGAATCAATTTAGAAAATGATATGTGGCATATGCACTTTGATGGTTCACTCTCTAATGAAGGTAATGGGGCCGACATTATCTTGGTTTCCCCTGTAGGGAGAATTCATAATTTGTCTTACAGGTTGGAGTTTTCTTGCTCAAACAATGTCACTAAATTCGAAGATTTATTATTAGGCATTGAAAGCACCCTTAATCTTTGTTGTGGTCACCTTTCAATTTTTGGAGATTCTGAGCTTGTTGTGAACCTGATATGTAAGGTATGCTCTCCGAGAAAATATTTTATGGAACGATACACCCAAACTGTTTGGGCACTTATATCGAACCTTTTATATTTCAACATCACTCATGTTAAGAGGGATTTGAACTCAATGGTTGATCGAATAGTTGTCTTTTCAGCTTCTTCTAATCAGCAACCTTTGACTCACAGGCCGAATTGTTCTTTTCAATCTCTATATTGTTCACATATCTCGAAAAATATAGAATCTTGGCAGGCCTTCCCTAACGATGAGAGAATTTGTGCTTTCATTCAAGATGAACCTCTTAATCCCAAGGAAATGGCATCCATAGAAGACAACAAGATTTCTAAGGGCTTGACTCCTCCTAAGAGTTCATTTTCATTGAGTGATGTAGGCAATAAAGAAAAAAAGAGAGAAGGGGAGTCAAGAAAGAAGGTGGGTGAAACCATATCCTTGAACATTGGGGAACTTGAATCTTCAAAGAGTGTTAAAATAAGTCTCCAATGTTCTGATAAAAAAGAAATGAGGTTTTTCAAGCTACTTGGTGGATTTCAAATTGTTTTTGCTTGGTCTTATGAGGATCTTCGTGGTTTTGATCCTAGTCTTATTCATCATGCTATGAAACCAACTAGGAAAAAACAAAGACCTATTAACTCTGCATTTAAGTAAACTGTTCAAAGGGAATTGGAAAATCTTAAATGTTGATATTATTTTTTTAGTCTACTCTGAGTGGGTTTCCAATTGGGTACATGTTTCGAAGATCGTTGATCATATTATAACCTGCATTAATTTTCACACTCCCAGTCAGGATATTATGAGAAATCCTTTTCCTCCTCTTAATATGGAAATGATTCCACAGTAGGTTGTAAGGTCACAGACGAGGCCCTTACTTGACATTTTTTGGGGTTATAAGAAAATCAAGGTAAAAGAGGTAGATGTTTACAAAACCAATTTTATCACTAATTGGGGTACTATGTCTTATAAATGTCTGCCTTATGGATTACTTGATGCAAGTACCTCTTTTAAAATACCTATCGACACATCTCTTGATGAATTGATCAGCATCCACATCTACCTTGATGATCTAATCATATGTGTTAAAAGGCTAATAATTACCCTGGAGTTCGAAGTGTTATTTCTGGGTCCTTTCAAAATTTATTTTGTCCTGAATGCTAACTCTTACATTCTAAGGGATTTGCAGGAGAAATTGTTTTCCTATAGCACTAATGGTTCTCGCCTGAAACATTGCGAGGGACCAACATGAAAAGTTCTAATGTTGTTTGGATTTTATGTATACTAGTAGTCTAGCTCTTCTTTCCTTTTTGTGCTTTTTCTTTTCTGCCTTACAGTAGTTTGACTTATGCTATCTTTTTCAAGTTTTCCTACTTCTCTTATGTTTCTGCCATTTTATTGTTGTTGTTTAATTTTTGCAATTTTGCTTCTGTCATGATTTTGTTTCCTACCATCTTCTAGTTAATTTGGTCAAAATAGGACGATTGGATCAGCTCTACCACAGTGACACTTCTACAAAGCATTCTTAGTCAATAAAAATCAAGCTTACACATTTGTTACGATGTTCTCCCTGAAGACACACTTGAATTTGTTATCTACTTCCATTGTTGTCTTATAAAGAATTAGTTATATCCCGCTTCTTCTTTCCATTTCTTCATTCATTAATATTTTAAAGAGAAAATATGAAAAATTTCTCCTTGAAGTAAAGAGCAGATTCTGGTTGAATGATTATGCATACAGTGGTAAAACCCCTCATACTTAAAACTTTTCATGAGTTATTCCCAAATTCTCGATCATTTTTCCATTAAATCCACTCACTTCCCCCTGCTGCATAATATTTCTGGTTATATCTTCTAAATTTACTATTCTGGTCTACGAAACCATAAGTTCTAAGTTCTAAATTTGTTGAAAACAAATTTCCCTGTGGAGTCGCCAGTTTGTTGACGATTAAAATCGTAACGAAGTTGTGCCCGCAAAGTGTTGCTAAAGCCTATTATTATAAAGCTAACAAGATAAATAATACTAGTAGGTGGGACCCCCTTGTAGATTGGAGATCAGACCTGGTTCTTATTGGATGTTTGTGCTACTATTCGGCACTGCTTACATGGTTGATGAGATCTTGGATGTTGATTCTAATCGTGATAATTGAATGATGGATAAGGCATGTTATGTGTTTCTCTACTTCTCTAGGCTCAGTTTTCTTATTATGATGATCTATGTTATCATTGTTATATGTTCCTGGATTCGTTACTTTGACACCTGTACAACAGACATGTTAGTAACAACACATAAAGAGCTGTTGGAAAAAGTCAAAAGCAATATAAACAAATACAAAAGGAAGGAATTTAACTATGTTCTTATGCTACACTACATGCATCGAAATTTAAGCAATTATTGTTATCCTAGCTAATAAGTTGATAGTTATGCGATTTGTTGAGTTATATAGTTGATATATATTATGGTTAAGTTGGAAATGGTAAGATATGATGTGGATGGCGCATTTGATAAGTGATAGATGCTAATTCCAATGCATGGTTTAAATGAATAGTTAATGGGAAGCTGGTTGGAGTGTACTAAGGAATTAATGGACTGGGATGGAAGCGACGTGCATTTACTACACGTCACCCTTACTCTTTCCACTGACTACCACACTAGTCTATTATTGTTCAACTATGTTGATGTGGTTAGGCTCTGACTTTCAAGTGGAAGGAGAACCGCTCGGCCAACTTGCGTTTTTAAGGTTCTCTCGGTTACAAGTATGTCTTTTTTTCCCATCCATGAGTATTCTCTAGTTATGAAATAGATATTGGCTCGGATGTATGGGTTTGTGCTTTCCTTAAGTATGGAAACTGTGTAAAATTGTGATTTTTCTGGAATGAATCGTTTGTGGCTTTCACTGCGAAAATGTCTGAAGTTACAGTATATTGGGTCATTTTGAGTGTTAGCATCCATTAAGGATCTCTATCATCCTTTCCATTTTAGTGGAGGGTTTCATGTGGTCCAGACTGAATGACTGTCTTCACACATTGTATCACCATACCCAGTCTTGGCTTTTATGGGGTTTAATGGGTTTGAAACACCCTGTGTCACTACACATTACTCACTTGGGTATTGGGTTGTTCATGCTACCAAGGGTCTCACAGTGGGTTATGTTTCTTCTTGTTGGCTTTGTTTCACCTCAGCATTATTAGTTAGGCGGCTGGGAGAGCCACGAGGGTTATACCCTGCCTGTGTTAAGTATCGTCACAAGGCCAAAATGGATCCTTTCTCCTTTGTTCATGGCCTCTCCTATCACGGGGATTGTCACCATGTCTATGAATACATTTGTGGTATACCATGTGCGTGCACCATTAGTCTCGAGGGTTCTTACCTGATGTCAGGAGTCGATTCCATTTCTCCCTATGTTGGTCCACAAGGTCAATCCTTGATTACTCAAAGCTCTTTTTTGATAAAGGAAACCCTTTATGTCATGTTGGATACATGGTCAATGGTTATGAGTTGGTTATGCATTGTTGATAATGTTATGTTGTCGACTTGTCTATGTTGATTATCCTAACAATGGTTTTTGGTTATAGTCACTACAATTGGTTATTATGATAGTCTCATTGATAAGATCAACATTGAAAATTGGTTGATTGAAGAATGGAGTTGATACACAGACCATGTCTTTTGCATTGGGATTATTGAATTGTTATCTAGGCATTAGTTTACAATTGATTAATGCACAATGATGTTTTGTGCGTGATGCATTGTTATGTGTGGCGTTCCTATAGCATGAATCAATGATTACTGTAACTAGGTTGTTTTAATGGCCAAATGGTTATTTATTTCGAGGTGATTAGGGAATTTCCATCCATTGTATATGTTATGGTTATTTGACTGCATCATCAAGTATGGGACAAGTTTTACACAGTATGGTTTTGTTACAATTTGATTAATTTGAGCAATATTGTTGCTACCTCCTTGTATTGGATTGATAGCTCGGCACGATAGGTTGAGTTAATAATACTGTGACTGTGTGTTTTAAAATTTTCAAATGGGAATGTTGCAATCACGGTAATTATGGCATCATTATCCATTGTATTTGTTATCGATATTATTTGATTGCACCATTAGAGAAGGTCACGGGTTTTGGAACATGCCTTTGATGCAATTTGATCGACTTTTGTTATGAGATCGGGCCTGTTGTTGTTGCCTCATTGTATTGGACGGATAGCCCACCATTTTGAATTTTTAGAGTCAAACAAAATTGGACCTATATAGTCACAGAAATACACTTGTGTTTGGTCGAATTATTTTGTGTATCCCACAGCATAGCGTGAGTTGAAGTGGTGATTTTTTTCTGTGTGTTTAAATGGCAAGTCGGGATCTTTGCAATTTAAATATAGATTATGGTGTTGACTGTCCACTATGTATGTTAAATGAATACATGATTTTTAATAGTGGTAGGCACATATGTTGTGATAGTATAATCTCATTGCAATTTAATTATTAAAATAAAGAATTGAGCATGACCTTTGATTTGTGTTTGAAGATTGAAATCATTTGTGAGCACTGGTTGATTTGATGCTAAACAGAGTGAAAATAAGTGATTTTTTATGCATTTGGGAATTGTTTTAAAATATTAAATGGATAAGTGAGATGAACAAAACTCCCCTACATGCTGTTTCGGAATGCATATTGTCTTTCTTGATGATATTTTGTTAAATATTTGATTACAAACAGGGAGCAATTTAATGCACAGAGTCGTTATGGATTACTTAATTAGTTTTATGAATATTACCCACTCTCTTTCCCCACCATTATTTCACTTTTCGCTAATTACAACCCCCTCACCTTCCCACATTCATTTTTCACTCCCTGTTCTAAAATTAATTATAGTCAAGAAAAATTCTTTATTGAATAAGTTTAAAGTCATTAGATTACAGTGGTGTTCTCTTTGGTTTTCATTACAGTTGATTGTTGTTGTCTTTGAGAAGTAATTGTGTTTCTTTCCCCCTCATTTTATCATTTTTTTCTCAATACAAGCCCCTCGCATATCCCAGGACATTTTGTTCACCCCCTTCTCATTGACAACAGTTAAACAATTTATATGGATTGGATTGCATGAGCCTGATATGTTGTTGAACCAAAATCTGTTTCATATTTTCAAAAGAGTTGTCATGTATGGTTGTTAAAAGGACTGTTTTCTAATCAATCATGCATGCAGGAATGATCTTTTTCAGCTGAGGTAGCCATGGTAGAGGAAATTATCTCTATATTAATTCAATGATATTGTTTAGTAACTCCTTATGTACTACCACATCGAAATCTGGGACACTAGGAGAATATTTCGTAATCTTCCCTGGCAATGAAATGCCTAGGTTTACATGAGTCTTAGCTCACCCTTGGGGATCAATTTTGACTCTTCTACCTATCCTCTCTGTAACATATTTGATTGGATCATTGATTATCGTCACACATATGGATTCAATGGTCTCAAAATCCCTTATTACACTTGGATTGTACTTGGATGTTGACCCACTCAAAGTTGAGTTTCTTGCATATGTCCCTACTTACATATATCCCCGAGAGGCCCGTGTAGGATAGCATCTCTACCCACAGGGGCCTGTGAGAAAAGATGCCATCCTACATGCATCATGCAGTCTTGTAGGATGCATGTAGTATGGCATCTCTGCCCACATCGGCCATCGCTTCCCATTAGTCAAGTAAATATTTAGAATATTTAGTATGATTATCATGGTTTTAATTCTGACGAGTAGAATACTCATTAGTGACCCCTCATGCATTTGAGGACAATTAAGGCTTTTTTACCTTCTTTTCAATATTTTTCTTTTCATCATGTTCCACAAAAAGAAAATCATGTTGCAGATAGTTCAATAACTAAGGGTAAAAATATTTCATGGGGAAATCAAAAGATGTGGATATTGACATGTGAATAAGGTCTTCCTCATTTCTTCATATTTCTAGGCTGGATACAGATGGTGTTCTGTAATTTTGTTTATCACAAGTAGGAAGTGTCCATGTTTCAAATTTGAAGTGTTTTATTCCTATAGATTTTAATTTTCTTACTTAGTATTATTTTCATGAGGCAACTACTCTACAAGTTGTGTCCTTACTAATATAATACCAATATTTATTTCTGCAGAATTTACTAAAATGAATAGTATAGTCTAGGATCTTGGAGAGATGAAAATTAAGTTGAAACTAGGTGAAAAACCCTATTAATAAAAGGTCATACCAAATGAAAACACATTATAAGGAACAAGTAAAAGAGATTGATAAATGTGCATTGCAATATTTTTTCTCTTGTGAAAGAATTTGAATGGATAAGTGTCATTATCATCACAAAAACAAAAAATAGGGTGTATCTACATATTTGTGGACTCCTATAGGTTTAATGAATCATGTGTTAATGATCCTTTTCCTATTCCATTTAGTGATGAAATATTGGAAATAATTGCATGGAATGAGGTGTATTCTTTCAAAAATGGCTTCTGAGGATATCACTAGGTCTTGATCACTATGGAATACAAGCACATGACTCAATATATAGTGCTTGAGATAACGATGGATAGTTGAGAGCATGACTATTTGTTATAGTGTTGGTTGTGTGTAATGGTATTGACACCATTGATCAAGTCTAGGAGAATAAGGAATAACAAATATAGGGTTCTATGGATTAGGAGTAAAGGTTATAGGACTATTGGGATAACTCTAAGTGCGAGGGTTGGAATGAGAGTTAGGATTTTTGGAGGCTCAGAAATATGTCCACCATTTAACTTTACATTCAACTTCCAATGCATGTTTGAATTACTAATCAAGGGAATTAATTTCAAACATGCAAACTTTGAATCTAACAAAACCAATACACTATAATTAAATTTATCAATAAATACCTCCTCTCGATGTAGAACCTAGAGTTGAATTCAAATCCAAGTGAACACCTCAATGTACTATTATAATGTCTTCCTAGGTTCTTAATAGATATGATACCATATGGATAGTAGATTTGTGAGGTGTCTTGGATGGTAAAAATTTTATTGGAGGTGTAAAAGAAGACCTCGAAAGTGGTGATACAATAAATACCTCCTCTAGATATAGAACCTAGAGTTGAATGCAAAGCCAAGTGAACACCTCAATGTACTATTGTAATATATTTCTAGGTTCTTGACAGATATGATCCCATCTAGACAGTAGATTTGTGAGGTGGCTTGGATGGAAAAAATTCTATTGGAGGGTGTCAAAGAAAACCTCCTAATAGGTCCACACATTATGAATAAATATTAAAGAAATCATGCACATAGTCACAGGGATGGAAAGATGTGTTTACATGAGTACACTCAATACACTCAAGTCAAAATAGAAATATTGAAAAGAGAATGAGATCCTTAAGTGATAGATGTTGAGTGGAAAGTTGTTGGCAAGGTGGGTGCATCCTCCTTAGGGAGGAAACCTGGGCTAACTCTCTTGAAGTATATGTTGGTAATTACCTTGTTCAAGAGCCCAACCTCCTTGGGGAGCTCGCTCTAAGTG
This sequence comes from Picea sitchensis, assembly GCA_010110895.2. NCBI lineage: Eukaryota > Viridiplantae > Streptophyta > Pinopsida > Pinales > Pinaceae > Picea > Picea sitchensis. The sequence goes on from SNQJ01S0008143.1 coordinate 160,558, forward strand.
TGATCTACATCAACCTTCCATAATTTCAAGATAAAAGGGAACACTATTCTCATTATCTCTATATCATTTTGATAGTGAAAAAAGTATGAATCTCAAAGATGATAGCATCGATTTATATTTATGGTGATATAGGGGCCATTTATTAAACTATTTATTTTACACAAACAAAGTAGAAGATGTTATTTTTTTGAACTAGAGATATAATTCAACAATATAAAATAACAAGTCGATACAATTAAAAACATATAACTAAGAAAGGAATCAAACTTAGTACAAGAAACTTTAAAATTGGAACTCACTTTTTTCCTGCCATTCAATTTATCAATATTGTTGTCAATGTTCATTGAATCAATATCTAACTCAAGCAAGAATTCTATATCACCAAGTCCTAAAAACAGGTCTTTTTGCACATTGAACATTGGAAAACATCAATGTTAAGGGAGAACATAAAATGCCAGATCAAACTACATTCAATAATCTCTAAAAACATTATCATTGAATGGATAATAAGAATACCTTAATGAGATCCTCTTGGTTTTGAGAATAATTTATTCTCTACTAAATAGGGAATACCACGTGAAGGTGGAAGCTCATTTGACCCCTCCCCTGCATCATTCTCAATTCCACATACCCAATCATGCATATTGATTTAAATAAAAATTGTACAACTAATAATTTATATTAATAAATTTCCCTCAAAATATTTACAATCAATTCCTTTTTTGTTTCTTCTTTTAATAAAATTCTTCAGTACATCATCAATAACATCATCTTCAACCCCTTGAGTTGTTGGAGCATCTTCTGGTCGTACTGCATGACTATGTCTTGTCTCTGACATTGTACTACTTCTATTAATATGACGTATTGTTTGACGTTGTTGCACTATAGGGGCATCCACTAGAACAACAAAAAGCATTAAAAGTACACGGTTAATTATTATTATTCATAGTAAATATCTCCTTCATAAAAACATCATGACTATGTTTTTTACCTAGAGGAGTAGTCGACACCATTGGTTGGGTTGTCATCATTTCCTCTCCTCTCTGAGCACCAGCCTCATCTACATTATCTTCCATTGAAACAATCATTGTCATGAGTACACCAATTGCAACTAAATATTACTAATCGTCAATATATAAAATTGATTTTAAAGACACATACCATGATGGGTCTGCACGCCACCAGAATCATGGGGTTCATGTCAAGTACCATTTTTGAATGAATTGGGGTTTCTTGCATGATTAAAACGAATAGACACATTAATTTGTGTGATAAATCAATCATCTATATATGTACTTAGAAGTAATGAAAAATTGCAATCTTGWCATTTTACTTACCATCTCACTCGAAGGGTCAGTCGATTGTGTTTCCCTCRTGCATTTTCGATGTCCAACYGCTACTTGAAAACTGAACTTGAATCCAATATCCATGTCTTCTTTGGTGTTCGCACTATTGAACGTATCCCCCTACGTTGTATAATACGATRAATTTTGATTATCATCTACAATTAAAAAAATATTATATGATGATATGAATAATATGGTAAAATTATTAAGTACTTACAATTCGATATTTTAATCTTAGGTAACCACCTTAGCCAAGTTTKTGATTCCCATGGTTTTCCAGTCTTTCCTTGGTGGCTTTCGATGTGTTCRGGAGACTATGAAAAGTTTCAAATATGTACTTAGAAAGCACAATTTTTTCAATAGATTAACTAAAGAAAGTTCGACATATTCAATTAAAAATATCATTTACCTTCCAGGGCCAGGTGGTGCCTTTCCTTCATGTCTCAATGTGATCTCCTTTGCATCCTATAGTATATTCTTCCATTCCCTCTTGGGAATGGTGATAGGATGATCATACTTAGGATTTTTTTCCAATTGACCCCTATATTAATCTCTGACATGTTTCAAATATGTACCCGCCTTCGAGCTGATCTCTAGTTTGTTCAAAAAATCACCAAACATGTTGACCAAATGGTTAATAAGTTTGTCTTTAAATTCTTTTTTCTAGGAATTTCATTATGTGCCAATGATGGGCCCAAAAATATATAAGGCATTTTCATGGAAGGTCTTGTAAAAAATGTTATTTCCTGCAAAAATATATAATAATTAATTTAAAATAATATGAAAGAGGCAGGTTTCAATATTTAAATAATAGGAATTAACTAAGATAGTAATAACTAATTGGAACTTGTGGTATCTTCAAGGGAACCAAGTTTTCGTCCATCAAAAGTTTGACCAATACTATTTCCATGCTTTGAACATGTGTTGCTCCAAGATAGCAATGCGTAGACTCTTCTTCATGAGATTCACCATCTAGTACACCATCATGTGTGCCATGTTCTGGCATGATTAGTGGGGGTTTCTCACGGGCCCCAAGAGTTGCAGTCACCTGAACCACAGATGAAGAGGAAAATATCCTCGAATGTATGTGGCTCGTGCAAGGGAATTGTGGGGTTTGTGCACCACTGCTACCAGCAATGTCCCCATGACCAGGATCTTGTGTCGGTTCCAAATATTTATGTAGAAAGAAATAATTTTTAGTTTAGCTCAGATAAACGTATGAAATAGAAATTCATAAATTAATATATTTCATAAATATTTTATTTTAAAAATGTATATTACCGCATATTGATATACAGTATTCTCTAATTGTCTCATCCTTGTTGTGGTCTCCTTTGTAGGCTTACAACTAGCCAATTGAAGGAGTTGTTTTTTTTCCTTTCACAAGCCCTTTCTAATGTGTCAATGGGGTTTGGGGAATCAAATAATTCACCACCCTGATCATCGTGCTCTACTATGATCGTCTGGATCAACAAATAAAAAATTTAATTGAATGATTGTCAACAATAATTCATATGAAAATTGGTGCTTTACTTTTTGCGAGTTGGCTAGTGTCTTCCCATGATCACGCTACCACATATTGAATTTTTTCATGTCTTTGGGGTACAATATACCATTTTTCAAGATACAATACAAGTATGGATTTCAAGATACAATATGAATGGCCACTCAAATATCTCATAAAGAGAGGTTGCATACAATTTGCAAATCAACGAGTATACCTTATATATTTCGAACAGAAAGAAAGCATGTGAACCTCAAATTTCAGAGAAGATGATGAGACAAGATATACAACTATGAAAAGAAGTGTGAATATTCACATAACCTTAATAAAATATTTTTCATTAAGAAAATAATTGGAAAATCACACATACTTAACAATTAATTAATTTATGAGACATCTAGGATTCACACAATTCCGTATGTTCTGGAACTTACATTGAATATACATTTGGAAGTTGATTCACATAGATGAAATCACTCCATTGCATATTTAAAACAAGGAAATGCATTGTGGCACTAACTTGGGAAATATATACGCAAAGTTGTTATTTGTGTCCAATAATGTGACAACCCTATGAAGTTTTCCAATAATGCATATTGATATTTTGATGTTCTTAGATGATGTGAAAGTAATTCACTAATGTAGGAAATTGTTTCAGACCCAGGGGATCATCCTTTTACATACTTTTGTTGAGCTTCCAGGTGAAATTTTCTAATGATGGGATTTGTTTCATTCAAACCTACAACTGGATTTACAATCATCTAATTCATCATCATGTGTTCAACTCTATATACACCTAGAGCATGAGCGAAATGGTGCTCCCATCCAATAAGATTTTAATTATGGATTTTTTTTATGTAATAACTTGATATGTTGTGTTTATCATAGGTGATGATGACTGGATTTTATATTCAAACAAAGATGCATTTTTCTTGGCAAGGTTCTTTCTAGAGAACTAACCATCTATAGAATTCTGAGGGATCTTTCTTTGGGGTTGATCCATGATTGATATTTTTTATTGTATCATTAGGCATGGATCCAGATAATAATATTTTTTTTCATTAGTTGCACACTTTCTAGGAATTTTTTTGGTGTCTTCTCCATTTATGTATAAACTTGACATAACTTTTTTACCTCAAGTATTGAAATTATATTTAATGAGAGAAGAACACCACTACAAGTTAGTTGGTGAAATTGGAGTGCAAAAGACATTATTTAATATGTAAAGGTATTATGTGTACACTATGCAATATATTAAACTAATAAAGTTCAAAGAAGGGACTCTAAAAACCTATAATATTACAAGTTGGGCAATGGGAGTTGGTTTTAAAGGATTTTTTGGGAGGTTCGTCAACCACCCCTAAACAAAATGACAATATTATAGTCATAATCAATAGTTTAAAAAAAAATTAAACTTTTAGGGTCATGCAAAAGGATTGTAACAAGACAATAGACCACAAGTGTATTCTTCAAACATGTCTAGGTGAGTTTTGGATATCCAACATCCATCATATTTGATAGGGGAACCAATTACTAAGTCACTTTCGAAATGAACTTATGTCACTTATGTGCACCAAGTTGAAGAGAGAAGTGCAATATTTCAACTATAGATGAATGGATACATTGGAAGTGGTGGACCAAATAGTAGTGTCACTGTTGAGAATTTATAGTCATGAACATTTGGAGACATGGGATTAACAATTTTCCTACACTACAACTGGAAGATTTGTAGCTTTAAGAACAATTTAAGATTTGAAAAATGTTTGGGGTTCCAACCTCAAGCACCCTTGGATCTTGCAACATGAAGAACGTTGTCAAATACTTTAATTAACTACCCTTTGACAGGATAGGAAGTTTGTTGACTACAAGAAAGAAATGGAACAACAGGGGTAGGAGATATTGGAAAACGCCCAAAACTAGTACAAGAAGCAACATGAAAAGCACCAAGTCGACCACGCCTTTGGAATTGGAGACAAAGTATGGCTATATTTTCCTAAAGAGTGGTTCAAGGGCCAATAATTGAGGTTAACAAAATTTTCATATGGATTGTTTCAAATTGTGGAATAGAGGGAAGATAATGCCTTCAAGTTGGATCTTCCACCCTACTTTGGTATACACCCAATAGTCTATGTGGAGAAGTTCAAAGTCTTCAAGCCATCGATACTTGATGAAGCTAAAATCAAGATGTTAATACATGCTTAATTTGGTTGATACATTATGTGTATTTATACAACAGGGTGATCTAAACACCTTATTCGTCCTATATAGGGTACAATATGTTGAAATTTTAGTACCTCAGAAAGTGTCCAACAAAGTTACATTAATGTCGCTTTTTGGTCAAGGGGTGTTTTTACCAGCCCAAGTTATTATATATTGGCAATTATCCATAAGATATTTGATTACAGAAACCTAAATTGAATCAATTAGTATCGATCACAATAACCCAAATGGATCCCAAATTTATACAATTTGTGCATACCTAAAGAAAGTTGCAAAAGAGAAAACACTTCAAGTGGACATTCTTTCTTGATAACTAAATATGGTGACCAAGTACAAGAAGTATACACAAAATTTCATTGTAACACTACCTCTCATGACTTCTAGAATCCATATTAGTGATGTTGATGAAGTTCTTTTATTTTACATTAGGATTATGAGAAACTCTATATGGTTGATCTTGAATTTGTCCAAATAAAGAAACCTTGTAAAGATTTCAGAAAGAGCATAGTGCCCCATTCATTTATAATTATAGTCTTGAAGTTTCACAAGATTAATAAAGAATGTGGTCTCAAAGGAGAGTTGTTGTAGTAGGCTTGTATCTCTAAGGTTGTAGGAAACTTTGAGGTGAGAAAAACTATACCCAACCTATATTGTTTCATGTCTTATCTGCCAATGCGGGAAAATGAAAAGGATATACATTATGTAATGTGTATAAGCCAACAAATAGGAAGTTATTTTTGAATAAACCACTTTTAGTCTCATTAAGGCCCTACAAAATTTTCTTGTTGAACTCTCTAGAGGGATTATCAAAAACTGATCATGGGAACGACTACATGTAATGAACGATATAAAAATACATGTGCCATGTTGTTAGATTATGATGGGACAATATGCAATGAAAATATTATTTGAAAGAACATTGATGCACTTTGGGTTGCAAAATTCATTTTGGATAATCATGGATGGTTTTTTCTCATGAACGATTTATGAACAACAATGTGGGAAATGGAGGAGACGGTTGAAGAGAAAAAAATCATTTCACACAAATAATGGATATGGGTTAATTCAAGTTATAATACAAATTTCATTGTTGGATACTTATTTAGAGTATTCTCCATAGACACACTAACTTATCAGTTCAAACCACAAAATATAGCAATGAGCATAAATAAAATAAAAGGTGAAGGTTGTGAAGTTTATGAAGAAGATGCTTCATGTTTATGAGTGGTTAAAAACCCCAAATAAGGTATAAGGACAAGAAAAACATAGTTCATGACTAGGTGCAAGAAGCTTTGTTAAAATCACAAACAATGTATAAATAGAGATGAAAAAATCTTAGTTCATGATCAAGTGCTAGAATCTTTATGAAAATCATAGAAAAGGTATAAGAAGGGATGAGGAATATAGCATAATGTAAATTTTCCATGTAGCCCAAGAACGAGTGTAGTTGTCCAAGGATAGATTCATGGGGGAAAATAGACAAGAACCAATAGTCATGAAAAGATTTGCATAGGAAACACAAAATAGGGTAGCCACCTAGTAGCATGTGCATGGTGCAAAGGAAGGCTATGCATGTCAATATAAATGGGTCAGTTTTAGGCAAGAGGACTTGGCATAACCTGCCTCTTAAAAAAATTCATGACAAAGCCAAATTTGAGGGGTGAATGAATGAGATAAGGGATTATGTAAATGAACCAAAATTAAATCTTGGCATAGTAAAGTTTAGATATTCAAATGAGACCATAAGACAAAGTCTTGTATCCATGATGACAAGTGCAACAAAAACTAAAGCCGCATAATCCATTTAAACAAGACAAGTTGAATATAAAATGAATAGCAAGCTCTTGGATTGGTCAATATTCATTGCAAATAAGTCAAGGAATGAGCAGAAGGGTGTCGAAGTCAAATGTGAGGCCAGTGGGGTCAACTTATGCATGTCACAAACTGAATAACAATCCTAAAACATCAACATCCCTACAACAAAAATAGCCTACAACATCAACAACCCTACAACAACAACAACCTGCAACAAGACTACAATAACACCACAAGCCTACAACAGCAACAACCCTACAATATTCCTCAAGAGTGTGGCTATGAGAACGGTGATAAAATTGTTGGAAATAATTTTTCAGGACAAAGGGATGGCTCTAGAATCTCTCAGGTCACTAAAAGTGAAGAGGTAGTTACCAGGTCAGATTTATGCTCAGAATTTGAAGGAGACAACATCAAAAATAAAGCCACCATTGAAGGAAATGATTTTGATCTAGGTGAGGAGACTAAGGAATGTAAAAATAATTGAAGATAAATCCAAGGCCATATGTTGTGCATTTCAAATTCATCATTGTTTATGACAGTTATGAGAAGAACTTTTTAGTTTGTGAGAATAATACATGTGATAAAGAATTGAATTTCAACAATTTGCATAACAACATTTCTACTCTTATAATTCATGCATAAGGCATATATGGTGGCTTACAAAAATGATATGATGAAAATGTTGCAACTACTGCCAATGGTACTAATGCTCACAAGAGGAAAAACAACAGAAATGTCAAAAGAGTTGGTGGGAATGATGTCAATGTAGCCCGTATTACTCCAGGACATCATGTGATATTGCAATCAAAAGGGAACTCTAAAGTTGAAGATGATAATTCATTTCCACATGATGGAGAAAGGAATATCACAAACCTACATCCAAGATAGGTCAATTGTTGTTTTTAGAGATCTGGTTGTGACAGAGATAACATTGTTGTTTGTGGGTATGACCTTGTTGTGAGAAATTCACCCTGCGAACAGGTTGAATTCTCCTTAGACTAAAATAATAATCTAAGATAGGTTTGAAACAAGTGGTGTTTGAGTTCATTTTAGATTAATATTTTAATCCTATAGATAGAAGGAGAGATTTAGATTAACCTTAAGTCCGACGTTTGTCCTCGTTTCTCCAAGATTCTCGATGATCAAAGGAATCTGCAAGAATAGGAGACAAACAACTCTACTTATACTATATCTTATTAGGAAAAGACTAATCTATCTAATCTTGATTTGATATAAGCATTAGACAAATGCACAAACAACAATTGAAAGGAATATGCCAAGTTTATTCATCATAAGTGAAAACTTACATATGGATGATGGTGCCAGTCTTCCAATCCTTCTTTCCTCTAGCCTTTGGATGCACACACATGTATTCCATATTTTCTCTTAATATCAAAAGTTTCACACCTTATAGAATTCATCTCCCTTTCCCCCATGGATGGCCTTGCTTATATAGGCTTTGGCAAGCTCAACCACCATTAGCAAATGAAGGAAAGGTTGAGATATTTTCTCCCTAAGTTAGGATTTGGAACCTCTTAATGGAAGGGAAATTGAGAGACTCAAGGGTATGAGTCATCACTCATCCATAACCATCCAAATATCCTCAAAGATGGCCCTTGAATAAAGGTGGAGTTAGGAATAACTGAATGACACCCCCTCAATGCTTGAGACATAGTGTCATTGATGCCCCCTGATAGTGGTCTAGGGAATGTCACCCAACGATGGATGCCCTCCAAACATGAACAGGGGAGCATCACCCTTCCAACCAAGTCAAACCTAGGGTACAAATCAAGTGTTCGACCTTCAAAAAATAATGTTTCCTTCTCCCTCTTAACTAGGGAAGTGAAAAAATGGTGTCCCATGGTGTCTAAGTTGGTAAAACATGAATTCAAAACTTAGGAAAGTGTCGTTTTTATATTACAACACTTAACAACACAATTGTATATAAGCGTGACACTAAACAGAATAGCAACAAAAGTGCAACACTTAGTACGACACTAGGTAGTGTGCAAATTTTTGCGTGTAACATATTTCCCCCTAAAGTGCAAGGTCGGGAGAGAAGTGAATGGCCAAAACACTCAAATGATTATGTGTTCCAAGGAACTAGAGAAGAAGAGTCTATCGAAATCTGCAACCAATCAGTGAACAATATATATGTATCCTCGAGGTGGGCATGCCCATGTTCGGAAAAATGACTCAAAGCATGCTTGTTGAATAAAACACTCTGGATCCATGATAGTACTGACTAAGGATATGGCCACCAAACATACAACATGGATCCATAACTCCATGACTCAAACAATTTGTAGCCACGAGAATGGTTCACAGTGGAGCTATGGCATGATATCAACATAGCCACATACCAATACAAAGTGGATCTATGTAACAACAAATATCAATAAATTCTCCCATTGAAAACTGGGTTGGGAACATAACACTAGTAGGTGCCAAAAAGGTTCCCAGAGTATTCATCCTAATCTTGAACCAATACAATTCTAACCATGTGAATACATGTGTTGATTTCAAACATGGTAGAAACCACTTGATTACCTGTCATTGATGTATATCATTAACAAGTCAGAGGGGAATCATCATTTATGGAAATGATCCCTAAAGTACCTTAGTAAAATCCATCGAATGTGAACAATGATATGAATTCAAACATTCAGCGGAATCCTCCGATCAAGGGCCAATGATGGAAGCCCACTATCGAAAGCAAAGAAACATGCCATTAGGGCATGCATGCTCCAAGGTACTAAACTGGTTTCTAAGTCTAATTCTTGGATAATGTATTGGAGTCGATAGGAAAATACTCGTCGAAGGAGGGACACGATATATCCCCCATCATTGACATGAAACAGGTACTAGAAATGATACAGAATGGAGCATTATGGACTGACATGAGGACACAAATTGATGATATTGCAGAGGTTGACCAAAATCTTGAGTAGAGATGACACTTCCCTTGAACATTATGGGTGGCACGAAAAGTGATTTGGTGGTGTTGACTCAGAAAGACATGAACTAGGACCCAATTTCACGATGATCATGATACTCTCAATTGAAATGAAAAAGTGTGATGACACATGGAATTGGTAACTCTTCGACTGAAACAAAAAATTATGATATGAATCCATGGCGAACGGATTCCAAATGTGTGGCATAATGTAGACAGGTTCCATGTTCAAGGGTGAAAAATACTTGACCTACTTCTTTCAAATTTTCCCCCACCATTCTTGGTGAGTACCCCTTTCTTTTTTAACGGTCTTGAGGAGGATAACATATGCTCGATATAGCACACCTTCGGTCAGTCCCTCATCATATTTTTAACGAAACTAAAGAAGGAAGTGCTCAGTCCCATATATGTCTTTAAATGAATACTTTTACAAGCCCAAAGAAGGTAAAATTAGTGTTTTTTCATGTTTAGAGAGTCTAAAAGAAATTAAAGACAACTCCATGGATGACATTTTCATAAATTTAGTCTCCCAAGCCTGAAAAGGTATAAAACAATACAAGGGAGAACTCTTCTAGCCAAGGTTGACTATAGTATTCCTTTTTTGTAATTAGTCTTACGAGGTCAAAAAAGGTATAAACTACCACTAAAAATATGCCCATTTAAACCATTTAACGAGTGTGAAAGGAAACAAGCTCACTTGACAATCTTTTCATATTTAGAGAGTCTAAAAAGAGCTTCAAGAAAACTCTAAAGAGTTCCTTTTTCGTATAGATTTTACGACTCTGAAAAAGTGATAAAAGTATACTCGGTAAACTATTCTCATGTATTTTTGAAAACAATAAAGAAAAAATACTAAGCTTGGTAACCTATTTGTTGAGCACTCAACACACCCTAAAATTTTATGTGCATTTTTTTTTTTTACTTTTTGGGTACCACTTGATCCTTTGCACTGTCTGTTTTTCCTTTAGTATGAAACTGATGCCTGTGGTTATCCTTTATGTTTCATGTTTTATTTTTAAAAGAAAAAGAGTTTGAACATACAATAAAGAATCATCTTAACTAGTAAAAGGTACTTAACAACTGCTTAAGGAATCGGAAAACTAAAGCTTTCCCCAACATGCTTAGGGAGTTCGGAATCGGTAAAGATTAACGATGACAAAGATCATTTGAGAATTTTCAAATAGCCTAGCACCGATCTTCATCGGCATCGGCAAATGAAAGTCTTATTTTTGTGAATGAACTTTGGCAGGAGTATCACCGAAGACCGATCCATTCGGCTTCGGCAGGAAAACGAAAAGGTAAGCGTCACGCAAGGGAGGAGTGGTATCACCAAACACCGACTCCCAAAAAAAATTCGGCGATGGGAGGTAACGAAGATGATAACCCACCAAGAAGTTATGCACCTAAAATATTTCCCCGTTCACCGATCCCTGACCTCCACCCCAAAAAGACACGACGTGATGAGATGTTTTAACCCTCTGATTCATTAGGTATGATGAATTTAAAGTGGTATTAAAATTATATATTTGCGCATTAGTTTCTAATCCGTGCGTGAATCAAAAGAAATCATTTAAATCTTATCGATACAATGCATCTGCCTCCGCGTCTCCACTCTCAACTAGTTACAATTTAATTGCAGAGAACCAATGGTAGTTTATTTTTGAATTTCATTTATTACTCTTATTAACTGGTCGATACGATGGATAGAGTCTCTCCAGTTATATTCTTTCGAAGTCATTATGTATGATCTTATTCTGCACAGGAAATATTTCATAAAAAACTGAGGAGAAGGGCTAACAATCCGGAGAAGTCGTCCAAAGTTCAGTGAGTATCAAACAACTAGCTTAGAAAGAATTATAGGTATGTATCCACTTGTGATGTTTTACACTTCCTTTTTATCTTCTCAACCCAAAGTTTATTTGTACACATGTTTAAAGGTTGCTTTAATTGCAGGAACAATGCCTCCAAAGAAACCCTCCACTAGGAAATCCCCAAGAGTGCCAAAGACACAAGAACCAGAAGGAGGAGAGGGCTCCTCCCCATCAGTTGAAAGAAAATTAGAATTCACCCCCAAATCGATGCCTGAAATTAAGACAACTACCAAGAATGCCTTCATCCAACCCCCAGCCTTCGAAGACACAGAGGTAAACATTGGAGCCAAAACAACATTCCCTCGTTGGGAAGAATTGTTTAAGAAAATCAAGAAAGAAGAACCCCTCGAGTATACCCCACACAGCGATCCTAATACAAGGAAGCTAGATGATGATGTCCTCCCAAACATATGTAGGGATTATCTACACATGGTATCTAGATGAGCGCGAAACCTAGATCAGGGTTTTCGAAACCACAGGGGCACCCCATTGTTTACCCATATATGTTCCCGACCGACTATTATTAGGGGAAATTTGCTACCAGACCATCCTGCAAGGATACAATGCCACTTTAGTAAATGAAAAGAACTGGGCCTTCATTCCATATGGGTTTCATATTGGCTTCTACATGGTCAAAGATATCGCACATGCTAAGCAAGAAGGGCTAAGTCAACTAGAATTCTAGTTCCAAACTGGTCGATTTCGCAAACACGATACCAAGGGCCTGGTCCTAAAACACACATCGCACGTATCATCATGTTGGCATTATGCCCATGATCAGTTTGAAGATGAAATTTTCAAAGAAAACGCTTAATATTGGAGTGAAGTAGCATCAAGGAGGGATGATCCTCGAACAACTAGGTTCAAAGCTATGAGTTGGGAAGAGCAAGCGACATCTTTGGAGCAGACATCTCAAGAAATTCTCAGGGCCTGGGAAGGAACTGTAGCATATGAATCGGGAAAAGGAATAGGCGATCCCCAATAGGGCATCGAGGTGGTGATAGTTTATCAGGAATCCCCAATACAAATCATGGATTTCCCTGAAGTTCAAGATGCACAGGGGATGGGTGCAGTTTTGTACCAATAAAGCCAGCTGCTAATGAAATGGATGCAGCATGATCCTTACCTTATCATAATGCCCGTGCTTCCAACTGGTACCCGAGAAATAATCCTGACGAATTCGAGCGGCCCGATTCCACAGACCTTGGGAACACCGACGGGTCAGGAAACACTGGATCCAAAACATCATCAGTCAACTCCCCTGTGGACAGGACAAGTCAAACAGATACAGGCCAGGTGTTAATAGAAACATGGGTGCCTAATCCCCTCAGCAAACTTATACATATATATAGCGACGATGAAAGCCCGGAACCATCTCACGACTCCCTTGTGTGTGTCCAAGAGGAAAAAGGTCCCCAGAAAGTTCCCTCCCCTAAGCCCAAAGTTCAATACAAGGAGGTCTCACAAAAGGAAACAAAATCCGAAAGTGGCCTTGACACAAAAGAACCCAATGAATTGGAAACCGAAGCAGATCTGAATGACGAGCCCGAACTGGAGGAAACAAAGAAAGGATCCCCGCAAAAGGAAATCAACAGTTCTGCGGCTGACGAGCAAATAAGTAACGAGTCTATACCCAACACCTCCATGTTTCCCAATACTCAAATCCCTTATGAGAGACAAGTAGAAGTCGGACCCACAAGGCACAGTGTGGAAGTTTGAGAGCCCAATCTTGAACAAGTATACACCATCGGTAGTTTGGGAAACAAGATAACATGGGGTGATTAGCAGATACCAGAGCCAGTAGACGAGGTAGCGGATATCTATGTGATCTCCTACGATCAAAAGAGAAAGGCCATTTTTCAAAGGACTGCAAAGAAAATAAGGATATCGTTGGATCACTCCATCTTAGTTACTACAGAGGAGAACTTGATCAACACAGCAGACACCCGAACGTCTGAATTGATTGGCATAGAAAAATCCCTCTCAGATGCCACCTTGGACAGATCCTGGAGGGATGAAAATGAACTAGCCGCCACCCTAAAGGAATTTGATCACTTGCGCCATATTCCTAAATACTACAAAGGCACCACACATACCATTGTGTATCTGAAAGATGAGTTTGCAGGAGTTTACAAGGAGTTCAAGAAGGAAAGACACCTATTAACCAAAAACATAGTTGAGTTCTAGGAGGACACTCTCATGGCACTTGCAACATGAAAGGATATGGAGCGATGGTATGAAAGGGCGCAGCAAGTGGTAGAAAGACTTGAGTACATTGAGGAAATCTAGCAAGGCCGAGATAAGGAAAAACATGGCATTCATATGATAGGAAAAAGTAGTCTTAATCGCATGAAGCAATCAGCCGAGTACTAGTCTAAGATATCTCGGGACCCACATTGAGAGATCCATGAACAATGGACCAGGTGTAAGAAGCACTAGGATAAAATTAAAAAAATAATGAAGGATGTCGAGCTCCCCGAGTTTGACACCCCTAATAATTTCATCGACCTGAGAAACGTGGTCAAGCAGCATACCGAACAAGATGCGTTATGGACCAAAGCATTCGTAAAGATAGCCATTGTGAGGCCAGGGAAAGTGCAACAATTCGCAGAACATCCGATCAAAGCCTCAACCATGCTAAAACACCTAAACTCCAGTTTATTAAAGTATCAAGCGCATGCAGTGGACATCAGGGGAATATATGTGGCCCCGATGGAACATCGCAGATTTCCATGGGCCCAAACTTGTGAAGAATTGTTTCTCAGCTAGACTGAATACGAGAGAAGTCACCCTTTCCAAGAAGTATCTTGGGACAGTTGTTAAAGAAGTTGTTAGAATATAATGCCACGTGGTGATTTTTGTTTTGTTTAAACTGCACTTAGCCGCTAGTTTCAGTTAAAACTTTATATTATAAATAAAGACATCGGCCAATTAGCAAAGGGTCGATGGTTGTTGTAAGACTCTTTCTTTTCTTTTTTTGTTAAGAATTATTTTGAGACTGCTATGAATTGAAAATTCCTTCTGGACCAAAGACAAGTTATTTTCATCAGATGCATGTGATTGGACTTGGAAAAGAACTACTTCCTATTATGTTTCATGAATGATGCAGTAATGAGTAAAAGCAATTAATTATGTTGTCAAGTTATCTGGTGCAATGTCTTGTTGTTGTTTGCTTTAATGATGAAGATAAATCATTGTGTGATTATGTGATGCATGGTTATGGTAGATGAATTATTTTTCTTTCCACTGTCTTATTACATATGTTCTTTCTTCCTGATAGTTAGTTTCTCAAACAATAATTTGATGCTCACATGGTTAATGTATTAGTACTAGGCCTATGGTATAGAGTAATTGTCTACATGTTGAGCAGTGGGTTATCTCAAGCTTAACCTCTTCCCCAGTAGTTGAAACTTAATCCTGTTGTTTGTCAAGCTAGTTTATACTGGCTTTCATCTCTCACATCATCCCCACCCAAGAGAAAATACAGAATAAAACAGTCCTAACTAAAGGAAGAGCCTTCACAAGAAAACACAAAAGCCCATCAATAAATTGGTCGGATCGCAAGATTTGGAGAACCATTCCATTTTAAATGCTACAGAGTCTAATTGGGCCTTGTTGACGGGTTTCGTTCCTACTATTAAGTCAAGGGATTTAGAACCCATCAACAGAATTGGCGCTAGGAGGGCCTGAGAATGAATGGTTGAATATATATTTTATCTATCATTTCAAACAGCCTATAGATTCGTAACATCCCACATGCATGGCTAGTCCTTCACAAGACATCCCACACACATTGAGTATTCCCGAAACAGATAACTCACGCCAGCTAGAGGAATAACCTGTTCACCTTGAAATACCTTACGCCCTTCCTCACGAGGAAGTGAATCAATTCAAGAGAATCACTAGAGCCTACGCCCGGAAGATCGGTGAGTTGTCCTTATCTCCCATCCTCCCTCGAAGAAAACAACAAAGCATACCAGTGGTTAGAACTCCCGACGATGTTTTCATACACTCCATAGAAGACTTAATAGATTTCACAATTACCGAAATCCAAGAACCTCTTGATTTGATACCTGAAATGCCAGTCGGCGACGTCTCTGAGCTAAACGAATTTTTGAAAGAAGAAGAGTTCGAATCGGAATCTGAATATATGGAGGGTAATAATAACCATGAGGAATAAAGAGAAATCACACTTCAGAACAACCATCTCTGGTTGGTCGGAGATGCCATGGTCGTCCCTGGACGAGTACATAATCTTCCCCGACATCTGTAGAAACTGCTTCCTAAGTACGACCCCAAAACTTCGGGATTACCTGAAGACCATATAAAGAAGTTCATAATCACGATCAKACTTGTGAACATTCAACATGAATATGTAGTCCACAGACTCTTCCCCTACATGTTTGAAAATTCATCTTCCACATGGTATTTCAATTTGCCAGTAGGATCGATAACCAGCTGGACTAAGTTCCAGAAAGATTTTCTAGATAAATTTGTAGAGGAAACTACTACGGGAGCCCTGATGGATGATTTGTTCATAGCCACTATGATTCCAAAAGAGAGGGTCAAATATTTCAATCATATATTCACGACCATCTTAAATAAATTCCATCCCGCGGAAAAACCAACTCAAGAGTTGAAAATCGAGGTTTATGCCAACACGCTCCCAGCTTCTATTTCTATGTTTGTAAAAAGAGACTCTAAGCAAAACGTGGCCGAATTTTTTTAGGAGGCCATGACAATAGAATTCCAGATGAAAGGATGTAAAGAGGGCCAGGTCTCCTTAGTGAAAAAAGAGATCCATCCCCCTCCCAGGAGAGGACTCCTTCTGACTAGACCTCCGGGAAAACTGGTTGAACAAACTCTTGATAAAGGTAATGCTGATATAGAATATCTACAACGCATGGTGAATAAATTATCAAACGAAATCATAGACATGAAGAAAAATGCAAGGGAGGGAAACCAAAGCCAAAGGCCCTATAAGCCTTTCTTTAAAAGAAACCTACCTTTCAAATCAATTGAACCTCCCCTCGCTAACTTAAATATCGATCTAGGGAATGTCACGTCTGATTATTTCTGTACTTATCATCAGGAAAACCACTCTGAAAGAGACTTCCCTCAATGGGTACATGCCATGAATTTGATGGCTAATCGGTTTCTAGACGAAGTCTCCCTGGCCGAACAGCCAAGCAGTTCGGTTATGAATATTGTTGACCAAGAAGAACTTGACCCACCACGAGATACAACCATGTTAATATGGGATCCCGACCTGATCATGCCTTCCGATGATAAGTTTGAGTCTCGGGACCAACCCATGGAATGTTTGGTGATACACACATGCAGTAAGGGCCCGCCCAACTCTAAATATATCGACGCCACTCGAGCCTCACAAATTAAGTTAAATCCTGACCACCCAAAAACATCTTTTTCTCTCGGTAAAAATCCTATAATCATTCATACCCAGGAATCGCCCAAACTAGATTACAACGTGGTCGAAGATTTGAAGAAGCTAAAGGCCAATATTTCAATTATGGATATATGCAGGATCCCTCAGCAAAAAGACTTTATGTTATAGGCCTTGAACTCTATGGAAAACCCGATGACGGACAATGGCCCAGAAAGAAGTTTGACTCACACAGATCCGATGGGAAAACCAACTGTGAATACCTGTTCGGGAGATAGAAAGGAAAAACCTTTTGTCCCCCCGTTCCTCCTAACGTTTGAAATATTCAATAGAAACCTCCACAACTATTTGGTAGACTCTGGAGCATCCTCCAACGTCATGCCCGTCTATTTGCAAGAAATTGAATGTCGTTCCTCTCAATACTGATAAACATGTCATACAACTGGACAGGACCCAGGTCAAGGTCATAGGAGAACTCAAAGATGTGATGATCATAATATCGACGCACCCCACGTTTGTGCAAGTGATCGACATTGTTATAGTAGATATCCCATAGGCACATGGGCTATTACTGAGTTGAGATTGGTCTGAAAAGCTAAATGGATAATTCAGTATGTACTGGGCACACCTTTGGCTACCACTAAAGGGATACAAGAACATGATTAGAATCGACGGGGAGAGGTATCTAAAACATGTGGTCATTGATTTAGAAACCCCTAACGAGCCCTTGTCCACAGATTTCCCCATACTGGGAAATTATTCCTGTGAATCCTACTTCAGAAATTTCTGCCCCCTCCTATATGATGTTCCTCTTACCCAAAACTCTGAATTGATTTTCCAAGACAAATCGTCAATACCAACAGGAGACACCCTTTTCTGCCAAAACTCGGCACTAGAGCTTGCGAAACAAGAGGTCAGGGAGCAAGAAACTAATAAGGGAAACGAAAATAGTGATTCCCATTCACAAATTTGGACCCTCTACTTTGATGGATCTAAATCTCAAGAAGGTTATGGAGCAGGATGCATCCTCATTGATCCTATTGGTAAACATCATTTCTTGTCCTGTAGGCTATAATTTGAATATACCAACAATAGTGTCGAATATGGAGCTCTGGTACAAGGATTAAGGAAATCCATAGATTTGGATATCAAAGAATTGAAAGTTTTCGGGAACTCTGAAATTATTATTAGACAAGTAAGAAATACTATACTAATACATTGCAATTCTCCTCATCTGAAGAACTATCAGCAGGAGGTGTATAGGTTAATACATCACTTTCAAACTTTTAATATCACTGTGATCCTCGAAACAAATAATATTCTTACTGACTCCTTGGACACAGCCGCTTCCAGGGTGTCGCCTTTAGAAGATTATGAAGCCTCCTGATTCATTGTGGAAATTCTCTACAAACCGTCGATACCTAATAACATTTCCAATTGGAAATTCTTCGAAGGATATGAACAAATCATAAACTTCTTGACTAACCAAGACAATTTCAAAGATCTCTCTATTGATGATGAAGAATCCCAAGAGTTGTCCACATAAACCGATCCTCAAATGAGACGACCCATGGATAAATCAAAGGGTTCTGTGATCCCGAAAGGGATAGCTAATCTAGAAAATTTGTTTGATCTGAAAGAGTGATTTAAGGGACCCAAAAATGCAAAGCCTGGTAGCTCTTGTCCCATGCATGAAACTATAAATCTTGGAACCCTAGAGAGTCCAAAGAATGTGAATCTGGGCAAGACTATATCTAAGGAAGAGAGGAAATCTTACCTCAAATTATTTAGACAACACCAGGATGTCTTCGCGTGGTCCTATAGGGATTTGAAAATGTATGATACTTGCATCATTAAACACACCATCCCTTTAAAACCAGAAGTAAAACCTTTCCAACAGAAGCTCTGAAAGTATCACCCATCCCTGGAACCTCTTATGTATCAGGAATCAAAGAAGCTTTTAGATGCCAAGATCATTTTTCAGGTTAGGCATTCCTCTTGGGTAGCGAACCTTGTTCTGCTGAGGAAAACGCCAGGGGAGATCTGCCTATGTGTAGATTTTAGGAACCTCAACAGGGCTTTAGAAAGGGACAATTACCCAGTCCTGTCGATGGAAAAACTCCTGCAGACTGTGTATGGATCGGATATCTTCTCTCTACTAGATGGTTTCTCAGGTTATAACCAAGTCCTTGTTTCAGAGAAATATTGTTTAAAAACCACTTTCTAAACCAAATGGGGAACCTTCGCTTATAAGCACATGCCTTTTGGGTTAATTAACGCAGGACCAACCTTCCAAAGAGCCATGGATGTAGATTTCTGGGGACTAATCAATAAATGTGTGGTATTGTATCTAGATGACGTAACAGTGTATTCAAAGAACAGAGAAGAGCACATCCAACACTTAACTCACATTTTCGAGAGGTGTAGGAAATACGGTATATCCTTAAACCCTAAGAAAACTATCTTCGGTGTCGAGGAAGGTAAGTTGTTAGGTCGCATTATATCTCAAGCAGATATTCGCATAGACCCGGAAAGGATTAAAACCATAGCTCAACTTCCCTTACCCCATAAAAAGAAAGCTATGCAGTCATTTTTTGGGCAAATCAATTTTGTGAAGATGTTCACTCCTGAATTCGCAGAAATCATCAAACCCTTACAAAATATGATTCACAAAAATGTCGAATTTAAGTGGGATGATGAGCAAAAAGATGCCTTCAACAATATCAAGGTTACCATTTCCCGGGCCCTGGTGTTGCGAAGTCCCGATTTCAATAAAGACTTTTTCCTTTATAATTTCGCCTTCGATCAATCGCTAGCTGCAATATTGACTCAGAATGATGATGACAACAACAAAGCCCCAGTGTCATTTATGAGTACTAATCTTCAAGGAGTTGAGCTCAATTATCCTGTTGTAGACAAATAGGCCTACGCGGTTTATAAGGCAGTAAAACATTTCAGGTCTTACATCCTCAAGAATCACACTAAAGTAATTGTGCCACACCCTGCAGTCTGATCCTTGTTCACCCAGCAGGAAATGGGGGAAAGAAGGGGGAACTGGATGGTGATATTCCAAGAATTTGATCTAGATATAAAACCTGCAAAACTAGTAAAAGGACAAGGTTTGTGCAAGCTTGCAGTCGAAGCCCAGGATCAAGTAAATGAATATTTCAGATGGGAGAACGAAATGGCACTATGGTGTGGTGAAGTAGGATACATCTCCCCAGGACAAGACTCCTGATATAAATATTTAACTTATCTTCTACATCACGGAACTTGTCCCTAAAACCTCAACCTTAGAGAAAGGAGAGCCCTGAGATTAAAATCTGCACAATATTGTCTTATAAATTCGGTGCTCTTCTGGATCAATTATGATGGGGTACTATTAAGATGTCTCGAACTAGAATATGTAGACAAGGTATTGAAAGAACTCCATGATGGCCCCGTCGGGGGACATTTTGCAGGAAACACTACCGCTCATAAGATTCTAAGAGTCGGCTATTATTGGCCCACCTTGTTCAAAGATGCTCATACTTACGCTAGAAACTATAATACTTGTCAAATAAGCGTTGGAAAGGAGAAAAGAGCAGCGATCCCACTCCAACCTGTTACTTTCTCTCGGCCCTTCAAACAGTGGGGGTTGGATATCATAGGAGAAATCACACCTAGCTCCTCAAAACTGCACAATTACATTCTTACTACCACCGACTATTTCACGAAATGGGCAGAGGCCATCCCTCTGACTCATGTAAATGAGAAGGTAGTGATCCAATTCATAGAACAAAAGTTGATCATGATCTTTTGTGTCCCTTATGTTCTGGTCTTTGATAACGCAACTTACTTTTCTTCCACCCTATTGACGGAGTTTTCTCTAGACAAAGGAATCATAATCAAGTACTCTACAAATTACTATCCCCAGGGAAATGGTGTGGCTGAATCAACTAATAAAAACCTGGTAAGGATATTAAAGAATACAGTTACAGATAAGCAAATAAATTGGCATAATCTACTCTATAAAGCTCTATGGGCCAATAGGGTCACACCCAAAGAAGCTATAGGAAATTCCCCATACTTTTTGGTCTTCGGGAAAGAAGTCATCCTCCCAAATGGACTCTATCTTCCGTCTCTTCACCTAGCCCAAGATTCCAACAAAGAACCCTCATCGGCCATGAAACAACAAATTAACACTATGCTCATGCTGGAAGAAGAGAGAGAAAAGGCTAAGTCAAAATTCCTAGCTCACCAACAGATAGTGAAAAGATGGTTCGATAAGAATAAAGTTAAAGAAAAGAATTTTGAAGTAGGAGACTTAGTCCTGAAGTGGGACAGAGCAAATGAACCTAAACGGAAACATTCTAAGTTTCAGAGTCTATGGCTTGGACCTTTCTAGATAGCTAAGAAAATCGAGGCAGGCACTTATCGATTGCAGTGTCTGAGGGGGAAACTTGATGCCCTCCCAGTAAATGGCCAAGCCCTAAAATAATACTTCCAATAAATAAAAAATCGGGTCATGAGTTAAGGTCAAAGGAAACGAAGGAGGAACAGAGATTTTGTTTTCACCCAGTGAATTGCCATTTGTTGAGCACTCAACACACCCTAATTTCTAAAAGTCTATGTCCATTTTGTTTTTTAACTTTTTGGGTACCACTTGATCCTTTGCACTGTCTATTTTGCCTTCAGTATGAAACTGATGCCTATGCTTATACTTTATGTTTCATGTTTGATTTTTAAAAGAAAAATAGTTTGAACATACAATAAAGAGTCATCTTAACCAGTAAAAGGTACTTAACAACCGCTTAAGGAATCGAAAAACTAAAGCTTTCCCCAACACTCTTAGGGAGTTAGGCATCGGTAAAGATTAATGATGACAAAGATTGTTTGAGAAGCTTAAAATAGCCTAGCACCAATCTTCATCAGCATCGGCAGATGAAAGTCTTACTTTTGTGAATGAAATTTGGGAGGGGTATCGCCGAAGACTGATCCATTCGGCTTCGGCAAGAAAAAGAAAAAGTAAGCGTCGTGCAAGGGAGTAGTGGTATCACCAACCGCCGACTCCCGAAAATTTTTCGGCGACGGGAGGTGACGAAGATGATAACCCACCAAGAATTTGCGCACCTAAAACCTTTCCCCGATCACTAATCCCTAACCTCCATTCCGAAAAGACATGACGTGATGAAATGTTTTAACCCTCAAATTCATTAGGTACGACGTATTTAAAGTGGTAATAAAATTGCAAATTTTTGCATTAGTTGCTAATCCATGCGTGAATCAAAAGAAACCGTTTAAATCTTGTCGATACAATGCATCTGCCTCTGTGCCTCCACCGTCAACCAGTTACAATTTAATTGCGAAGAAACGGCAGTAGTTTATTTTTGAATTGCATTTATTACTCATATTACCTGGTCGATACGACGGATAGAGTCTCTCTAGTTATATTCTTTTGAATTCATTATGTATGATCCTATTCTACACGAAAAATATTTCAGAACAAACAGAGGAGCAGGGCTAACAATCCGAAGAAGTTGTCCAAAGTTTAGTGAGTATCATACAACTAGCTTAGCAAGCATTATAGGTATGTATCCACTTGTGATGTTTTACGCTTCCTTTTTATGTTCTCAACCCAACATTGCTTTGTACACATGTTTAAAGGTTGTTTTAATTGCAGGAAAAATGCCTCCGAAGAAACCCTCCACCAAGAAATCCCCAAGAGCGCCAAAGCCGCAAGAACCAAAATCAAGAGAGGGATCCTCCCCATCAGTTGCAAGACAATTAGAATTTTCCTCCAAACCAGTGCGTGTCATTAAGACAACTACCAAGAAGGCCTTTGTTCAACCCATGGCCTTCGGAGACACAGAGGAAAACATTGGAGCCAAAACAACATTCCCTTGCTGGGAAGAATTGTTTAAGAAAATCAAGAAAGAAGAACCCCTCGAGTATACCCCGCACAGCGATCCTGATACAAGGAATCTAGATGATGATTTCCTCCCAAACATTTGTAGGGATTATCTACACATGGTGGCAAGATGAACTCTGGTGTTTCCTTGCATTTAGCTCCTAAAGTGGCTCATTGACCACACTGATGCACAAAAATGTTTGACTAATGATTATAATGGTGGATGCATCAGGGTTTTCTTGCCATCAGAGGTTCAGAGTTACTACAAGCTCAAGGAGTCGGAAGAAAAGCTAAGAACTGATTTCATTTTGAGTTTTTATGCATCACACGATACCAGCAAAATCATGGCATCGTGGTGGAGGGAAGACAAAAAATTCACGAACCGGATTGTTGGCTAGTAACCAACGGTGAATCTAAGGGAACCATACATATACTTGATGGCTCTTCTCTACAGTTTGCATGGAGAGAAATATTTCTCCCGGTTTTCAGAGGCTTGGATGCCCCTAGCTTATATGGTGGCCATTTTAGGCACGTGTTTCAATTGGGGTGCCATCATCTCCAAACAGCTGAGCACATGCATAAGACAACCCATACACCAAAAGAGGGGCAAACCCCCTCCTTCTACATGGCCTCTGACGCAACCCCCGCTCTCACAGCGGCCGGTCGCTCCACCAGGACCTTCTTCGCTTCACGACCCAAAGAGTCCATAGCTCTTCCAACTCCCTCGAGAGTTCTCTACCCACAGTCTTCTCGGCGATCTCCTCTTCTCGTAATCGGGAGATCGGATCTCGCGATATCGCGGAACTTGCAACACTGTCCTTGGGCAATCAAACGCCGAAACTCCGATTCCCGATGGTCAACGGTCAACCTCGGGATATCGCCACTCGCGAAGTCGAAGACTTACTCACTCGACCTCCGAGTGTCGATGTGCGATGCCACGTGTTGTTCTCCACACAATCTCTGTGGGACCCGTCGCAACTCGCACTCTCGCGATTTCTCCGTTCTCCTTTCAACTTTGCAATCGCCGAAATGCCGAGTCCCGAATCCTGGGGATCTCGTGCCACCTATCCCTCCAACGATTGACGGCTCCGATTAAATCGGGGGATCGCAACTCGCGAATTCGACGTGCATGCAACTCGTGCACTCGCCAACCCCGTTATGTTGATGCAAGATGGCCTCCGGGTTCTGTCGTTCCTGAAGACTCCTACCTTCAAGAAGTTCAAGTCGTCGATTCTCTTCCTCTTGAAGAGTTCTCTACTTCACCACCTTTGTCCTGTGCAACTGAACCAAAGGTGATATCCCTCCTGACCTTTGTTCTTCTGACTCCTTCAGAGAACTTTCACGCACTTCCGTTGCTCGACCTCCAACAGCTCTCGAAGTGTTGAGCCATCTAGACCTGT
>SNQJ01S0008144.1:0-14757 GCA_010110895.2 Picea sitchensis
TATGTGACATTATACATACCACCATAAATGGCATGACATGTACTATCCATATAGAATAGTATTATCTGAAAATATATCATAACTCATACCGTTACCCATCAAACAAACTTGGGTCCATTACCCAAACCTGGGGTCTCCAACTTGTCATGGCCATAACTCTCCAACTATGAGGAATTATGTGACGTTCCACATACCACCGGAAATGGCATTACAAGCACTATAAATATAGGATATTTTCCCTGACAAATTCACTTTCCTTCATGTCATTATTCCACAATTAAGCATGGGTTCTCTTACTCCACAAAGCGTCTTCCCATGAGGGCTTTCATCATAAGGGGACCACTTTGAATTTTATCCATATTTATTTCTTATCAACCATGACAAAACAATAATGAGTCATATTTACATCAAACGCTATTGGTTACATTACCTAAACCTTTCTGCTACAGGGCTTTCTTCAAGGGTTGACATCAATGAAAACCAACCTTAAATAATCACAAGCACAACAACTCATGTGAAGCAGTCACATGCTCGGAAGAACCCAAATATTACCAAGCCAAGGAGAATAAAATACTTGTGGAGGCTCCTTCATATAAAATTCACGGTAAATGTTTTTTGAATTAACTTCAACCCTTATTTGAAAAGGTGTAGAAGAAGGAAAGTGAGGCTCAACAAGGTCATTCTAATAAAAGGAAACCATCCTAGGACTTGGAGGGGGTGTGCTCAAAGTGAGCGGAATGCCCCTTTGTTCTTAAAGTACTGAACTGGAAATGCTAAAAACATAGTTGGCAGGCACATCACTCCCCAAGAGAAGAGTGGGATCAACCAAAGATTGCTTCAGCATGACCACTTTGGTTGACTCGACACTATCCAAGAGAAGAGTGGGATCAACTGAAGATTGCATCGGCGTGACCACTTTGGTAGACTCGACAATTTCCAAGAGAAGAGTGGGATCAACCGAAGATTGCATCTACATGACCAATTCCTCAACTACTGGTTGAATGGGCCGTGAGACACCATGGTATAAAGGCGCTTCACCCCCGAAAAGAGGAGGAGGATCAACCGAAGATTGAATCGACATGACCACTTTCTCAACCATTGGTTGTGAGGAAACCTCAGAAGACAAAATCAAAAGAGCTTGTAGATAGGGACCACAATCTTTGTGCCTATGGAATGTCAGGGCATATATGAGTGAGTTGATCTCCCTTGCAAAGATTACAAGGGAACTTAGGTTTGCATCCTATCCGTCTAATTTTCTCTACAAAATCAATGCCCCTAGCATGACTAGCAGTGGTTGGTTGCTTGTCCTCAACATGACTCACAAAGGTTGTTGACATATCACTCGTATGACCCACATTGACGAGACTCATGCCCCCAACATGACTTGCAGTGGTTGGTTGAACATCTCCAACATGACTTGTAGAGGTTGGTGATATATCACTCGTATGACTCACATTGATGAGACTTGTGCCCCCAGCATGACTTGTAGTGGTTGGTTACACATCTCCAACATGACTTGCAAAGGTTGATGATTGGTTGATAACCTGACTCTCAGAGGCTACAGACCTATCGCCAATATGACTAGCAGTGACTGGAATTTCTCCCCTAGCATGACTTGCAGAGGTTGGGTGTTGGTCTTCAACATGACTTGCAAAGGTTGAGGACCTATCTCCAACATGACTCGCAAGGGTTGGTGATTTCTTATCCCTATTCTTCCTCTTTCTATTTCGTTTAGACTTGCAATCAATAGTAGATATAATTTCACCATAGAAGGTAGAAGGAGGAGGAGAAGGCTTTGTTGACGAAGGAACATCAACATGATTCCCATGACATAAGGTGCTTAATTGAGAAGCGTCAAGATAATTCAGGAAATTTGGAATGGTACCCAACCAAACCGGTAATCCCACATTCAACCCAAGAATGTAATACATGGCCATCAAAGGGACACCAACATTTCCAAAGAAAGGAAACGAACAAGATTCCCCTTGTGAAGGGGTTCCTTGGTTGGTATTGTCAGTAACGTTTTCCATGAATATCTTATGCACATGTTCTTCCCTTACGAGATCGTTCAAGTCTGTAAAAGTCTCACACACTGACTTGGGTAAATCAATGGTATAAAAATATATACCTATAAGGAGGAAGCTCCACATTTCTAAGTGGAAGACTGAAAATTCCTCACGATTGGTGGAGTGGGCGGTCTAACACCTTAGGTCAGAGACCCAAAGCAATGACTGACTAACTCGCTATGGAAAACTAAGGAGCAAAGAGCACACCACTAAGAAGAAAATCCTAAAAAGATACAAACCAAACAAACTACCCTTCTAAATGTTTCCATCCCATGGAGATGAAGTATTGATCGTCTAAATCATTCACAAAGGAAAACGAATGTACAGGAGAAGCAACTACCTAGACCTCCGACCGACGGTCCCTTCGAGTGTCACCCAAAGAATATAGAGTTTTCTTCAAGTATCGTGATACGCCCTTCACAGTCACCTATGTGTCAACCTATATAATGGTAACTAGGCCACCAACTTGTAATCAACAACCAAGGGGGTACAATTGACAGCCGAGCGAGTGTATGGGAAGGGTAACTAAGCCCGAAGATCCTCCTGAGGCCTAAAATGCAACAGGGCCATAATCACTCTTAGATTGCCTTGGATGGATCCAAGTATCTTAGAGGTTTTCCACAATTAGGGCTAGTAACACTACATGATTCACCCCCAATACACACTCTCCCAAACACTTTGTTAGGAATTTTCATCATTGTCCTCTATGCGACCTCGTGTTTGACTCCTTTGTGAGAGGAGCTTCCCGGATTGAGTAATTACAAGGTGGATTTTTCACACCCCAACACAAACACCTAAGTTAAGTTTTGGTTGGCCTTGGAGATTTTACCTCTCCACACATAATCCAAGGCCCTAGCCTAAGCTATTGGTGAACCCTAGAAAAAGTGTTACTAATATATTTTAGATTAACACGTTCATTTTAGGGGATTTTCTTACTCAAGGAACGAAAGTGAAACTAATGTTGTTTGATACTATTTCAAAAATGAAACTTATTATAACAATGGAAAAGAAGACTTTAGACTAATTCTACAAATGAAAAAGAGTTTCAAGCAAAAATCATGAATAACCCTTCAAACATAAAGATGTAATCTTTTCTCCTTTACATGCAAAATGCACAATGTAACTTTCGAGTGAAACAAAAGAGCAAGCAAAAGGATTTTCTTTCTTATTTTTATTTTAAAATGCTTTCAATATGAGAAGAAAACAAAACCCTGTGCTAATTGTTTTTCTTTTTCAAATAACAATGCAAAGAAAGAAAGAAACCTAACTAGCATAAAAACTAGGTTTTCTTTTTATATTTTCTTTCAATAAAATTAAAATTAACAAAAGATACTAAAAGAAACTGTAAAATGCATGGTTCATGGACCCCCCCGTCCATTAGGGGGATTTTTTTTTTTAATGCAACTCATTTTTCTTAAAATTCAAACTAAAAATAAGCCAAAAATGCTTGGAAACACGAGAGGCAAGAGTATTTTATTTTTAATTTTTATTTCATAAACAATCTGAGCCTACAAACTGTCTCAACCCCAAATAACAAAGGCTTCTGGAATTGAGGAAGACCTGTGAACCACAAGTTTCCTGTAGGAAAAGGAAAATATTTTGAATTTTTTTCCAAAACAATAGAAATGCGTGTTGTGCATGGACAACTTGCGTATGTATGCAGGCTGTGTATAATGTAGAAAATATATGTATGCATGTTGTATAGAGAACAGGGTACACACACCTCTGTAAATTTTCAAAACAAGAAAAAGTTTGGATTGACAACTTGGGCAAGGGAAGCTGGTAGGCACCTGGAAGGTGACCAAAGACCTAACCTGACTCTGAAAAATCAGAAAAATAAAATCAAACCAAGATCTCCCACTAAGACCCTAGAGATACTCCCCGGTGGAGTTACCAATTCTGTTAGTGGGGAAAATCCCCCTATTACTATATTGGGTCGAGGTACAGGAAGGACATTGAATTCCCTTAAAAGAAAGTCCTATTCCTAAGCTATCCCAAAACTATGTAAACCGAAAGACAAGAGAGAGGAAGGAATACCAGTAGGTGTACCTTTGGTCCTTGCGGTTGGTGTAGACCTCTTTCATCCTTGCAACTTCCTAGATTGCGGGTCTCCTCCCAAATCTGACTTACAAAATCTTAGGAAAACAATGCTACAACGTATACGATCTCTACTTATCACTTTTAATATTTATATATAGAACTCTTTTATTCAACAAAAGCATAAAGAAACAATGTATTGGGACATGAAAGAGATCTTTTACTCAATATGAAGATCATAAAGATTACAACCTTCGTTGGCGAACGCTCCGCAAACCAGGTCCGGGATTCTCTATCTTGGCTCCAAGTGCATCAATCCCATCTAAGCCTCTCACAACCAACTGATCTCTTGAGAAAAGAGAAAGGGTTGTATAAGGAGAAAGGGCTGGAAGGGAATTCTAAGGCCAAACCTCAAAAAGGGATGCAAAACTTGGGTTAAGAAGGGGAAGGGATTTTGGTAGCGTTTACTTGTTCTCTTTCTTGTTATTGAAATGAGACCCCAATACCTCTTTTTATATGATAAAAATATGGTTATCCGGTTTGGGAACGGGCTACAATGGGTAAAATGGATGGGAAACCCTTAATAGCCCATAAACTTCACATAATTCCTTTCAATTTTATATTTCTTTCAATTTTTGGAGGTAAATGGGGGTTGTCTAGTATGCAACATGCGTGTGTATGTGGGCAACAGTTCAATAGGGCACATACATGTTCCAAAAAATGTTTTTTTAAGAGGAAGCCTCAACAATATTTTTGGAAAAACATGTAAGTGGAAAGGTCACTGCCATGTATGCATAGGTAGGGAATTTTTGGACTATAATAGAAAAGAAGGTTCCACTCTTTATTGGTGAATTAGTAACAATACATCTATTGATTTCCATGAACTCTTTAATTGTTACAATCCCACCAAAGAGAACACAATTTTAATATTATAAATAACCGTTATTTTGGAAAAAAAGGGTTCAACTCTTTATTGGTGAATTAATAACAATACATCTATTGATTTCCATGAACTCTTTAATGGTTACAATCCCACCAAAGAATATCTACTAATATATATTGTTAAACTATGTGTTATGTATACACTTTAGTTTCATACATGTATTATATTTGGTATGCCTTATATTGTATTACATGTGATCCATTTTTACCAAATAAAAGTTCATAATTCTAAAAGTGTTTCTATGCATATAGAGAGAGAGAGAGAGAGTAAAGAGCTTGATTAATGTCCAAAAAAGGGTCACCAACTTTTTTTTATGACTACATATAAAATATCAACTTCTCTAGGACCACATACAAAACACTTTTCCATTTTGAGGCATTAGAATTGTTGATAAAAAACAAAAATTAGATCATTATCAACATTGTTGTAATAGAGTTATGGTGTAATTTGACACCATGTATGCTTATGACGACTCATTGGCCTCAACTACATCCGTTTCCCTGTTTGCAGGAGCAAAATCCCCCTTTTCCTCCCTAAACACATCCTAAAAAATCCCATTTTTCTAGATGTACACAACTCTCCTTAAAGAAACTTGTGTACATATGTGCCTTGCTAGTCAACAACCTGCATACATGTTTTTAGGGAGGAAAAGGGGAACTCTCCTTAATGCAACTTGCGTACATATGTTCCTTGCTAGTCAACAACCCGCATACATGTTTAATTGGCTCAAAAAAATAATAAATCTCGATATTTTGGGTGGAGTTGACGGGTTCCCTAGGTTTTTGACCTCCTATAGCCCATTCATAACTACTCCAACTGTCAAATGGGAATATACGATAGAGCCTTGGGATGGAGGAAAATGAGATAAATGAAATACACCCTTATGTTGACATTTTCCTTATAGCCCTACAAGCCCCTGTTTCCTCTTGCTTATGAGATTGTCACCCCTCTAAAAACCCTTGTTTTCAGGATTTGTGTTTCCCCTTATCTTGTTAGGAATAAAGATATTGTTTCCTTGGACCTGCTGGAACACAAATCTTTGGAGATAGTGCTTGTCATCTTATGCCTTAGGTGGAGGAACTTGAATCTTGGTTCTGGGATCGTGCCACAACAGTTACAGGTTGTAACCAACCCCTTTGTTATTAATAAAATAACTCTCATTGTCGTCCATTTATCTTTGTTGATTCATGTTTTGAATGAGATTATTTTTATCTTGTTTTGAATCTAAAATGCAAATTGAATTGCTTATATCTAGTTGGTTAGAAGATAACTACCTATTTGCAGGAATTCCAGAGGATCATTGTGAAGGAGTTCTGGAGTGAAAGTCCTCGAGTGGGATCAACTTCAAACATTGGGTTCCAAGTATGTTCTCTTTCCTTTCTTATGAAAGTTAGTTACTGCAAGAAATTACTTTTAATTAACTGCCTAATTAGAATTTGAGAAAAGTCTTTTAGTGAACTTCTCTGTTATGGCCTTGACCCAAAGCCATAGGACTTATATTTTTGTAACAGAATTGGCGACTCCATTGGGGATTCTCCCTTTTTTGGGTCTTTAGGGGTACTTGTGGTTGCATTTATTTTGAATCTTTTTCTATGTTTTGAACCTTGGTTTAGCATTCTCTTGATTTCTCTGATCCTTCCCGAGTCTTCGAAGCCCTCCTCCCTCAAGTTAGAAAGGTTTTTTTATGGTGTACACACCTTTCTTTTGGTACAATTGCGTACATACACAAATTCCCTTGAATAAAGTCGCATACATATGCCACTTGTCCGAAATACAGTCACATACATGTTTTGGGAGTGGATTTTTCTCTCTTGCTCATATTTCTAGAAGTTTAGGGTGGTGGTATAGGGTATTTCTATGCTAGGGACCTAACCTACCTAACCCCTCACATAGGTAGAATAATATATTTTCCATGTAATAAAGGCCAATATTGATAAGGCCGAGAATAAGTCAAATGTAAGAAGACCTAATAGAATCTTCTGCTTCTAGAATATCTTCCTGTATATTTTTCTTGTGATAGATAGATTTAGATTAAATAGGAGTCGAGGGCATGCAAATTTTTGTCTTGAGAATTATTGTAATAGAGTGATGCTCTACTGGAGGTTGCCCCCTCGAAGAGGCAAGTGAACGTTGTTTCCTATCAATAAAGGTATTATTTTGGTGTTGTGGTTCCTTATATTTTGTTGTTCCATTGTTATTCTCTTTAGTATTTATGTTGTTCTACTATTATAATAGATCTAATACCTAACAAGTGGTATCAAAGAACTTTCCTTGGAAGAAAATTGTGGGTTATTTTTTTCAGGGTAGAGACGTATTAAAGATATAGTGATCTGTCGTTCAACTCATAAATATGTGGTTGGGGAAGCATACACATAGGAACTACAAGTGGTACTTAAGCACACATTGTTAGCCACCCTTGTAACCCATGTTGGTACCCCTTCGAGTGGTATCACATCAAACAACAATTGTATATGGATTGGCCTAGATATCTTGAAGCCCTTCGTAGATAAACCGATCGGCCTCCTGATTTCTATAGTGCCACCAAGAACAACACTCGGGAATATAATATCTAGTACCTGGGTAATCAGGTAGTACGAATAAGGGTACAATCTAGCCTCCTTAGTTGGTCTAATGATATATTGGGTCGAGTACTATTGTTCGAACCCGCATGTATATTAGAGAGCTATAGCACAGGGAAAACCATTGTTTGTAGAAACCCTAAATACCCTAACCCTTGGGACAGACACACCACAGAAAAGGAACAGACAAGATCTTTAGTTGTGTGACCTTGCCTCTAGCATTCAGGTTGCAAAATTACTACACATTTCTTCCTGTTAAGAATTTGTACATTTCACCACTACAATATTATTCAGACCAGAGTATAACTCCACATGAATAAGAGTCTGGGTCCTGCCTTCCCCATTATTTGATACCTATCCCATTGGATTATTCCCTTTGTCTTGATCGCAATGGTACTTATCATTTTCAAGCCTTTTTTTCCATGGACCCAACCCCTTCTCGGCACCCTTATTTGACACCTATGCCATCACCTTCCTCTTTTCACCCTGAACAAAATCATATATATCATTTTTCAATTTTTTTCCATGGACCCACTCCCCCTCCTTGGTACCCCTCATTCCCCTATAGCCATCACTTGCAACCAAGAATTCCTTCATCTGAAAGATGAATCCAATCAAAACAAGGCAGACATCCAAATCATGACCTCTGAACTTGCTTCCACCAATACCCACTTGACAATTTTCGAGGCCAAAGTTACGGGTGAATTGGTTGATGTTAAGGGTGAATTGGCTTCCCTGACACATTGGTTAAAAAAATCCCATAAATATCCCTCCCTTGACCAACCTTCACACTCTAAAGGTGAGAAATCTTCCCATAATATGGCCTTTCATCCCAACTCCCTTCCTCGTGACCCTCATCTTCCCAGAGTTGAGGTGAACAAATTTGATGGATCAGATCCCGTAGGTTGGGTCACTCAAATGGAACATTATTTCTCATTGCATGGAATTACTAATGATTTGGCCAAACTTCGTTATGGTGTCCTCTATTTGGATCTGGAATGTTGACAATGGTGGCGATGGAATATAAAGACATGCCAAGGGTATGTTTCTTGGACATAGTTTGTTGCAGAGCTATATGAACGCTTTGCCACTAACACCCACTATCTTGGTCGTTTGACCAATTTGAAACAATCTTTCATAGTGGAAGACTTTATCTCTGCCTTTGAAAATTTGGATTTCAGAACATAGGGCATGTCCGATGCCTTCTTCTGGGAATGTTTTATCAATGGCCTCAAAGATGAAATTCACACCCAGGTCCTCATGGCTCACCATCAGACTTGGTTGGAAGTTACTCAACGTGCCAAGGAAGAACAAAAAATTATCTCTGCCCATACCCTCAAACCTTCCTTTATTCCTCACATTCGACCTAAAAACACTACCCCTCCTCCCAATCCTCTCAAGATACAAAAATTAACTAGGAATGAAATGGATGAACATCAACTCAGGGGCCTTTTTTATAATTACAATGACAAACATTTTCCAAGGCACAAGTGTAAGGAACATAATTTGTTTATGGCCATCTCCGAGGATGTTTCTGAAGAAGAGGTTGAGATCCTTATGGCAGAGTTACCCAATCCAACTGATATTACTCCACCCTCTTACCCCCCAGAAGTAGAACCAGTCATTTCACTGAATGCTCTCACTGGATTCTCTACTCCCCAAATCCTCAAGCTAATTGGCTACATTAAGCATCATAAGGTCATCATATTAATTGATAGTGGAAACACTCATAATTTTATTCATAATTGCATTGCCCAAGAAACCAATTGTTATATCCATGCAGTCAACAAATTTCAAATCATGATTGCTAATGGAGGTTCCATGAAATGTGGTGGGCATTGTGAAAATGTGTGTCTCCAAATTGGACAGTACAACTTGAAATCTCATATGTTTTCTATTAACATGGGTGGTTGTGATATTGTTCTCGATGCGTAATGGTTATGCACTCTTAGTCCCATCCTCATGTATTTTAAGAAATTAACCATGAAATTCCAATAGGTGTGCCAACGGTATAAGTTCCAAGGCATGACAACAAGCTCCCCTGAGATAATCAATTCCCATCGAATTGAAAATCTCCTAAAAAAAGGTCATCCATGCATTATTTCCCAACTCCATTCTATTCAAGCAATTAAGACACCCTCAATGCATCCTGATCTCCAATCTATCATCTCCAGACACTAAGTTATTTTTTCCACCCCCAAGGACTTCCTCCTTCCCGTGGTGTTCATGATCATTCCATTCTTCTCACCCCTGGCAATATTCCTCCCATTGTTTTCCCTTATCATCATCCCTTTTCCCAAAAAAATGAAATTGAGAAAATTGGTTCAAGAATTTCTCGCCGTAGATGTTATCTTCCCTAGTACCAACCCCTATTCTTCTCATTTGGCATGGTACTCAAGAAAGAAGGTACTTGGTGCATGTGTCCAAAATTTCTCACCCTCAACAAACTCACCATCAAGGACAGATTTCCCATTCCTTTAATTGATGATATCTTGGATGAATTGAGTGGTTCTCAATACTTTACTAAACTTGATCTCCATTCTGGATACCACCAGATACATATGCAATAGGAAGACATTTCTAAGACTGTATTTCCAACTCATGAGGGTCACTATGAGTTCTTAGTCATGCCCTTTGGCCTGTGTAATGCTCCCTCCACTTTCCAAAGTCTCATGAATCATGTTTTTGTCCTTTTCTCCGTCATTTTGTCCTAGTTTTCTTTGATGATGTTCTCATCTATAGTAAAACCTAGATAGAACACCTTACCCATGTGGATCAAATTCTCAGTATACTCTCTTAGAACCAAATTTTTCTCAATAAATCTAAATGTTCATTTGGAGCTTCAGAAGTGGAGTACTTGGGTCATATTGTCAACAAGGATGGTGTACATGTGGATCCTAAGAAAATTGAAGCTATGCAGGATTGGCCTCACCCCAAAAATATCAAGACCTTGTGTGGTTTTATGGGTTTAACGGGCTATTATCACAAGTTTGTTAAGAATTATGGTAAAATTGTAGCACCTCTTACTTCTATCCTTAAAAAGAATGCTTTCACTTGGACTCCAACAAATGATGACTCCTTCCAAGCATTGAAAGAGGATATGTGCACAACTCCTGTCCTGGCCCTTCTCGACTTCACAAAGACTTTTTTCCTAGAATGTGATGCTTCTGAGAAAGGAAATGGAGTGGTCCTCATGCAATTTGGCAGGCCTTTGGCCTTCACTAAAAAACAACTTTCAGAGTGACATCTCAAAAAATCAATCTATGGAAAGGAAATGTTGGCTATTCTGCATGTTGTGGATCTCTAGCGACCTTATTTATTGGGGAAATGATTACAAATTAAAATAGATCATCAGGGACTCAATTATTTTATGGAACAACGAATTTCATCCCAGGAGCAACACAAATGGGTGACCAAGCTATTTGGCTATGATTTTGAGATAATTTATAAGAAGGGAAAATAAAATTTTGTGGTTGATGCTCTTTCCAGGAAGTACAAAGAAAAAGGCTCCCTTTTTTCCCTCTCATTCATTGTACCATATTGTCTCCAAGTTGTTTGCCATTAATGGATGCAAGACCCTAAAAATTCCCAACTGATCCAACAATTGCAAGACAATTCTCTAATTTCTCCAACGTACTCTCGTCACAATGAAGAGATCCAATGCAAAGGTCATATGTACTTAAGAAATAAATCACAACTTAAATCCATGGTGCCTTTTGAGATTCATGCTTCACCCACAATGGGGCATTCAGGTTTTACCAAAACCTATGAAAGGGTTGAACATTATTTTTTCTAGGAAGGTATGAACCATGATGTATGCACCTTTGTGGTTGAATGTGATGTATGTCAACGCAACAAGGGAGAAAATGTCAAATCTCTGGGCACACTACAACTGCTTTTGATTCCACCAACTATTTGGAGAGACATTTCTATGGATTTTATTGTGGGCTTACCTAAATGAGGCAATAATTCAGTCGTCATGGTGGTAGTTGATTGTCTTTCCAAATATGCTCATTTTGTGCTCTTCAACACCCATTCAACACATTCATAGTGGCTCAAATTTTCATGGATCATATTTTCAAGCTTCACGATATGCCTCATTCTATTGTCTCTGACAGAGATCCCACTTTCACTAGCAATTTTTGGCAATGATGATTCAATATCTTGGGAACACAATTGCATCTCATCACTGCCTATCACCCTCAGACTGATGTCCAAACTAAAGTTGTCAACAAGTGTTTGGAAACATATTTGAGGTGTTTTGCATATGACAGGAAAAATCAATGGGCTTAGTGGTTACCCATAGCTAAATGGTTGTATAACACATCTTACCATACAACTACTCGCATGAATCCTTTTGAAGGAGTATATGGAAAAAATCCACCTTCAGGTCTCTCATACATTCCATGTGTCTCAAAGGTTCAAGAACTTGACCAAAATCTTAGAGTTTGAGAGGCTATTCTTCGTACCCTCAAATGGAATTTGGTAATGGATCAGAATCACATGAAGAAACAAGCAGATCAAGTTCATTCCGAACATCAATTTGTTGAAGGGGATCAGGTGTTTCTTCGACTGCAACCTTAGAAGAATAATTCACTCAAAGATAGACATTGTCAGAAAATTTCTCCTAAATTTTATGGTCCTTATACAATTCTCAATCACGTGGGACCGATTTCCTACCTGTTATATTTTCTCAATCATTCTAAGTTCCATCCTATTTGTCATGTCTCATGCTTAAATAAGGTGATTGTAGCTAAGTGCCAAACTCAAACCAGTTTCCCTGAGTTGGATGAAGAAGGATCCATATAGTTGCAACCACAAGCTATCTTGGACCAGTGTGAGCATTGTCTTCATCATCACACCATCAAGGAAGTGTTAGTACAGTAGAAAGATACAACTCCAACAGATGCCACCTAGGAGCCATCTACCATTCTGCAACAATTTCCTCTTCTCAAGCCTTGAGGATAATGTCATTTTAAGGGGGAGGCCAATTTTAGGGACTTAACCTCCCTAACCCCTCACATAGGTAGAATAATATATTTTCCATGTAATAAAGGCCAATATTAATAAGGACTAGAATAAGTCAAATGTAAGAAGACCTAATAGAAGCTTTCGCTTCTAGAAGATCTTGCTCTAGATTGTTCTTGTGATAGATAGATTTAGTATAAATAGGAGTTGAGGGCAGGAGAAGTTTTGTCTTGAAAATTATTGTAATAGAGCGTTGCTTTGCTGGAGGTTGCCCCCTTGAAGAGGAAAGTGGACATTGTTTCCTATCAAGAAAGGTATTATTTTGGTGTTGTGGTTCCTTATATTTTGTTGTTCCACTGTTATTCTCTGTAGTATTTCTATTTTTCTGCTATTATAATAGATATGGTACCTAACATTCTAAGTCTTGGGAGTGTTTGGGGATTGATTTTTGGTTTTAGAAATTGTTTCTTCCATTCTTGACTTTGCTCTTTGTTTCCTAGTGTTTTTTAGCTTTCTTTTGGCCTCTCTACTGCATTTTGGGTTTTGGGATTTATACCAAAATTTTCCAAGTTTTTATAAGTGTATACATGCTTTCCTTTGAGAATAGATGCATCCATAAACTACCTTTATATAGGAGTTAAACATGTACATAAGTGCTAAAAAACACGTAAGTGTTGGGTCATGTACGCGCCCTGTAGAAGGAAAAGCCATGTATATACACAACTTGTAGAAGGAAAATTCACATAGATACTTCATATGTGCTCCCTATAGTGATATAGGGCACGTACATACACAACATACAATGGAGACAACCACACACACCTTTAAAAAAGTGACCTTTTCCTTGTTTTTCATCCTTTTTGAAGCCTTGTTTCAGCTAATTTGAGGGTCTTTTTTAGGGAGTTTGGTATTGAATTTTTTTTTTGGCCTATAGGAGGTTGGAAATGCCTTAAATTTGAATTTTTTTGTTTTGTTTTGTTTGTTTTGTTTGTTTTTCCTTTTATCCCTTGGATTGCATGATTATAAGATTAGTCTTGTTCTCAGGATCTCGGTTTCATGGTCATTTTTGAAACTTAGGTTTGTATTTGAGTTCGATACTTTTCTTTTGTGCTTTCCTTGGATTTTTTTTACATTAAAATCAAATTTTTCTTTCTTTTATCATATTTTGTTAGTTTTTTCTTTGGTAGAAAGAAGAGAAAAAATGAAAAACCCTAGTTTTCTGCTAGTTAGGTCTCTCTCTTTCTTTGCATTGTTTTGAATTGTTATTTGAAAAAGAAAAAGATATTAACATATGATTTTATTTTCTTTTCATCTTGAAATAATTTCAAAGGAAAAAGAGTAAAGAACATCCTTTTGTTTGCTTCTTTTTATTTTCTCAAAAAGTTGCATTCTGCATTTTGCATTAGAAAGAGAAAATATTGCATTTCAAAGTTTGAAAGTTTGTTCATGCATTTTTCTTTTTTGAAACCCTTTTTCATTGAAGAATTAGTGTAGGTTAGAAGAAGTAGGTTAGTGTGCAAGAAGTAGTTATGTGTTAATTCTCAAATATGTCTCAAGTTGTACTAAGCATAATTTATCCTCCTCAAGATTGTTAAAAAATAAAGAGGTACTCATCTATCAGGATGGGGGGGGGGGGGATTTGGGAAGTGGTTCAAGATTTTGAAACATTATGGTAGCTTCTCTTGGTCATCCTTGGACATGGCAATTGTCTGGATTCTACTTATAGTTGGGAAATTCATTTGTCTTTGAGTCATACCAATTCTATCTGTCGTCATACTCTTTCAACTCCTTTGAAGAGAACCTTTGGTTTTAATCACATCATTTTCTTGGTAATCATCGATTCATTGCTACCAAGTCACTCGTTGTGTCGTACAATGTTAAAGGGAAGTTTCAACTTCAATCAACCTCTGTAGTATTATCCATTTTTCATACCCGCGTTAGTCTGTCCACATTTCCTCTATCATCTAAAATCACTATCCTAATCAATTTTGTGTCGATGATGGGGGGTAAATCATGGCCCTCCTTTGACGAGTTTATTCATGTTGACTTCAACAAATTATCCTAGAATTAGACTTAGAAACCAACTAGTGCCTTGGAACATGCATGCTTCAATGACAAGTTTCCTCGCTTTCGCCAGTGGGTTTACATCATTGGTCCTTGATCG
>SNQJ01S0008144.1:29997-42243 GCA_010110895.2 Picea sitchensis
GGGGGGGGGGGAGGGTGACTAGTATCGAGTTGATAGAGGCTAGAGGGGTGGACATTTCTCTTTTTAATGTTGTGGGTCATATCGACAAGTAATTCCAATAGATATATGTTGAGGAGGTGGTAGATAGTTGTTGTTAGTGCAACAAAGATTGGAATAGGAGGAAGTGAAATGATGAATTTATCCATTTATTTTGTATTCAAGGAAGGAATTCCAACATTCCCGATGTGATGATTGTAGGGTGATCTCAGAACCTGTACCATCTACACCATTAGGAGAACATTTAAAGTAGGGTGAAGGAAGTTAGTAATGTGAGAAGGATAGAAGGGACCTTTCACAATATGACAAAGGAGTCTCATAGGATCTGAGTGATGGGAGATAACAAGGGGAAGGGGGGTTGGTTCAATGAGGGTTTCCATAGTTATGGTTTCATATCTTCCTATTGTGTATAAAGGTACTAATTTACCTCTTTATATCTTTATCATAAAAAGTGGCCACAAGAGAAATACCAATATGCATCCAAAATTCCCTATCCGACCCTATTCTTAGTCCACACAAGTAGTCCTAGTAGGTATATTTCCTTACAA
The DNA here is from genome assembly GCA_010110895.2 of Picea sitchensis. NCBI lineage: Eukaryota > Viridiplantae > Streptophyta > Pinopsida > Pinales > Pinaceae > Picea > Picea sitchensis. The sequence continues at coordinate 30,582 of SNQJ01S0008144.1, forward strand.
ACTGGAATAACAAAATTATTACTTGAAAAAACATAATAACAACCAAAATAGATAATAAAACTAGTAATTCTAACTAGATAGGCCCACTTGAGCCTCCATTGTTGTGTCTTCATTACACATGCCTATTGTAGTTTGTTTTTTAGGTTTGGAAGCTCCTACGATATCTTATGTACCTAGGTCATTTGGTGCACTAAACTAGAGGATTTTTGTAAGACACCCGACCCCCTAAGTACTTTCTAAGGGATGAGGTATAAAAAAATTTCTTCATTTCCTTAGACACAAATCCCAATTAAAGGATTCCATCGCCTTCTGCTTGTCAAGAGCTTTCCAACGACTGTAGCCATGCTAAAATCCGAACCCTAGAACAAAATTTATGGCTTCCTAAAGTTTCAAACCTTAATGTTGAAGCCCCCTCATGGACATGTGGCACCCACATGGTAATTGTATCCACTGAGGTTCCAACCTATTGACATGTTGGCTCTTGTGGGTTTCCCAAATTCAACGTCTCTTAACAATATTTCTCTAGTCGATATTTCGGGGGCTTTATCCCATCGATAATATCGACCCACCAGGGTATCGGAATATCGCCCCCCTTGGGTAAACCAATATCCATGCCAACCACAAGTACCCGAGATAATAGTCTAATTGACACTTAGGACACGTGACCCTACTAAGACTTTCTACTTAGTTCAATTTTCCAAATCACTTTAACATGTGGCCCAATAGCCACTTGACACGTGGACCAACCATGACATTCCATGTCATCATAGAACACAACCGCTCACCCAATCAGGTGCTGACACCTGGCCATTTCTTATACTCTTATTAATTTAATAAATCAATATTACCCTGAAATCCCACTCCTTAGTATTAATTTATTTTAATCCACATTATGAATAATCAATCTTCATTAACTTAATATCTCACATAATGATATTGTTGACTTAAGCTAACTTTAATGGCCCGGTAAATACCAAGGATTTACTTTACCCTGAGAGTTTTTGGCTATGGAGCCTAATTATCTTCTTGATTCAGAGGTCTTTGTTTTCAGTCATGTTTATACCCCATGAAGACTGTACACTCTGGAATATTGTACACCCCTCCATGTGGGGGGGTTGCAGGGGGGGATTACCCCCCCTACAGGGTCCGGGGGGCTCATCCCCTCGACTGGGGGGTCTGGGGGAAAGCAGGCCCCTCGTGGGGGTTTGAGGGTGAATCCCCTGAAGGAAACATTTCCTTGTAAATGTATATTGTAATTTCATAGTAAATTTGGACTGTTCATTATAAGGTTGCAGATCTGACGATAGAAGTTATGTTAGGGTTTTTTTGCCTAGAAGGAAACCCTCTTTTATGAGGGAATTGTATTGTGACTATGTATCATTGCGAATATTGTATTTTGAGAGAGGAGATTGTGAGAGAAAGAAGAGGAAGTTATATTGGGTTGTTGTAGGTTGTATCCCTTCATTTGTTGGATAATAAAAAGGAAGGACCTGACGATTTCTCTGGTGGATGTAGCCCACATTGGGTGAACCATGTATATATGTGTCTCTATTGTATTATGTATCTTCTGTGTTTTATTTCCGCATTTGTTATTTCATTGCTCCACAATATTGTTTTTCTAACAAGAGTATTACCTATCGCACATGTATTAATTCCATTTCCCGAGCCCCAATGACCAAGTGAAATTATATATTATCATTTTATTTAAAAAAAATAATATTATGCTCACTTTAAGAAAATTAATCACCCGAGAATTTCACGTAGCACGTAATATTTACCATCTCCATCCCTCGATGCCCCATGACCAAGTTCTATATTGATATTTTATTTAAGACATTTTATATTATGTTCAAATATTTACGATTTCCATTCCTCGATGCCCGACCACCAAGTGAAGTTATATATTATCATTTTATTTAAAAAATTTGTATCATGCTCACTTTATTTAATCGACACCTAGGATTTCACATGGCACGTGAGATTTACCATCTCCATTCCCCGATGCTCGACAACCAAGTGAAGTCAAATATTAATAATTATTAATCATCTATATTATCCTTATTTTATTTACCAACCATCAACAATCTCTCATAACAAATGCACATTACAAATTTGATCTCCGGAGCCTGAAAACTATAACTCTATATTTAAAATAGTATTATTCTACATTATTTTCCATTTCATTCGTCGACCACTTGAGATCTCAAGTAACAAATTCCCATTACAAAACATGATCTTTGGATGCTCGATGGCTATATTTTTAATTATTTAATGATATTATTTATATTTTGTCTAATTTTATTCATCGACCACCAAGGATCTTACATAGTAAATGTACCTTACAACTTGCCCTCGACCTCCTTGTGCATATTTATTAATATTATTGTTGAATAAAGGGAAACAAATCCGAGGGATTTATTTTATTTACAATTTGATTTATGTACAATATTAAGTTTTGCATATATAAATATATATTTCTTATTCCTACATACCTGTAGCTATATGTGTATATATATTGTTTAATTTCTTCATTCTAAAATTAAAATCATATTTATACATTCTCCTTCCTCATGGTGTAAAAGATCTAAAAGAGTAAGTTTGTTCTTTTTATTGTGTTTTACCTCTCACCATAATTTAAGGAATTTTTTTCCTAAGACAAGAAAACCCTCACAGTAAATTCTAAATTTCTACTAGAATTTACAACCCACCACAAATTAAGGGATTCTTTCCTAAATCTTAGGGAATGTAACACTATATATAGCTACACCATATGAAAATTCCAAATTTTCCATATTCGTTAAAACACAATTGAATATAAATGCTTATAAATACCCAATTAAAATTTATGAGCTTTTGTAATTTAACTCAATTAGGAATTTGTATATGTATTTCCTATTATTTTTCTAATATCTCCTTATAATAACTTTTTGGCCTCTTTCAATACTTGGCTTATTCTCATAAGGCCCAAACAAAAATACAATATCCTCTGAATTTATGGTATAAAGACTTCAGGAGCTTAAGGTAAAACATTCTTATGCAGAAATCAAACCTTTTCCTTTTCAGATGTTCTGTGAAGATTCTTACTATTCAATCTTCACTACTAGCACACTAAATAGACTGTAATTTCTCAATTAGCCACAACATTCACTTGCAACAACCTTTTTAAAACATAGGCAATCAACAAGCGAGGTTATCAACGAAAATAAAATTTAGTTGTAACATTCTCTTAATTACACATAATTTTCTATGGCCATCATTAGCAAAAAACTAAAATTCACATTGATCTAAAACACATTCTACAATATTTTTGAACTAAACATTTGCAAAGATTAGGCAAAGATACACTTATCTAAAAGTTAGGAAGCGTTGGAAACTACTGAAGGGTGTGCCACTTTCCACCCAACGATAGGCACAATTGCACCAGTTATCTCTACAATTGGCCACCCCCTAGCTAGAGTATGATGCCATGAGGGGAAATTATTTTACTTAACATATGAGAAAATATGAAGGTTACTCTCCTTCACCTACAAGAACTTAGCAAGTAAAGTATTCAATCCACCAATCAAGGGAGCCTTCTCTTGCCTCAAAGAGCCACACCAACTAACATACAAAGCACAAGGGAGGCCTTTCAATGTCCATCAGTTCCTCATCACCCTCCCCTCTCAGTCTCGTTTATCATCTTGATTTTAAGACAATTTCTAGTGTTTCCTGCACCCAAAAAACGTATTTCTTCACTTCACTTTGTTTGCTAAGAAATAAAAGAGTTTATCACACTTGTCTCCACTTAGATTTGGTCCCCAGAATCCACTGTGTGTGTCCCCTCTTCTCTGCCCACGATTTTTCCTCTTTTTCTTTCCTTTTACAACAAGATTTTGTGGGTCAAATCCCCCAATTTGTGGGTTAGATCAGAAACTTCCAGATAGGTACTCTACCCATTCTCTCATTAATTTTTTAGGACCACCCAACCACCAGCTTGACTGGTAAATAAATTTTATGGGTTAGAGGACAGTTTTGGGTTTGAACATTTTTAATTCAGTAGAGTATTGTCTGGCAGGGATCATCTCAACCAGTAATGGTTCCCCTCACCATTCCCTCTCATGGAAACATAACCTGTATAAGAAATCCCCTTCAAAATTTATTCATCATTTCCCTTTTTATATTAATAACAAAAATATTTACATCACATTCTTTAGCAAAGGTTCGTTATCTTTCAAAATTCACACATAACAGATCTATCAATGGTTTTTGGAAATAATAACGATTATATTTACAAACTGGGGGAAATATGGGTATTACAATTTCCACCTTGAGTCCAAGAGAAACCATTGTGATATGGTTTGTTTGTTGACATAGAATATTGATGAGGGGGGGCATGAATTACCCCCTAAGGAATCTAAAGATACCACATTTTGAGTAACTAGAGACTTCAATTCTCAAAGCTAAGCATCTAGTTCCAACTATTTCCTGGAAATAACTGTGAAGGTAGAGAAATTATTCTCTACTCTCAAATCCACCAACTAAATCATCATCTCCAAAGAATCATCATCATGAACTCTATTATGATCCCTCAACTTGTGCTCATATTCTTCTTGCCAATAAACCCATCTAGTGGTGTAGTTTTCCACCCTACTCCAAGCTTCAATTATTTCTTTTCCAAAAATCTAATGTCCATGTTGTTATATTTTCCTTCTTTACAGAGAATTAGTGTTATTAGTGTTATTTTACGTCATTTCCATTAACATATATAGATCATGTATTGAGCAATAGCAGCATAAACAATAGACAAAAAGAACACAAGAGATTTATCCTGGGAAAACCCCAAATGGGGGAAAAACCCAACAACCTTTCTTAGATAGATTTTATTCATAAAGAAATTCCAAACAGATAGACTCTAGCACAAAGGATAGCTCAACCGGAAATACCTCCACAGTTGTAGCAACAACACCATATCAAGATAGCCCACCTCCTCAAGGAGTAGCGCATGAGAGAGAGATACCAAAAGAACTAACAAGAAGAAATTGAGTCATTATAGCAGTTGTGTCACCTTCTCCAAAATTGCACCTTGCTTCTGTGTAGTTGAGAGAGTGGGAGTGAGTGAAAATATGAGATAAGGTGCCTCCTTATTTATAGTCTTCTTGTCCTTCTAGCTGGGCCAATTTATTTTCTAGGAAGGTGTCTTTTCATTATTCTTCATTATTTTGGGCCGACTTCTCTTCTAAGGTATTTCAACATCTGTGCAATGGGTCTCTTTCTTCTAGAATCTTCTCCACATCTAAGAAAGTTTATCTAGGAGGGAAATATCCTCCTGCAACTACCAAACATCAACACTCCCTCTTGGTTAGGGAGGTATCTTTCACGATGTCTTCATCTAGTAGTCCACTAACTACTCTGCAATCAACTGGTAGCACATAGCTGCTACAATGCCATCGATAGCTTGAATCATCTATCATAGTCTATGCAATCAAGTAGCACTCATCTACTCCCAATGTGAACCGATAGTCTCCATGGAAATCAACTAGTAGCGCACAACTACTACAATTCCATCTAGTAGAATATGACTGTGTCGAACTATAGTAGTACAAAAATATTATCCGATGGTACACGACCACTCCAAGTAGCACACAACTACTATCCATAGACAATATGTCTCTCTCCTACAATCAACTGATAGCTACACAAGATACCACCATGTTGTCCAACAGTCTATATGATTATGTAGCAATCAACTAGTAGCACACATCTACTACCATTCCATCATCCATAAATCATAGTCTACAACCTCCACGACTATGCAACAATAAACTACTACCACGCAACTACTATAAGGCCATCAACCATAGTCATATGTATGACTATGCAACAATCAACTAGTAGCACACAACTACTACAATTACATCATCCATAGTCATACCTATGATTATGTAGTAATCAGCTAGTAGCACATAGCTACTACAATGCCATCAACCATATTCACAGTCGATGTCTCTATAACTATGCATCAATCAACTAGTAGCACACAACTACTACAATGCCATCATCCATAGTTACAGTCTCATCCGATAGCATGAAGCTACTCCCATAGTCCTCACGACTATGTGTGTGATGTTTCTTCTCTCATCAGGTTTGGAAGTGCATTACCCCCTTAGTCACCTCACATGATTGATCTAGGGAACCCTTGGTCATAGGGGTTAGTCGGCATGAGAAGAAACAACACACCTCCCTCTCAACAAGGGTGGACATTCTGCATCATGCCAAGATTTTCTTTGGAGCACCTCGAGTCTTTTTCACTCCTATTCAAATCAACATGACTAATAGGAGAAAGATTCTTCCTGGGCCATTCACCACTAGCAAAATCAGCATGGCTAATCCTATGAGTGAATGTATCATTCTCCCTTGGTCAAATCAATATGACCAATCTGGGAGAATGTCTACCCAATGCTACTCATCTATCCATTACCTTGGACAAAATCTTGGTGATAATTTCCACAATCCGCTCATATGTGGATGTGTACTGGAGCTTCATTTCTCCCTTTTGCATCATGTCTCGGATGAAGTCCTGCAAGAAACTTTCAAAGCCACACTGCTTCACGACTTTCAATATTGGCTGCTATATTCTCTACCTCTGATTTACTGAGTGCCATTGATGTTTTCTTCCTACTCAACCATGAGATCTCACTAATCCAAAAATGAAACATCATCCATAAGTATTCTTTTGATCCACTGCAATCCCTGCCTAGTCATATTTTGTATATCCCTGCAGCTTCACATCTCCATCTGAGACATATCTCAATCCATATCCAATTGTACCATGTAGGTACCTCAAAACATGTTTTGCTTCCATCCGATGTACATTTCTAGGTTCAACCATGTCATAAATCAAGGCATTCACTGCAAAGCATATGTTTGTCTTGGTGTTAACATTAAGGATCCAATCAGTTGTCTGTACATCATGGGATCCACCAAATATGAAGATGAAACACTCAAGAGATTCACATTTATCATAATGGGTGTGTTCATGGACTTGCAGTTCATCATCTTGAATCTTTGCAGAATCTCAATAGTATATTTTCCTTGGCTAATGAAAATCTCATCTGATCTCTTCCACACCTCCGATCCCAAGAATTAATGCATCAGACCTAGATCCTTCGTCTCGAACTCTAAAGTGAGCTCCCTCTTGCACCCGACTATGAGCTTCTCATATACTATCAGAAATAGGTCATACACATAGAGGATCAATGGGAAATCATTCCCAAGCTCATCAAGTAACTGTTTGATATGGCATATCATGCCTTGGGTGCCTGTTTAGGCACGTACAAAATCTTCTTCAATCTACAAACATGAGACTCCTTCTCAAGTATCTTGTGGCTGCTCTATGTACACTTCTTCTGGATATTGGAGGAAGTGTCTCATTCTATAATCCTCAAGCCACAAATCAAGATTTGTGCATCTCTATGTTTCCATCTATAGCATGCTTAATCTTGTAGATCAACTTGGAAGTCACCATTGACTTCCCTTCTTGTCTCTGAATCAAGGAAAAAGGTCCATATCCCAATCCTTCTGACTAGCTTCCTCCTTTGTCACTGAAACAAGGGAATCCTCCTAGGAGGTGTCATATATCCTTAAAGCCTCTAAATCTTCAATCTAGCCTCTTGTCTACTAGTCCTAGAGGACGTCTCTCCCATATGAATTTGAATCTAGGTAGGAATACTTTTTGAATGAAAGTCTTTAAGCAAATGACTCTCTATGAGATCGGGCTCACTTTGAGTCTACATGACCCCTCTGAAGCTTGCCTCCCTTTGAAGCTATATATTCTTCGGAGTCATATACTCCCTCTACATGTGTTGACCTCTTCTTCTCCTTCATTACATGGATGTTCACAACTCTATGTCTGGATAGTCTGCTTCATGTCTCGTCTAGAGACCATATAAGTTGTTCCCTCCTACAACCATCATTATAGATCCCTCTCAGAGTTATTACATGTGACCTTCCCAAAACAAGAAACAACAACAACAACATCTCCATGGTAAACTCCATGGAATTTACAGGATAACCTGCCTGAGACAGGGTCAAGAACCAAGAACATCTCCTAGAGGAGGTCAATTTATCTTGTAAATAACTGCATTATTAATATGAGCATTCATTTAATGGTAGTCGTACCAACAATAATCAAGTGTTTACTAAAATATAAATAGTGATAGCAATAATAGAATTTAAGGACTGCAACACTTACTTAAACTGCAGTAGTATAAAAATATCAAACCTGATATGAAAAATTGGAGTTTAGTTGCTACTGACCCAACTATAGTTTCCTCGGTCATGTTCTTGGAAGCACTACTGGCTAAAGGACATACTCTTCATCCTTTGAATTATACTCATTATCATCTGCTACATGTGCATGACACTTCTTCTTTCCATTTTCATGTTTAATAGGACATTGTGCGGCATAATGTCCCATCTCCTTGCAATTGTAGCATCTGATATTTGATGCATCCTTCCTCTGGCGTGGTTTCTTAGGATTCTTTGGTCTTCCTTATTCCCTTTCCTTTCTCTTCTTCACTTGGGAAGGAAGTTCTTGATTTTCACCATCATTAGTCTTATGTGATTTGGATATCAACCTGGATTCCTCTTGGGTGCAGTCCGCCCATAGCTTGTTGAACTTGGGAAATATTATTTGGGCACAAATCCCTTGAAACAATGGATCCCAAGAGGAGGGAAATCCATTGAGTGTAGTAGTCACGAGTTCAACATATTCTATTTTATCTCCAATGGTTTCTAATTGGTCCTTAATCTATGATATCCTCATGAAATAGTTGGTTATTGTTTATGGCTTGTTCATTGTCACATTTCTGATTTGATGCATTAGAGTAAGATTTCGACTAGTATTCTTACTTTCATAAAGTCTGGTTAGGGAATCAAACATTTCATTTGGTGTCTTCGGTTATGATACATTAGGTATCATATGATCTTTTATTGAGTCTATCAAGATCCTCTTGGTCGTGACCTCGTTCTTCCTGAACTTTGCTTTGGCATCTTCTTCTTATGGTTCTGGAAGCATCTGCTTGATGTGATCCAATAACTCATTCTCTTCTAGAATGAGGAGAACTCTGTGCTTCTAGGATATGAAGTTATCTGCTCCATCCAATCTATCTTCAACTCTCATGTTGGTTGACATTTTTTGCTGGTAGAAACCCTAGCACTAAAAAACCTCAATTTTTCAAACTTCACCAAAATATACACTGAGGATTTCAGGGGGTACGCTAGGGTAGGGTGCACTACTTTATGAAGGAATTATCCCCAATGACATTGGGATAGAGCTCAACAAGCTTGAAAAATTATTTCATCTACAAGGTGTTGTTGTATCCAATGTTCAGAATGTTCTGAAGGTAACCAACTATGATTCCATGTTAGATTTTCCTTCTTTACAGAGAATTATTGTTATTAGTGTTATTTAACTTCATTACCATTAACATATATAGATCATGTACTGAGAAATAGCAGCATAAACAAGAGACAAAAAGAACACAAGAGACTTATCCTAGGAAAACCCCAAATGGGGGGAAAACCCAACAACCTTTCTTAGATAGATTTTTTCCACAAAGAAAGTCCAAATAGATAAACCCTAGCACAAAGGCTAGCTCAACCAGAAATACCTCCACAACTACAACATCAACACCATATCAATATAGTGCACCCCCTCAAGGAGTAGCGCACAAGAGAGAGATACCAAAATATTGAACAAGAAGAAACCGAGTCACTGCAACAGTTGTGTCACCTTCTCCAAACTTGCTTCTTGCTTCTGTGTCACTAAGAGAGTGTGAGTGAGTGAAAAAATGAGCTAAGGTGACTCCTTATTTATAGTCTTCATGTCCTTCTAGTTGGGTCAACTTCTCTTATGGGAAGGTGTCTTTTCATTATTCTTCACTCTTCTGGGCCAACTTCTCTTCTAGGGTATTTTAACATCTATCTAACGGATCTCTTGCTTCTGGAATCTTCTCTGCATCTAAGAAATGTTATCTAGGAGGTAAATATCCTCTCGCAGCTACCAAAAATCAACAAATGTTGCACGTCATGTAGGTCACACAATAAACAACATCTATGTCGACAATGACTATGTCCCTTAATGGAAGGAGGAGGAGACAAGCATCAAGATGTAAAGGATATCTCCAAGTTTTTTCCCAATGCTAGCCAAATCCCCCTCATATCCCAACACCCCTACTATATAATAACCAAGAATAAACATGATGGGAACAAAATAAACTGCAATAAAGAATATTTATATGACCCCAACTAGGGCATATATGGGGTTAAATGCATAAGTAATAGAGGTTATCTTCATAAAGGACCCACACATGCAATGGGTGAGAATAGTTATATGTAGAGGTTAATGTAGTCACTATTGGCATGAACATATGATTTGGTTATGTGGTTGTGCGTGAGTTATTTGGACAAGATTCTCCTATTCTATAAGGATTTATTATGTAACTCATATGTACTATCTCTTTGGGAGTTGTGCTCCACATACACATCTTTTGTACATTGTGTGTACCCTATTTTATTATGGTATTTTAAGGATTTGACACATAACATTTTTTTTCGGAGAGAACAATCCTTGGTTTGACTCCTTGAAATCAACCATCTTACGATTTTCACTCACATTTTTGGAGGGAATTTTTAGGGAGAATTTTTTTTTTAGTGTAGAGAGGACATAGAAAAATACATTGGATCAAAATTTTATATTTTGGTTTACTGTAATTTTGAAGTTGCGAGCTATGAGCATTTTGGTTTTTTACTAGTCCTAAAACTAGTCTCAGATAGGCATTCTTATTAAATTAGTTATATATGAAGCTATAGAGCTCCAAATAGAGTGCCACCAATGGCATTGGAAAGAAGGTGAACCAAAGTATTTTAGGTCCAAATTATGAAGGCATATATACAAAATTGGACACTTAGTATAATGTACAAGTTTTCTTTTCTAAAAGGTTCCAAAATTAGCAAGTTTGGGGAAATTTATCATAACCTTTTCTTGGAACATTATAATTTATTGAGACACATATCATTGCAAAGAAGAGATATCAAGCTATTACCTACTAAAATTTAAGAGTTGTAGGTGTAGAAATTTAAGAGTTACATTAGGTGCAATGTTGGCCTACAAGACACCTACCAAATAAGGGCTTCGAGAGGACCATTCCAGAGTATATGCAATAGACTCAGATATTGAGAATATTAAAGAAAATTTACAAATAATTAAAGAAAACCTTAAAATGGCATAGAACATGATGAAGTAGAAAGTAACCAACATTGAAGTGAAAGACAATTTGAGGTGAGGGATTGGGTATATATAAGACTCCAACCGTATAATAAATATACTCTCAAGCAAAAGAAGAATGAGAAACTAGCTCCAAAATTGTATGTACCCCACAAGATCTTTCACAAGATTTGAGAAGCGGCTTATGAGCTAGATATTCCTTCATGAATTCATATGGTTTTACTTGTAACCTAAAAACGATTTTGGAACAAACTATATTAGTATAGACCGAACTTCTAGAATTAAATGAAGAAGGAAAATTGATTGTTAAATTAGAAAAAGTAATAGATTGAATTTCTCTTTCTCTTCATAGTGAAACCATTATGAAGTACCAAATCAAGTGGAAGAATATGCCTC
>SNQJ01S0008144.1:62324-81675 GCA_010110895.2 Picea sitchensis
CCCACTTAAATGTTCAAGTACAAGAAGATTCAAAATGAAAATGTCTCCTTGGTATATATAGGAGACTAGGAGGTTTTAATGGCCTAAAGATGACATAAATAAAATAACATTACTAATCTAAATCACAACTAATGGCCTAAAGCAGACATAAATAAAATAACATTACTAATCTAATATGCCCCAATTAAGTGGTAATGAGCCAATATTAGGGCTTAACAGTATAACAAAGATGTAAAGAAACTGGCATTCATAAGGCAAGAAGTCTCAGAAGTCTATAAATAACCAGAAAACAATGCTTCATTAAAGTTTTACAACCAGGAGATCTTCTCAACCATCGATCCCTTACAAAATGGTGAAAATGCCTACATATACTTGGAGCTGACTCAGGCGCTGAAGGCGTGATCATATCATGAATTCAATGCTTGACGTTGAGGAGCTTCTCTATCAGGATGGGATATCAGTCTACCTCAATCAAATATGTCCTCTGATCCCCTGTCATATGCCTCCTTAATTTAGCATGGCTCGCGCCAGGGGGTATTTGAGCATTTTGAATGTTGAACTGGCGTGTGCAGGTTCCTCTGGTGAGTTGGAGACTCGACGTGGCTTTCCTGAAGAGAACCGGTACAAGGGACCCTCCTGGGTAAATTTCAGCCGGGACCTCCATACTCTGTAATAAATGGGTGACGTGAGGCTTCACCCACCCTCTTTCTCCTTTTTTTCTGAGCCGAAGCGGCTCTTTAGATCCCCGAGTGGAATCCCTGATGAAAACCCGACCCAGTCCACAAGTCTCTTCTTCTTTCCTCACGGTCTTCTGTTCTTCACCGTGAATTTTCCACGACTCTGTATTGGGTTTCGGGGTTTCACGTTCCCCGTTTTCAAGAGTTCTTGACCCTTTGAACTCCCGATCACCGATTCTCTGATGAGCGCTATTTTTCCCTTAGCCCATCCGAGCTATACAATGGTCCATGTGACCTGCTACCATATGACCGCAACCATATAGATTTCCATCGAGGTTTCAGGGTTTGCGACGTCAATGTGCACGCATCCTCCGGACTCACGATTCTCCGATCCCCGATGGCTCATGGTCGTTGACCTGTCAACGGTCCGCTCCCCGTCGCGAAAGCCTGTCACCTGTCCTCCGTCGACTTCTGTGGCCCCACACTCTTGGTGTCGGGATATCGCGTATCGCGATATCGCAGTGTTTGATGCAACAGTTCCCTCGCCTCCAAGAACCCTGATTTTCCGATGATCTTGACCTCCACCCAGTTGACAACTAGCTCTCGCACTATGGTGCTCCTCTCGGTCCCACCATGACTGACATTTGTTCCCCACCGATCGGGGTTTCGAGGATCGCAATTTTGAAGTGCACGAATCACTCGTCCCCAGGATTCCCGATATCCCGATGGCTTCAACTCCGATGGACGCTTCCCTGTCGGGACCATCCCTGATAACGCTGATCTCCTGCCACGCGTCCTTTCCAGATGGACGGTCCCTAATAACTTTCGGGGATTCGGGACTTTCGTTGTCTTGTTTCTATTTGTTGTCCCGAGACAAGAAATATCGCTAACAGAAGGTGTCTTGCAAATTGAAATGTATTTCATATGAGGACTTTAGAGTTGGGAGTGCAATGTTGGAGAGTTGCATTGGGCAACGGTTTTAAGCAAGCATGCTTTCTTAAAACCCGGGGAGTCTTATATAGTAGAATCTTGTTCACCCTGGGGATGACATGACGAAGGAAGTTACAAGGGCATGATAGAGTTGTTACGACAATGATTGGTTGTTGCAGGATGTGAATGAGATAGACTTTTGGAAGTAAAAATATTACTACAGATCGAAATAATTTTGTAGAGTTGCAACAATGGGGCAGTTGGTAAGATTTTTATAGAATGGACAAGTGCGTGGACTATTACGTTGTAGAGGATAGTTGTTATGGAAGAAGTTGTGGACGTTATGGATCAGGAGGAGTACATTGTTGGATTGAAGTTGAAAGGGATGCACGAGAGATGAAGAGTCACCACGGAAAGAGCAAATAATAAGTTGGAAGATGAAAGGGTGTGAGGAGCATTGGGGAAATAAAAGCGAATGGTTTCTAGATGAATAAAACACAACACCAAAGAAGAAGAAAGGAGAGCTTGAAGAACCGAGAATAAGAGATATCGCACAAGATAGGAGAGAGAGAATTGGTTGAGGTTTCCATGGCCTTTGGCCTGACAACCCAATGGAAATTGTAAGCTCATATACGGTATTAATATCAATGTATTGTAATTGCATGAATGAATAAAAGAATTACTGTGCATATTTAATCTTTTTGTGTGTGGATATACCTGACATCCTGTAGGATGTATTTAGTGTGTTCTTGACATGATTATGTGAGAGCTAATTTCATTGCGTGAATGATTAAATCATGTAGAGAATAATGGTGTATGATATGGCTATGCAGGTGGCACGAGTCTATGGAAGGTCGTGTTGGAATTTATGGTCTTCCATGGGGAGGATGAGCACTCTAGTTCTATGAGCATTGAAGATTCTGTGGCATGATCATATCGAAATAAGGAAAATGTAACAATGGGGAAGAAGCATTAGGACAACTGTGATTCCTATTATGCACAAATGAATAAAATGTTCCACTGCGAACATATTCTAATGGAAGGGGACGGATTCTCGTCGCATCACTTACGGAGGATCCCTAAAAGGGATATGGATATCTAAGTAAATAATTAAAATAAGGAGAAAAATGGTGTTGAGACTCAATCACATGTGGGGAGTATTTTATCACAATTGAAGAGCACAAATATTAAATCTCAGAATCATTCACCACTCCAAGATACACATCATCAAGGTTTCAATGTGACACCAAGGAACTACTTCATTTTGAATATCGTTATGATGAAGCTTGATGGTAAATATCCTATAACATAGATATTCTATATGGATCATTTCTTTGATTTACACTAAGTGCCAAGCTTACAAAAGGTAACTATTTCATCCTTGCATTTAGAAAATGATAAATTTGTTTGGTATCAATGGTTTTGTGAAATAAAAAAGGATTCTATTATCACTTGGTCCATTTTTATGGATGAATTGATAGCACATTATGGGGATATTAAGAGAAATGCATGCTTTAGTCATTTGATAAATATTTAGCAAAAGGTCCAATTACAAAGCACATTCAACAATTCCAAAAGTTCAATCTCAGGGTAAAGAACATTCCAAAGAAACAAGTCATTTTGGTAATTTTGGTATAATTTTTTATTAGTGAAGGTTCATACTATGAAATTTTTAGGAGTTTAATAAGTCACATTAGAGTAATACAAGACAAAATTTCATAGTCATAAGGATTCTAATTATATATATATATATATATATATATATATATATATATATATTGAGACAAATATCAACCATCCAAAAAGTATCCAAAATTAGGGTTGAAAGTTACGTAACTTACAATTGGCATAAATTTTTATTGGAATATATATTTTTTGGTGATTCAAAATTTGTGATAAAGAGAAAATAGAGGAGTATTATTATTTTTATCCTACGTGGTTCCAAAAAATATTTCAACACCAATTAAACCTCTAGAAATCTCATCTACAACTTAGGAATAAAATGAGGAGATACATAACAAGCTATCCAAATTGGAGGACCAACTTAATGATTTGAATGTTAGGTCAATAACAAGTGATGATTTTGTGCCCAAAGGGGTTGGATCCAATTATGGAAAGTGATGAGTTTTTCACCATTGTTAAAGGTTCAATTCCAATGAGGGCCTCTTAACCTAGATGGGAACACATTGAGGTAGTGATCAAACATGTGGTTGCACCCAGAGAGATTATATTAAAAATATTCGCGTGACCCATGCACACATAAGTGAATCAAATCCATCCCCATTTCCTTCAACTTAAAGTCATATCCCACTAGCGTGAATGGATTTCAAGGGTTTTGTTTTGTGAGGCGGCCAAGGTTCAAAACTTGCGGTAGTTGGGACAACTCATATGTCCTTGGGTTGTGGTTTCTTAGACCACAAGATAGTCCCACAGGTAATAGACACATTAGAAAACAAAAAAAAACAAGTGATGAGTTCGTAAACACATAGAGATAAGTTCAAGAAATGGAAAATAAGATTGATGAAATGAAAAAAAAACATGAATTCCATAGAAACCATTCTCTTACAGAGGATCACTAAAACGGATATGGATATCCAATTAAATCATGAAAATAAGGAAAACAATGGTGTCGAGATTCAATCATGTGTGGGGAGTATTTTATCACAACTGAAGAGCACACATACTAAATCTTAGAATCAATCATCACTCTAAGATATGCATCATCGAGGTTTCAATGCAACATCAAGGAACCACTTCATTCTGAGGATCGATATGAGGAAGTTTGATGGTAAAGATCCTATAACATGGTTATTCTAGATGGAGAAATTCTTTGACTTACACTAAGTGCCAAGCTTACAAAAGGTAACTATTGCATCATTGTATTTAGAAAATGATCAATTGTTTTCTATCAATGGCTTTGTGAAATAAAAAAGGATTCTATTATCACTTGGTCCATTTTTATGGATTAATTAATAGCACATTATGGGGATATTAAGAGAAATACATTCTTTAGTCAATTGATAAATCTTCAGCAAAAAGGTCTAATTATAGAGCACATTCCACAATTCCAAAAGTTCAATCTCAAGGTAAAGAAAATTCCAAAAGATAATTTGTTAGATATCTTTATAGGAATTTAAAGAAGAACATTCAACATGAGATGCATCTCTTCAAACCTAAATCCCTAGAGAAATCTTTCAGTATGGAAAGGAAAGTGGAAAACAAAAATATGGTTTTGTTGACCAAAATTTGTCACCTATATTTTCACGCTCTTGGATTAATAAACAAAAATGATATCGAAAGAAAAAAAAATTGGACTCTTATAAGTTCATTTCATATCCCTCATTCTCATCTTCTCCACACATTTTTCAGATCGAAAATCCGAGTTCGTATGCTTAAGATATCCAGGTTTTCATCAAACAGGAAAAAAGGGTGTTACTTCTATGTGGAATAAAGATAATCTCTTGGAACTGCATTTAAATTTTTGGGTCCAAGATCATGGTTTTCTTCATTAATTTCCAATCCCAAGACCCTTAAAAATATTCTTGTGTCGGGTTCAAAACCCATAAAAATATATCTCTCACAGGCACCTCCATAATTCTCCACTTTTCTCTCACCTCTTTTTACCTCTTCTACAATTAGTCTCATTTTCAATTTTTTCTACACACTTATCACTTATTTCTCCACTCCACTCCCCTTACCCACCCCCTATTTCCATACTTAGTCCAATTTATTTTATTTTTTCAAACTCTCAGAATCCCTTACCCCCTCTCTCTTCCCTCACATCCCTCACCCCTGACTCCGTTGATTACAAACTACCCTTCCCCACCTCACCCTACATCACTCCCGACCTCTACTACCCACATTTCTCCCCACCCTCACACTGTCTCATTCCTCATCAGACTCTCGTACTCTCTTACCCCCACACTTCCCTCACTCCCTCACCCCATGAGTTTTCTCCCTACATCCCCCCTCCCCTCACTTCCGCTACATACACTTTACCCCACCCTACATTACCCTCCCCCCCCTCTCATTCCACCCTCCTCCCACACTTAACTCATTTCCTTTTAATCATATTTTCTAATATTTTATTATAAACCATTCATCTTGTGCTATGTGCCAATAATTTGTTGGTTCATATGAG
The DNA here is from genome assembly GCA_010110895.2 of Picea sitchensis. Lineage (NCBI taxonomy): Eukaryota > Viridiplantae > Streptophyta > Pinopsida > Pinales > Pinaceae > Picea > Picea sitchensis. Next base: position 68,073 of record SNQJ01S0008144.1, read on the forward strand.
AATATAATTAACTTATGGAGGGAAGAAACATGGCATATTAAACATCCACTCTTGTAATGACAAGTGGCATCTCACGATTGGATGACATGGAAACTAATTAATGGAGATATGTGGCAACATACAAGGAGTGACACATGGCATGATATTCTTATTGAAAGATTATTGACATATGAGATAGTGACATGTGGTGAAATATGGACCGCTTACTCATGTCGATATGGTTGATGACTCATCATGATGACTTGGCACATGTGGAAGCTGATTGTTTGACTAAAATTATATTTTACTAATTAACTTCCAAGGGAGGTCGAACCCTCCTAAGCTCTATAGTCTCTTCTCTCATGTTTCTTATTATGTGTAAGATACACTTAATAATATATATTATTAAACTCCCATACTTCCATCCATGTGGGATGAATATTTTTACCAAAATTCAAATTTACAAAGGAGGAAAACAAATTTGATATCAAGGGTCCACATTTTCCCAAGACATTTGATTGACAATGGTTGAGTCACGATTTTGCAGAGGCCATAAATTGAGTTCCGGGTGTCGAAATCACACAAAATTTATATCATCGGAAATTTATTTCGACGAAGAAGATGTTGGTACAGGTTTGAAGGGCTGAAAGTGGCCACATTTTCTCCAGAAATTAAAATATCAGTCAACTTCATTTTTAATGGGTCTCTGTGACAATTCAATTTCACGAGCTCATATCTGAAGATCCAGGCGACATATTTGGGAAAATTGTATGTCATTGGAAATATAAGATGATGAATATCACATATGAAGTAATTTCCATGCCTAAAAAGTTGACTATCACCTCCAGAAAAGTATAATAGATTCTTCCTCTTTTAATGGGAAAATAATTAAATTGTGAAAATAAAATTTATTTAAATTTTTTTTATTAAAAAAAGGAAAATGACCCATTTCAAATATTCGAATGATAATGATGTGGATTCATTAATAAGAACTTAAATTAGGCATTAATTAAAGAATATGTTTCAAGAAGAAAATTGTACGAGAAATTCAAGAGAGGAAAAAACCTTGACTACTAAAGTAGTTAGAAAATCTAATTTTTAAAGATAATAAAAGCTTCATCAAAGGTTCCATAATCTGAATTATCAAAGGGGAAGGGCAGAAGATCAAAGGAAGAACAAGGTACATCCATGAATATATAGCCAAGCTTCTGATCAAAGAAGAAAGATCTCCATCTTATCCACTCTTTCTATTCTTCTACACCATTTCTCATAATTTTATGCTTGAATCTCTGAATTGGGCACAAAGCTAAGTTATTGAGTGTTCTTCTCGTATTATTCAAAAAATGTTTCTTGTATGATCATGGAGTATTTACATCCATATACATGACTGTCAGATATTTTGTAATGAAGAACATTTTTCATGAATAAAACTCCACAAAGAATTGCTTCGAGATTGATTTTGATTGCATATTGTAACTTTGAGTCTTAAGTATGAGATATTTGAAATTGATCTATCAAATTATCTTTTGATATTTATAGTAGTACTCTTTTAAAATTATTTGAGATGATCGAATTATTCTCTTCTATTTCTCGTGAAGAAGATATGGATGTATTTGTATATGATTAAGAATATTGTGTATGTGATGTTGAATTCCTCCTTTAATATTTTCTTATTGTAAAGATATTTCTTGTTGCACATAAAGATTATATCAAGTTATTGGAGAACTATATCATTTCATAAATTCAAGAAACAAAGAACTAGGGTTTGTTGCCTTAACATTCTCCTAATTCATGATATTCAAGATATATTTTTTAGCCAAAGAGGAGTACCACCTCTTTAAAAACACATGGGAATTCATATCCTCATGAGGTTTATGTTTTGGTCCTAACGGATTCAAGTGTCAGCAAGCTACTAGAAGGGTGGCCACTAAAAAATATAGTGAGCATAATGTTCCCTCTCCTAACCTCACTCAATCAACAAGGTTGAAACCTGAGCAAATGGATGAAATAAGAGCAAAGTAACTATATTTAAATTGTGACAAGTAATATAAGGGGCATAAATACATTAAGAATAAATTATTCTATATAGACAATGAATAGGAGGAAGGTCAAGAATTGGAATCATAACAATATCTAGACCTAGAAGAGACTACTCCAATGATATCTTGTCATGCATTGGCCAACATCAGTACTCCACAAACCCTCAAGATAGAAGGATATATCAAAATGAAAAAGGTAACAATGTTGATTGATTCTAGTAGTACCCATAACTTCATCAATTACAAATCAACAAAAAGTCTCAATTTCTTTGTACTTCCAACACTAGAGTTCCAAATAATGATTGCATATGGAGGTACCATAAATTATTTAGGGAAGTTCCATAGTATTAAGCTCAATACAGGGGACCATTTATTAGATAGTCTCAAGATTTCCATCCAAATGGGTGGTGCTGAGGTTGTATTAGGGTTCTAATGGTTACAATCATTGAGAACAATGACCCTTAATTTTCAATATATTTTCATAAGATTTTCCTTAGAAGGAAATGAAATTGATATTAGAGGTATCCAAGGGAAACCCTCTAAGGTGATAAGCTCTAATATCATGACAAAATTACTCAAAAAGGGACACAATAGTGTAATTTCACAATTGTGCCCACTATATGTTCAAACATATATATCCCCTGCTCCAATGGATCTTCAAATAGTTATCAACAATCATTCAAAGGTATATGGAGAAATTCCTAAGGGTATTCCACCTACTCGAGATCATGACTATGCTATTCATTTGAAACTAGGAAGTGTACCACCTAAAATTAGGCCTTATAGGTATCGATATGCACAGAAGAGTGATATTGAGTGAATGATCCAATAAATGTTAGAGGCCACCATCATTCAACCTAGGAAAATTTATTTCTCTTCACCAATAGTAATGGTTATGAAAAATGATGGTTCATGGTGTATGTGTCCAAATTATAGACAACTAAAAAAAATGACCATCAAAGATAAGTTTCCTATTCCTATAATTGATAAATTGCTTGGAGAAATTTTCTTTACTAATTTGAATCTTCATTTAGGATATCATCAAATCAGAATGAGGTAGGAAGACATTCAAAAAACAACGTTTAGAACACATGAAGGTCATTATGATTTTTTGTTTATGTCATTTGGACTTACTAATGCACCGTCAACATTTCAAAGCTTGATCAATTATATTTTCAAACCCTTAGAAAATTTGTGTTAATATTTTTTCATAACATAATAATCTTCAACAAATCTTGGGAAGCACATGTACAACATGTTGACATAGTATTACAACTATTGGAATAACAACAAATTTATGCAAATCCTTCCAAGTGTGCCTTTGGGGTTCAAGAAGTGGAATATTTGGGTCATATTTTATCTCATGAAGGTGTAAAAGTGGACCCTAACAAAATTAAAGCTATGAGGGAATGACCAATTTCCAAATATTTGAAGAAACTTAGAGGATTCTTAGGATTTACAGGATATTATTTCCAGTTTTTTCAAGAACTATGGTCAATTAGAAACACCACTAACAACATTATTAAATAAGTAATCATTTTCTTATACACAAGAAGCAACCAAATCTTTTGAAAAATTTAAGGAGGCTATGTGTAGAAATCTTGTCCTCGTCACACCTGACTTGACAAAAACATTTATTGTGGGGTGTGATGCATCAAGCCATGGAATTGGTGCAGTTTTAATGAAAGAAGGAAGGCCCCTTACCTTTGAAGGAAACCAACTTAAGGGAAAAAAATTACTCAAACCCATTTATGAAAAAAAAATGTTGGCCATACTACATGCAGTTAAGAAATTGCACCCTTACCTAATAGGAAGACACTTCAAATTAAAAACAAATCATGATAGTTTGAAGTACTTCTTGGAGCAACGATTATCTTCAGAATAGAAACGGAAATGGGCTACAAAGATTCTAAGTTACGACTTTGAAATTATCTACAAAAAAGGAAAATGTAATACCCCGGTTTTGGGAACCCAGATTAAATAATGTATTTTGTTATTTTATGAAAGGTGAGAGTGCCCAAACAATTCAAATAGGTTGGAGTGCCTAGGAAATTCAATGTTGTGATCATTATTAATAATAAAATACATTTTTGGCTGCTAGACGAAGAAGAGCAAGAGTTATAGGGGGCTATGATTCCATGGGAGAGGGGTCTTAAGGGGATAAGTCTTTTTATTATATCTTATTTACCCATAATTGTTTTAATTGAAAGAAGTGGTTACATGAGATTCTTGTGGAAGGACATGTCATTCTTTATTTCCAAGTAAATATATAAACCCATCTTTGGGTTGTTTGGGGTTTCACACTCTTCATTCTATTCACTCTTTCACTCATTCATTATTTCTCATTCATTATTTATCTTGTCTTAGGAAGGAAAAACAAATTGCTAGGAGAGAAGCCATTGTTGGTTGGTTGTAGTGATTGTTGGTGTATTCCAACCATGAATTAATGCATGCATGTCTGAGATTCATTGGCATGTTTCAAGTCTTGTTCAAAGTTGTGAATCTTGAGAGTCCTAGCATGGATATTATTGACCAGATGTATTGGAGCCTTGGAAAGAAGTGGACAACCTGAGGGACTGCATGGTAGTGAAGGGGGTTCATAGTATTTGGGTGGTGCAAGTTGTAGAGAAGAGAGTTGGTGTAATTTGGATTGATGTGTGTTGAGAAACCTATGAGAGCTTAAGTGATGACTGGTTTGGGAAGCTGAGTGTTGTTTTAGAACCCGTCCTTGTGGATTCATAGCCCTGGCTCAAGGGTGACATTGTTGTTGAGACTTGGAACAACAATGTCTATGGTTGAGTGGAATGTTCTTGGTTTGCAACCAGTTGGTGATTGAATTTGTTTAAGATAAGTGATCTCTATCATGGTTTCATTTGCTTGTATATTTATTTTTGTTGTGTATTAATTATTATCTCTGAAATTCATATTTATAATATGCTTTCTTGTTGGTTATTGTTGTGCATGTTATAATATTCACTTATTTTATGTTGTAACATGAATATTTATTACTGCATGTGAGTCTTTCATGCTTCTTTATTAATTAGATGTTATCAGAACTCAAAATTAGTTTTGAAGTGAGTTTTTGGAGTAGTGTTCCCATCCAATGGGTGGTTGCGTACATTACATAGAACATAATATTATGGCAAGTTCACTTTCAAGGAAAGAAGACGAAACAAGGGGTTCACTATGTGATATTTCTATTCTGGAATTTGATTGGGTGGAAGAAGCAAGGATACAATGGAAGCAAGATCAAGAGGTATGCAAGATCATTCAACAACTATAAGAGGACCTCGATGCATTAGATAAATTTTAATGGAAGAGTGATATGCTATGGTATCATGATCACCTATATTTATGTAAAAATTCCCAAATCAAATAGAAGGTCCTTCTGGAATTGCACACTTCTCCTATAGGAGGATTTCAAGGTTCTTGAAAACTTACCATAGGGTCAAGAAGGATTTTTTTGGGGAAAGTATTAAAAATGATGTTCAAAATTTTGTGTATGAATGTGTGGTATACCGACAAAATAATGGGGAGACAATCAATATTTCAAGTCTCTTACAACCATTAGATATACGAGGTCAATGTTGGGAAGAAGTTTCAATGGATTTTATTACAAGTTTACCCAAATTTGAAGGAAATATTGTCATCATGATAGTAGTGGATCGACTGATCCGGATTATTTTTGGAACGAAATGAAAGCAAAGATATTGCAATGAAATACTCATCAAAATTTCCAAAAACAAAGAAATACAACAATACTTGATTTCTATTAATGAAAGAATTGTAAGAGACTGTAAAAATACAACGTGGAAGACTCACTAGAATGGTGACAACTTTATCTCTAAGAAGAGATGTGACGGCTATGCTCATTCACAAGAAGATGATTACAATGAAGATATGAAGGCATTTTTATGATAAACATGAATTACAAAACCCTATACATCCAAAAACCTAACCCTAGGAGATGAAACACCAAAATTCATGTGGGCCCCATTTGGGTAAGTTAGTACATTAACTTTCCGGGGTTGTAACTTTTGCATACGATATCAGTTTTAGGTGTGTGATATCCCATTGGAAAGGTATTTTAGAGAAATGTGCATTATGATGTCAAAATTTGACTATGTCACACCAAAATAACAATGTTTAGGGCCCCAAAACGACCCTAGAAGTACATCAAGATGTGCTGACATGAAAACATACAAAATAAGCCAATTGGATTAGGTGGGAGGCCACCAGTATCCACCTGGATTATGTGTAGGGATTCAGATAGCTCTAGAAGTGTAGAACCCACATTTACAAAGAAGTACAAAATAATTTGTTGAACTAAAAGCTGACAAAAGGAGCCAGTTGGAACAGGTGGGTGGCCACCAATATCCACCTAGATCATCGAATGACAAAGTATGCCCACTTTTTCTCTCTTTATCATTATTTTAAAGAAAATAAAATATCCCCAACATTCATGGAAATAATTCAAAATATACATGGAGTCCCCAATATTATTTCAAGTGACAGAGACCTACTTTTCACTGGAAATTTCTGGTCTGAATTATTTTCTTGTTTGGGTACTCAATTGGCTCATAGCTCATCTTACCATCCTCAATCCACTAGGAAAATTGATATTGTGAATACATGTCTAGAATGATATCTTTGTTGCTTTGTCTATGATAAAAATACATAATGGTTCAAGTGGTTTCCCTTGGAATAATGGTGGTACAACACATCCTTCCATCATAAAAAATGTCCCCATTTATGGAACTTTATGGATAACATCCTCCATCCATCACATCGCCCTTTAAAGGGACAACAAAGGTTCAAGAAATGGAGGACCACATAGGGCACCAACAAGAGGTTCTCAAACTATTGAAGGACAACTTGGTTATGGCACAAAATAGGATGAATGTTCAACAAACAGATCAACATCACAATGAAAGGGAATTTGAAGTGGGGGGTTAGATATTTTTGAGGCTACAACCATATAAACAAATGTCCCTCAAGCAACAAAAGAAGGACAATAAATTATCACCCAAATAGTATGGCCCCTATAAGGTGTTGCAAAGGATTGAGAGTATGGCTTACAAGTTGGAGTTGCCTCCATTTTCAAGTGTACATCCAGTCTTTGATGTTTCTTTCTTAAATAAGGTAATTGGTGACAAGATCACAATCCAAACTATTTTACCATAGATTAATGAAGAAGGAAGAATCATACTAGAACCAAAAACAATCCTTGAAACAAGAATTAAGAAACTGCATAATAGATAAATTACTAAGTACCTCATCAAATGGAAGAACCTATCAGTGAAAGAGGCAACATGGGAAGATGAGTTCTTCATGTAAAAACACTTGTGGTTAGTCAAGTGTTACAATTTTTTTTTTTTTGAAGGGGAGATGGTATGTTAAACTCTATATAAATCCCCATGATAAGTATAAAACCCCTTATTAATCCCTAGATATTGAATTATTACATTTCTAGTGCTATATTAGTAGGTAGGCTAAAACCCTTCATTGTACCATTTTATTATAATTGTACCCTTTGTCTCCTATATATATTACTTGTAATAGAGCCTGGGTAAACCCACCGGGAAGTTCCCATCATTTCAAGGATGGTACCCGAGGTAAACCATATTTTGTAGAAAGTAGAGGCTTTTTTCGATAACTTGTTCATTTAAGAGCTCAACATGTCACTTGCGGGAATTGAACCTGGGTGGGTTGGGGGGGGGGGGAACACCCCTTAGCACAAACCACTTGGGTTAAACCCAATTGACCTATACACACACACACACACACACACCAAGGAGACCTAGTCTTAGGATCATCTTATATAATTATCGTGTACAATGAATATATTGTAAAAGGAAGTTTCCCCCTCGAAGTGCAATATTATTTAATGATTTCTTATTATTATCAAGGTGTTGGTTCATAACAAGAACCTATAGTACTCATTTTGGATATGTTAGGTCGGTTCTATGTATATTTTGATTTCTTTTATGAAATAACAAATGTGCGGTTTTTTTCTCGAAAAAAAAAGTTCAGTTCCATTTCAAAAAATGAAAACAAGTGATTTTAATTATATTTTGAAAGATACAAATCATCGATGATATATAATTTTTGTGTATTAATTTAATTTGATTTTTTTTAAATATATATTTATAAAATAAAAATATTTCTGGTGAAAGGTAATAGAAAAATAATAATTATGTTGATGTTTGTAATATTACAAGTTTTAATGTCCTTGGGGTGTAGATCAATGGATGATGGATTGCACTATTAATGCACTCTGTTATGTGAGGTCACCATATCAAAACCTTGACTTGCCCATGTTTTTTTATTGGGGCATATGCAGTTACACCTGGAGGTTATAGTGGTAGCAGTTATAATCAACCCTATGTCACACAAGTATGAGCCCGCCCTAGTTGTTGATTCTGCCAAAAGAAAAAAAAAATATTATAAATTTTAATAGGAATGACAAGTGTGGGAATCATTTTTTTTATCTTGAAGGACATAAATATGTTTCATTTTCAAGGGGGATTTATGCCATCCCACAAATGATGAGACATAGGCCCTCAAAGAGTACCAAGGATTGCAAATGTTAAGGGAGTGTTTCATCATTGGGGACTCCTCATTCATTATTAATGCTTTGATGCATGATGGAGACCTATCCTCACCAATGATTGAAGCATTGTTCAATGATGGTACCAAATGGATCCAAAACAAACAACAAATGGTTAGTAAGACCCCTCCCCACACCAACAATCAACAAAATTGAGGGTTAGCAAAGACAATGAAAGAAAAAAACACAAGAAGACAAGAACAAGAGGAAATATGAAGTAGAAAATTGCAACTATAAGATGGAATAATTCAATGGTAATCTCTAGTCAATGAATGATTTAGTTGTTGCGAGCTCTAATAACTAGAATCTCCACAAATTGTTTGTTGATCTGGGTTTTTTTTGTGAGGACTGAGCAATAAATGGTGGGTTTGAAAGTCAATCTCTTGGGTTATATATCCAACTATTGGTATTACTTGGGGAAAATGCCTTACACTCTCAATGATTTCCTCATCCCATTAGGATGTTTTTGTACACACAAACTACATTAATATTAATTTTGTCTTAGAATTAAGTCAAGCTCTTGGGATTTATATCCAACTATTGGTGTTACTTTGTAACACACCCAACCCCTTAAAGGTATTTTCAGGGGTGGGGTGTCAAAATTTCATTCTCCTTAAGTAATCAAATCCTCCATTAGAGGTTTCTATCACATTATGCTCATCCAGAACTTTCCAGACATGGTCTCCATGCTCAAAATCGAGATCAGAACTGGCAGATATACCTCTCCCAAGTTCCTTGGGTGTTCATTGGCCAAGGCTATGTGGATCCGACTCAATATGATTCATCCTGAGTTCTTCAATATCCTAGAGCTTCCAGCGTTCCTAAACCTATGGCAGAGATCCATTCACCAACCAATCCAACGACTGGGCTTGCTAACTCATAGGCTAGCGGGGAATTCATCGTTCAACCTTCAACTTGAATTCCAAGCCTATCCCTTTCCCTCTAGCTACAATCGCATATGACCATGGGCTATGACCAAATGCCAAGAAAATAGGTGCCTATTTTGGTGCTTCGAAGCTTCGGCTCCAGACATTTTCAACTTATGACACCAAAAATATCTCGTATTGACGAATCAACGATTTTTGGGTATGCTACAGGGATCAACGGTCCCTATTTTCTTTCAAGATCAATGACCCACGATAACTTAGGGACTCTGCGCTTCAGAGCATTCCAAGGTACTCACAAATGAAAACCTTTGAAGTGAAACCCTTTCGGAGTGTCAGATCTCCTGACACGTGTCCTCCACTACCAACGGTTACGATGAACTCTAACGCTTCGACCTTCAAGATTTCTTAAATTTTTGCAACGAGCCTTCCTCTCGAATGATAGATCCTCTAACACCTTTCCTCTGAAATCGACGACTCAGGTGAACTCCGACCTTCGGGATTTATTATCCCACTTTTCTTCGAAGTGGCTATCCTCTGAAGTAACAGATCGCCCGCCACGTGTCCTCAAATGACGAACAATTGAGATCCTCTCCATTACTCCAAGCTTCGGGGACTTTTGAAGCACCAAGTCTCAAATCCTCTAGAGTGGCTCTCCTCCGGAGTTGACGATATATTGACACACATCCCAATTGATGAATGATTCAGATCTCCTCTGGTTCCCTGCAACTTCAAGAGTCTTCAACCTTTTACACCTTCTCCCTTCCGGTGTGTTAAACTTTCGGAGTACAGGATTTGGTAACATGTATCCATGATGCCAATGAATAGGATGGACTCTATCACTTCGAGCCTTTTGGACTCTCTACAATACTACACCCCAAATCCTTCAGAGTCCCAAAGTCCTGGACTCCCGGAGTTTTGGTGACTTCACCAACCACTCTAGTTAGGTGGGCATGTACCAAGGGTTGACACGTGCCCTCACCAAGGGGTGACACATATCACGTTCCAATAGGGAATTAGGGTAGGTGATATGCACAAATCCAGGTGAAATGTGGCACAACTATTGTGGGTCCACATCGCCTTAGTGACATTGCCTTGCCACATCACCTAGACTCACAGCCTTCTAACATCCCTCAGATCTCACGATCAAGATCCAACCATGTGGATCCATAGGTCCACGGCTCACATCACTTCACGACTCCGTCCTTCGGAGGTTTTGTGATGAAAACTCATCTTTTGACCTAGATTTGGTCAATGCCAGGCTAACCACAGTCTAAATTTGACGATTAGAAATAGTCTGAAGCTCCATCGAATCAACGAATCTCATCACTTTGGGCTTCGAAGCTTATCGACACACCGACACACCAAACCTCAAATTACTCAGAGTGCCCAGTCTCTGGACTAAAGGATATAGTGCCACGCGTCCCCACGATTGAACGGTCAGGGGGGGTCCCGAAGGATCCTTATATCCATGGTCCACATTAGTTCGTAGCTCCGGCCTTCGGGGGTTTTGACGTTACAACATATTTTTTCTCCCGTAGAAGTCAACGCTGGGCTGACTTCATCGTAGATCTGACAGCTAGGAGAGGACCCGAAGGATCCCTAGATCAACTGTCTTGGTCACTTCGCAACCCTGACCTTCGGGGGTTTTGGCTTCTCTACCACTCCATTTTTCCAAAGTGGGACTTCGCTGAAGTAAAATATCTGGGTCCCTTATCCTAAATGATCGGACAGTAGCCGGGGCTCCGAACAATCTCCCCAAATATAAGACTCTCCTTTATTGTGTAACTTCGACGTTCGAGTAGTTTGATGCTATAGCATCTCCATCCTCCTGGAGTAGAAATTCTCTGAATTTATCTCAATGTAGATCCAACGGTTGAGGGGACCCCCGAACATTCTTGATCGACGATTCATGTTGCTTCGCCATGGGTAGTTGGATCTCGGTTTAGACGGTAAGATAGGTTCACCTAACCACTGGGGAAACCGTTTATTGTCGGTAACCGAATCTCCCGGTTTCCCTCAACCAATTTAAGGCTAGTAAGGTCGGAAATACTCTGAAGTCTCAGACTTCCGGAGCTCCGAAGCCAGGAGGACTTAGCTCCCTTAGGCTTAGCCTAAGGTTCCTAGGTGTTGGTCATATGGGTCCTCCCGAACGGATCTCATATGCTCGTCTTCCAAACGAAAAGATCTCCCCTTTCAAGGATTGACCTCGCTATCCTTCCTAAGATTTATCATGAAATGGTTAAGGACTTGAGCATGAAATCTAGGTCACACAACAAGGAGTTTGAAAGAGATATCCTCTTCAGACGGAAAGGGTCAAATTGACATGATATCTCTTATCTCGTTCGTCCTACATGCTTATGTCCCAATATGCCTCAAGGGATAAGTTGGGGCATATAGACTATTAGTCATAATAATAAGTTCGCAAGGAGATGAATTCATACACATATAATGGTCATTCCAAACATAAACCATTTATAGATACATAAATATAAACTCATGCATTTATCCATTATTTCAGTTCAATAAACAAGGTAGGAAAATTCTTATCAGAACCAGAAGACGTGATACGACTGTTGAAAGGGGTGCCCATTTCCACCTAACCATAGGCTTAGTCACTCCTAATGGATTTACCAATGGCTACCCCTGATCTAGACCACGATGCTCTGGCATAAAATCCTTTCTTCCAGCTCAAGAATAGTTAGGGATGGAGGTTACTCTACTCCTCCCGACTCAGCGACAATTAGGGACAAAGGTTACTCTCCTCCTTCGACATGATCTTGGCAACGGGTTTTCTCTATACCAAGAAAAGAGTCCTGGAAGAGTACTTCCTCAGTCACTCAAAAACCTCATTTATCATCTTGTATCATAACCTTGCTATCCACATCCTGCAACCAGAACACGGTCATGTTTTTGTTCTTCCTCAAACGCAAGAGTTTATGTCTCTCGTCTCTTCACTCTTCAAAGATCTTCCTTTGCCCACCACACCTTCCTTTATTTCCTTCCTCAGTAAGATTGTGTGTGGCCTGAATCCCCCAGTCTATTGTCAGGTCTGAAATCCTTACTGATGGGTGATTTTCCCCATCCCCTCATTAACTCTTGAGGAGGTCTTCCCACCTACCAAACTGTCTGGTAATTCATTCTTGGGTCAGAGGATTGTTCTGGTCCTGAGAAATTAAATCCAACAAAGTACTAGTTTGGTGGGGTTTATCTCAACTATTCATGATTCCCCTCACCATATATTTCATAGCATCTGTGGTCTCTCTTGGAAAACCCCCCTTTCAACAGTTATGAAACACTTATCCATTTCCTATTAATAATAGATGTAACACCTCTATTTCCCCATGTTTGTAAATATAATCATATGGGCCAAGAGACTATGGAAAAATCAATATGTGTGAATGTTTGATTTGATGGACCTTTGTATAAAAGGTCATTTAATGTAAATTTTGTTATTTACTAGAAAATGGATAAGTGTTGCATGAATTTCAAAAAGTGGGTGTGATAAGAGATACCATGAATGCTATGAAAGAGATGGTGAAGGGGACCATGAATGGTTGCATTAACCTCCACCAAACTAGTACTTTACTGGATTTAATTGCTCAGGACCAGAATAGTCCTCTGACCTAGAAATGAATTATAGTCAGGCTGGTAGGTGGAAAGACCTCCTCAATATTTAATGAGGGGATGGGACAGAGCACCCATCTATAAGGATTTCATACCTGACCATAGACTGGGAATTTGAGCCACACACAATCTTGCCGAGGAAGGAAAGAAAGGAAGGTGTGGTGGGTAGAGGAAGGCCTGTGAAGAGTGCAGAGACGAGAGACTAAGCTCTCAAGTTCAAGGAAGAACTAAGGGATGAGCGAGTTATGGTCATAGGAAAAATGGTTAGTAGGGTTATGATACAAGTTGATAAACAAGGTTGTTGAGTGACTGAGGAAGTACTCAGGCTGTCCTCCTTGCTTGGTATAGTGAAAGCCATTGCCAATATCCTACGGGAGGAGGAGAGTAACCTTTGTCCCTACTTTCATTGAGCAGGAATAAAGGATTATATCTCATAGCATCATGGTCTAGCTCAGGGGTGGCTA
>SNQJ01S0008144.1:82369-94304 GCA_010110895.2 Picea sitchensis
ATTACCTTTCAATAGTTTAAGGAAAGAAGATTCACTAGGGCCTAAAATAGCTTACTCTCTAGTGAATTTATCTTTAGGGTTTGGATGTTTGAGGCCTTGAAGTGCCAACACCTCCTCCATCCACCTCTTCTCCTTAGACAAGTATAATCATTGTTGTTGCTAGCTCTAAGTAAAAATCCTCAATAGCCTTCATGTACCATTTGAGGGCACGACCCCTCAAGGTAGTCTGAAACTCTACTAACTTGCTTGCATCGAGAGTCCCTCTGGATCTCCAGATGGCTTCACATAGGAACCAATGTTTCTTTACATCCTTGTCCCCTTTACCCTGAAACTTTGGGTATCAGACGATCAAGCTCCCATATTTCTAGCCATTCTGGGTCTTACTGTTCCTATTAAAACAAAACCTAATGGCCCTGATTGCGATATGCCAGGGGATCCCATTATCCTCCCAGTGTTTACACTTACATACTGCGACTGACTAACTGGATGCGATGGAATAGAAATTTCATAAGTATGTGGTATGGATCTTACCACGGGTATAGAGGACACCTAGGGAACGGGTTATTCGGGGATGGTTCCACTGACTTTTGAGCGGGCTTCTTTGATTTTGGGGTCTCATTTTCTTCCTCTGGATCAGCCTTCTCGGCCTGATTCCCGATGTTTCCTTATATCAGGGCTGAATGTTCTCAGTCTCCTGCAAGATCCATACATGCTTCATCTTCCCTTTTTTCTGCACACTCCTCTTCTCATCCACCCACCTGGGGACTCCTTTCTCTCTGCACTCCCCTCTGCTATAATCTTAGACTAGCCAGTCTTTCTTGTCGTCTTACCTTCCTCAAATCTTCCTTCTTTCTTTCATTTGTTCCTCTTGATCTGATTTCTTTCCGCAATACCTCAGACTTCTTTATTGATTTCTTTACCTTTCCACACCGCCACTTCTCAACTATGGCATCTCTCCTCAAGGCTCGCTCGTTTCTTGCATTTTTTTCTTGATCTCCCCCCATTTGTCAAAGAACCCTTTTCCCTCCTTAGGTCATGATCCTACCCCAAGCGTAGGTGTTTAGGCTGCCATCTCTGTCGAGGGAATAGTTATCATCCCCTCCTCCATCAAGAATGCTTTGATCCACAGGGGAATTTCCCTCAACAGTCTCTCGCGTGCACCTTTCTTGAAAATTTCTTCTGCCTGTGAAAAATATTGGTGATTCTCAACTACAAATTCAATGATATATCCTTCTAAAGTTGTGTTAACCCAAAAATCGATTGCTCGCGTAATCTGGTGATCCAACCGATGAAGTGTTGTGATCTTATCTGTGTCCCATGTATAGGTATTATTGACGTGTTCTATGAATTCTGGAGCTTCTTGTAGTCGATCTATCCAATGGAACAGTTCTTCCAGAAGTTTTACCTAGAATATCCCATACTGGTCACTCGATCTTTCTGAGTAAAAGACAAAATCTCTTGTAGCATTCATGCTTTTACCTCGCAACTCTACTTCCTTCCATATAAAGGCGTCACAATTTTGTTCCCACCATTGTCGAATATCATATTTATAGATCCGCGGAAGCATTCTCCTTACAGGTTCCCTTTTAAAACACAGGTCCTGGAAACATAACCATTTTGTTGGTGCAAAAGTGATCAGACCAGGGTCCTTCTCAAGTTACCAACAAAAGGTATCGATGTAGTCTAGTGCGCTGGCATTTTCATCTTCCCTGGAGGGAAGAAGTCTCACCCAAAGTGCAACCGAGATGAATAGGAGAGGGAAGGGTAAGGAGAATACTTAGACAGATCTTTGAAGTATCAAGATTCATATCGTTCCTGCACAAGATAGCTTAAACCCATGGCAGTCCTGAGCATTTCCTAACCTAGAATGGGGAAAACAGAGTTGCATTGACATTCACATGTAAGCTATAACCATTTAAGCATATCAGACATAAAATATAACATAGCATAACATTCAATAGATTCAGAAGACTAAGTATACAAGATATTTTCAAGAAAATTTGGGTCTCCCACTATATTATCATATAACATGTTTCTTCTCAAAATACAAGATCAGCTTGAATTACAGATACAATGGGTCATGCCAAAGATAATTAGAAAATGCTTATGTACTACTATGAGACAAGGTTATTTTTGTCCCTTGCTCTTTTCCAACACTACAATACTACATGACGCTATTACATTATCAGTCTAGTTTCTAACCCAAATCTCAGGACTTAACTAATACCAACAGTAATAGTAACAATAATCACTCTAGCAACCCTTTTACAATCATATTGATCCCATATATGTATAATCTGATCCAGGCTTGTTGGTTGAGAACCCGAGACTTCTCCCTTCTTCTTGATTTGGTTGCAACCGCTTTCTCCCAAAACTGGTGTTGCACTGTCCTTCCAACTGTTTTATGTTCTAACTATTTCTTGTTGCGCATTCCCTCTTCTCCTCTTTTTTTTCCTTCCTTTGGTCGGTTGTCTGATTCCAAAATAGCGTGCACAACTTCTTTTTATCAAAATGAAGTTCCAAAATATCTTATGCAACTTCTATTTATCAAAACAAAGGGTTGAACAAGTTCGTCGTCCTCAATCTATTTTGAATGACATTTTGTGTTGTTTTCATAATACCATCCTCTAGATCAATACTTGGTGTTATTATTTATCTGCTACCTTTAGGAATTTCATTATAATACTAAGAGTTGACGATGGATTCTTGAATATCATCAACAACATTTGTTTTCTTCCTCTTATGATTTAAATGGGTTTAATCTAAATCAACGATTTCTTCATAATCAATAGAAATGGACTAATCATAGACCACTACTCTTTTGTGTTTATCTTGTTTATTCTTTTTCCAAGGAGTGATCACCTCATTAGGACTAATCTCAACAAAAGCTTCATTTGGAGTTTCATCATTTTCAAATGTAACCCTTTTAGGATTTCTAGAATGAGGACTTTTTTTCTTCTTTCATGTTCTTCTTTGTCTACTCTTGCAACTTCAACCTCTGTTACTTTTTGTTTCTTTTTCCTTTCTTATTGTGTCTTTTCAATATGAAAAGCGTTGATGACATCCATGATATTATTCTATGTAGAGTAAATCCCCACTAACATATGTGAAAGTCGTTCAGCAAAATCCTATAAAAATAAAATATAACATTTCAATGTTAAATAAAATTAAAAAATTAACATGATACTAAAAATAATAAAGGATACAAAAATAAAACAAAAAAAAATTACATTGTCTTTCTCAATGTCATTAATGACGGATGCACATAATTATGTAAAACATTCATCCTTGTTATAATTGCTTAATTTCAAACAATATCTAATCTTGATATAAGTCATGCCTTGTTTTATCAAGTGCATAAACAATATATGTTTATGGCACCAAACATATATCTCGTAACAAGCCAAGTCCCTGATAATTTCCTTGCACATGTTCAAATCGACGCAATACAAATATAGATGTTCTCGATTGTTTCCTTGCTTATCTTTAACAAACCAAGAATATTTCAGTTTGTTTTCACCTTCCACAAATTTCCACTCTCTAACATTCTTCATTTCCCTTGATAGCTCAGGTGTTGTGCTATCAATTTGTTGCCTATCATTCATGGAGGTTCCAATTGAAATTTTGGATGCCATTATTGCAGGTTGTTATCCAGATATATTCATAGATAATCTCTTTCATACCATTTTTCCTATAGAAAAAAAAATTAGTCATTTTACATTATAATAAATTAAAAAAAAATGAATATAAGAACTAAGTTTAAAAATTTAAAACAAAATTGACTCATGGAGTTACTAAGGCGATGTCAAGACCAAGCCTAGGTTATCTGGGGCTAATGTAATGTCGGGAATCACCCCATCTAGCCCCGCGACCAAGCCATGGAAGCGCCCAAGGCCTGGTCCTGGGGGCTGCTCCCCTTCGGCGGCTAAGTCATTGTTCAGGTTGGACCGTGCTGGACCGTGACTTGGCAATGGGGGGGAAGCCCTGGATCGTGACTTGGTCGCAGAGGGACAACCCCCATGACTAAGCCATGGGAATGTCCAAAGCTTGGTCGTGGGGTTGGCCCCCTGCGGCCAAGCCCCGTGTGCGCGCCAAGTTAGGACCATGTTGGTCGTGACTTGGCCACCGGGGGGCTCGAGCGATGCTAGGCATCGTCCCGAGTGCCCCCGTAGGCCAAATCACGGTCTTGTGTGGGAGGGGCATTCCGCCTAGAAACCACCATGGGCCAAAACTATAAATTTTTTAGTAAAAAACAATAAAAAGAGTAATTTGTTCTAACACACTATACCTAAATTTTCTTTTTTTCGAAAAATCTTAAGAATTTTGTTAAAAATTTCTTTGAAAGAGGTCTCAATTTTAAAAAAAAAAATGTAATTTTTTTAGAAAAAATTAGAAAACATCTAAAAAAATTAAGGGTTTTTATAATTTTCACATGAAAAATTATGATGCGATTCAAAGATGATCTTATAAATGTTTTTTTGGTAAATGGTAAGAATTTAAAAAATAACTAACCTCTTAAATGCTAGATTCTCCTTAAATGTATTATCGATGTTTCTCCCTTGTAGCTTACTCCAAATTATTTAACGAATACTGCCCAAGATTTCACGCAATGTAAAAAGACAAAACAAGATTGTGTATATATAACACATATGATATAAATTATTGTTGGTATAATGAATGTGGGATAAATAAAAATGAAGAAGATTGTGTACATATATACCTAAAATTATATGGATCATCACTATGTTTAATGAATGTGGGAGAAATAAACAAACATGAAAAATATTGTAATTAACAAGTAAATAAAAAAATAAAAGAGTAAATGTTGTTTTTAATTTTGAAGGGAAAATAATAAAGGGAAAATTTGAGGGGGAAATTTTGGAGGGAATTTTTTTGGGGGGAATTTTGGGAAATATTTTGAGGGGGGATTTCAGAGGGAAAAGATCATTTTGCAAGTTATAAGATTTCCATTAGGAGGGTGATCATTTGTATCATTCTATGTTCTTAGTGACAAGTGATGGCTTTGTCAAATAAAAAAGATTTTGTTTCTGAGGCATCAACAAATTGTTCGCATACCTCTTCTTTTGGGACTAGCAAATGCGATGGGAATGCTTGTAATGCAAATGAGGCGTCATATGTTTTAGCTAGTCAGAAGTTTGATCGTAGTGCAAGCAATGATATTCATCATGTTCCTCGGGAAATTTCTAAATCAAAGGAATTTGAAGGCACCGATGATAAAGAGGAGGAATATGATGGTGATCAATCTATTGAGCGATTTAATAGTAATGAAAATAATCAAAATGTAGGTCGAAGTGGAAACTATGATCAATGTTTAAATGATTGGGATGATAATTTTCCTCCAAGTGAGGATTTTCAAGGTACCAATGAAGATTTCCAAGGGACCAATGAATATGATAAACAATTTCCCTCAAGTGGAAATTTTAAAAGCAGTGAAGATGATTATGACAATGGTGGACACTCTTTCCTGAGTGGGGAATTTAAAGGAAACAATGTTGGTGATGATGATTTTCCTCCAAGTGAGGATTTTGAAGGTGTTGGTGAATATATTCCTCCAAGTGAGAATTTCCAAGGCACGAATGAGGATGATGAAGAATTCCCCCCAAGTGGGGATTTTAAAAGTAGTGATGATGATTATGGCAGTGGTGGACAATATTTCTCGAGTGGGGGATTTAAAGGAAGCAATGTTGGTGATGATGATTTTCCTCCAAGTGAGGATTTTCAAGCTATCGATGAGAATGATGAAGATTCTCCTCCAAGTGAGGATTTTCAATCCAGTAATGAGGATGATGAATAATTTCCCTCAAGTGGGGATTTTCAAAGTAGTGAAGATGATTATGCCATTGGTGGACACTCATTCCCGAGTCATAAATTTAAAGGAAGCAATGTTGATGATGATGTTTTTCCTCCAAGTGAGGATTTTCAAGATACTGATGAAGATTTTCAAGTCACTAAGCAAGATGATGAAGAATTTACCTCAAGTGGGGATTTCGAATGCAAAGAAGATGATTATGTCAATGGTGAACACAATGTTGATGATGATTTTCCTCCAAATGAGGATTTTCAAGGTACCGATGATGATGACAAAAAAAATTTATCCAAGTGAGGATCTTAATGGAATTGATAGTCTTAAGGGTGATGATGATTTTCCTTCAAGTGAATATTTTCATGGAAGATCCAATGACATTGGTGAGGATGGTAATAATTTTTCTAGTGATTTTGATATTTCTCTCATCAACGAGATTATCAATGAAGATGATGATGGACCTAGGAATGAATATCATGTTCTCAATCATTCAGCTGCAACAAATCAAGGTGTAAGACCATGTTTCCCCCAGTTTGTAAATATAACTATATTGGCCAAGAGACTATGGAAAAACTCTATATGTGTGAATGTTTGATTTGATGGACCTTTGTATAAAAGGTCAACGAATGTAAATTTTGTTATTTACTAGAAAATAGATAAGTGTTGCATGACTGCTAGAAGGGGGGGTCTTCTAATAGAGACCACAAATGCTATGAAAGAGAGGATGAAGGGGATTAGGAATGGTTGCGTTAACCTCCACCAAACCAGTACCTTACTGGATTTAATTGCTCAGGACCAAAACATACCTTTGACCCAGAAATGAATTACAGTCAGGCTAGTAGGTGGGAAGACCTCATCAAGAGTTAATGAGGGGATGGGGCAGAGCACCCATCTGTAAGGCTTTCAGACCTAACCACAGACTAGGAATTTGAGCCACACACAATCTTGTTGAGGAAGGCAAGAAAGGAAGGTGTGGTGGGCAGAGGAAGACCTGTGAAGAGTGCAGAGACGAGAGACTAAGCTCTCGGGTTCAAGGAAGAACTAAGGGGTGAGCGTGTTCTGGTCGTAGTAAATGGCTAGCAAGGTCATGATAAAAGCTGATAAACGAGGTTGGTCCTCCCTGCTTGGTATTGTGTAAACCATTGCCAAGATCATGCGGGAAGAGGAGAGTAACCTCTATCCCTGTTGTCGTTGAGCCAGAAGAGAGGATTCTATCGCAGAGCATCATGGTCTAGCTCGGGGGTGGATAGTGATAAATACGTTAGGAGTGACTGAGCCTATGGTTGGGTGGAAACAGGCACCCCTTTCAATAGTCACTTCACGTTATATGGTTCTGATAAGTGGTTTTATACTCTATGCATTTAATTGGGAATAAGGGATGCATGCATGTATTTATATATCTATAAATGGTTTCTGTATTGAAATGATTAAGTTATGCGTTTGTTTCCTTGAGAATATTATGCTTCTGCTTGATTTTCCATATGCTCCAGTTTAACCCTCGAAGGTGATTTTCTCAGGGAATTACCTCACAGTTCCATAATCAGAGCAAGCCTCTTGGCACTGCTACCATCTCAGTAATTCCACGAGATTTCCTCGCCCTACTTCAGAACTTGAAGTTCTGCGAACTAGGAAGGCACTTCCTTCAAACTAGTAGTCTAAGAAACCTTAGGCTCTCACCCACGGCCTTGACCAAATCTTGGCTAAGATTAGAGCTTATAGCCCGAGATTCACCAAAGGGTCCATATGACCAGGGTCTAGGAACCCTGCGCTAAGCTCGAAAGGAGCTAGCTCTTGATGGTTTTGGAGCTTCGGGAGCTCGAAGCCCTGGGATGTCAAACTTCACGACTGTCAAAATTACCTGAATGTCAGAGTCTTGAAAGTTTATGAGTCATTGATTTGGGGGTTCCATTGGGGCCCCTTCTCAACCGTCCAATCATCTAGTGGAAGGTTCTACACATGGTACTTCGGCGGAGTCTTGCCTCAGAAAAGTGGAGTGGCAATGAAGGCAAAACCTCTAAAGGTCGGAGCCGCGAGGTGACCAAGACCGTTGATCGGAGGAACCTTTGGGTTTATTCCTAACCATCAGATCTAGGCTAATGTCAGCCCGACGTTGACCAACCTCGAGAGAAAGGAGGAGTATGCACCACTAAACCCCCGAATGTTAAATTCCCGAAGTAACGAGAGTCGTAGATCCATGGATATACGTGGCTGGATCTTGACCATGAGATATGAGGGATGTTGGAAGGTTGTCATCCCGGGGTGACGTGGCATAGTGACGTCACCCAGGAACACGTGGACCTTAGTTTGAAGTGCCACATGTTACCCAGATTCATAATTATCACACACCTGGTATACCTACTGGAACGTGACACATGTCACCTCTGATGCGGGTGTGTGTCACCCCTGGTCCTTCCACGTGTTAGCTCGTGGTACGTTCCCGCCTAGTCTAAAGGGTTGGTGAAGTGACTGGGAGAGATTGAGAAATGGTAAGAGGCAGAAGCTTGGTTGCTTGGTTTAAAGAAGTACTTCAGAGTCCATGACTACTCTAAAAACTTGAAGGCCTGAATAGCCATCTTCAACCTGAATGGAAAAGATTCCATTTGGTGGGAAGACCTTAAGTATGTGAAAGGAATCCATGAAGAGGACTTACCATGGAGACAGTTTGAGAAACACTTCAAGAAGAAGTATCTGTCAGAGAAATACTTTGATGGGAAGACTAAGGAGTTTTATGAACTCAAGCTGGGACATCTCATCATAGAGAAATATGTTAATAAATTCCTTGAGCTGCTGAGGTATGTACCCTACATAAAAGATGAAAACGTAAAAGTGAAACGATTTATCAGTGGTTTACCTCAGACCTACCAAAACAGGATTGATTTTGACGAGCCAAAGACCTTAGAAGACATTATCCAGAAGGCAAGGTATTGTTATGAATAGTTCGGGAGTCAGACAAAACCTCGCAAGGACTAGAAGAAGAAGAGTAGTTTGGGATTCAAGAAGAAGGTGTTTAAATGATCAATATTTAAGAACTATATGAAGGATTCTAGGATGAGCCTTCCTACCCAAAGTGTGTATCAGTAGAATTTCCCCTGCCATAGTGGAAATAAACCTTATGGATCAACCCCAAGAAAGACTGATAACCCAAAGAGAGAACCCTTGAAATGTTGGGGTTGAGGAGAAGAACATCTANACATGTATCGAGTTTTCCATAGTCTCTTGGCCAATATAGTTATATTTACAAACTGGGGGAAACATGGGTGTTACATACTTGGGGACAATTCCTTACACTCTCAATGATTTCCTCATCCCATTAGGATGTTGTTGTACACATAGACTACATCAATATTAATTTTGGCTTAGAATTAATTCTTGTCATTTGATTCATCAATTACAAGAGTTAGAGGACTCAAACCATCCATCCAATTTCTTAATGAGATCAATGGTTGTGATAACAAAGTTGTTACAATAGTTTCCTTTCCTCAACCCAATTACTAATTTCAATTCATTGTATTTAGCAATTAGTTCATTCTCAAAACATTGGGAATTGTTTTATGAAAAACATATGATCTAATTCAATAATATTTCATCTCCCATTTTACCCTACTCTTCATCGATGCCTCTGTTAGGTTATCAAAAAGGTATAAATATCTTCCTTTTTCCCACATTTCATCATATCATCTTGATTGACTTTTCGGTTAATTAGGAGAAAATAGGATAGAAAATGAATAATATAACCTTAGCGTTATTTTTGAAATTACATTACATATATCCTAAAATATGATTGGAATTGTTTGATTTTGTTACAAGATTGGTTAAATATTGTCAAACTCGAGATAGCAAAGGAAATCTTGAAGATGCGCAAGCTATTGGAGGTTGAGGACTTTATGGCACAAGGTAGTTTTGAAGATGATTGAGTTTCTTATATTATAACTTTATAATAG
The DNA here is from genome assembly GCA_010110895.2 of Picea sitchensis. Classification (NCBI taxonomy): domain Eukaryota; kingdom Viridiplantae; phylum Streptophyta; class Pinopsida; order Pinales; family Pinaceae; genus Picea; species Picea sitchensis. The sequence continues at coordinate 92,135 of SNQJ01S0008144.1, forward strand.
TAAAGAAATCCCGAGGATCTCTTGATCCTCAAGATAGCTTAATTTACCTATATTATTGTAATATATAAGGGGTAATAGATCCTGGAAGGGATATAGAAGAATTGCACCCAATAACTCAGAACTTAGAATTGCTCTGCGTTAGTAGTTTTTGTAAATGGTGTACCATCTATGAAATCAATAAAAGCTTTGAACGGTTTTACCATTTCTACATACTGATTTTCAAGTAGCAGTGCTTCTAAGGACCAAGGGCCCAGTTTGAAGGAGCTATTGTTCGACCTATAATTATATCACTTCAATTTTTGTTGTGTGATTCGATTCTCTTTTACAATAGTTAAATGAATGCATAAGTGTGTTGATGATTTTATATCGTTTATGTGCAAGAGATAGACATTTCCTTAAGCATTAAATGATTGTTGTTCCAGTTTCTATTACTGAGGTTTGATGCATAACAGTTCCTCATAATTTCATATACGTTGTTCCTTTTACTTAGATTCACAATTGTTGTTCCTTTCAATTAGTTTACATTTGTTGTTCCTTTCCGTTAAGATATAGTTGTTGTTCCTTTCAATAGAAGTACAATTGTTGTCTCTTTCGATTAGTTTACAGTCATTGTTTCTTTCCATAGATAGAGTAATTCGCCTTTTCCTTTCTAGTAATTTGATTCATAGTAATAGTCAATTCTGCAAGTCTTTATTTAGATTCAATTACTTCTTTTAGTTAAAATGAATTAAATAGATTAATTAGCTCTTTTCCATTTCACAGCATTAGATTTCAATTCCTAGAATCTTTAGTGAATGTTTGAGGAACTTGATTGTTGATAAACTCAGATTTGCTTAAACTACACAATTTTAGCCTCTATGAGCTATCTACATAGACTTTGTTAATATTCTTGAGATAAAAGATGAATCCTCGGGTTGATAAATTAATGTTAACCTAAGGTTGTTTTTAGACATCTTTAGAACCCAACATTTTGGTGTCGTTGCCAAGGAGAATTTCAAAGGTAGCATAGATTGTGCCTCTGGAGGATGAGGTATTGAAGATGGAAGGTAAGAACCTACGCAGGAAATAAGTAAGATGCTTATGCCAGCACCTACCTCCAGCTGACACATTAAGAGGTTGCATAGGTGTTTTGCTTTCTTGATTTTCATTTTTTGTGTGAAGTGTGTATGACTAAGAAGAAAGATCTTGAAAAACCAAAACCCCCACCAAAAATTACCAAAGCCCAGGGCTCGATGCTCCCTGTAATAAGAACTTTCATAGACAACATCATCCGAAAAGAAGAATCTCAAGCTTCGGTTAGACCTAGAAAAGGATCTACCCAAATCCTGCAGGTAGCAGTTTCACCAATTGCAGCCCGCGCTGAGATTCATAGCAAAACTGAAGGGGCTGAGCAAATCTTTCAGAGCACAGATCTTCCACCCCTCAACCCTTTAGAAGAGAGAAACTCTTGTAATCTAGAGGAAGGAGAAGGAGAAACCAATGGGGTAGCTAAGGTGGACCCACCACCTGACCCTGAATCTCCTGTGAAAGAAGAAGGCATACCCGAAATCCTAGATAGAGGGAGTGCAATCAAATCCCCTAGAGGATCAGATAACCAACCAATTCAAATAAAATATCCATATCAAGAAATCCTTGAATATTTCTGGCATATTTTCGATCAAATGGCACAACAAAATCAACAACATCCCCAGACTTCCACATTGTAATCTACGATAGTTGATCCTATTGCCAATTCCCCCATGAAGGCAATTCCCCAACAAAACCTGCTGTCAGGCTGCTAAATTGTAGCTTTTAAGTGTCCTGAATCACTAAATTGTCAAACCAGGGTTGGTATACTTCGAGCTGATACACAGTATGTGCAGGCAAGCGTCTAGTCTTTATTCGAATGCTATCCTAAAAATAAAGCACACACCTATTCTAAGAATTTGAATTCTGATGACTAACTCAAAACTGAGCATTTCCTATGGAATCATAAACAGAAGCAAAACAGTCTAGTACTCAAAGGCTCAAATTGCTATTTATGAAACAAAAAACACAATTCTACAAAGTCGTTCTAACTCTGTGTTTAACCATCTATCATCAGCATTATCATTTCAGTCATGACGCACAGAGTACTGTCTGAACTGCGTTCATTCTGTGCGTTCAAAACCAATCCAGTGCTACCTACAGA
>SNQJ01S0008144.1:158278-170003 GCA_010110895.2 Picea sitchensis
TCAATTTCTCCAATTCTTCAATTATTGGAGTAATCTGATCTTGTAGATGACATTATGCAATGTATTCTTTGAAACTCCTACAAGTTTCACTCCTTGAATCCTCCTCAAAAAGAAGTTATAGAAAAAATGGTAGACTTTATTCAATTCTGGTCTATTCAGGAGAGTGAACTTGCACAGAATGCCCCTCACTCAATATTTAACATCCGATTCTAAAAATCGTACACACGAAACGACAGTCCGTACTATTTCCAATGAAATTTTTCCCACATCATTTGGATTCTTGATGAAGAAGTTATGATTGTTTTACCCAAAACACCTGTTTATTGACTAGCTTTAGGATTGGTCACAAACCCTATCTTCCACAGAGTGTATCTCTAGAATTATAGCGAATAAAGAGCTGAAATTTTTACCACAGGTACCTTGATATGTCTTCTCAATACCATAGCAATTTTTCCATTTGACTCATTCTAGAAAAAACGTTATAGAAAAAATGGTAAGATGACTTGAAAATAACATACCTTAGAACACATCACCAAAAGACTTCATCGTCCCTTGAAATTCGGCCTTCTTTACTTATGATTTACTCTGAAATTCAACTTGTATCAAATGAATGTATAATGTTGTGTATTTATACCATTTATGTCACTTCCTTTTAAAATTAGGGCCAACCTGATACTTTCTTATTTTGTAATTCTTTTCTTTAATTATCTTCAGGGCCTACATGTACTTCTTCAATTCACTTTGTCATCTTCAAAAAATCATTTCTCTTCAACCATGAGGATCCACATGACGTGCCACATACCACTGGAATTTTTTTTATGTATACTATCCATCCATGGGTGTTGTATATGCATGTGCATTTTCCTTCATGTCCAAATACCTTCATCAATCTTGCGGTCCAAAACCTATGACTAGGGTTGACATCAATGACAACAACCAATCTTCCAACATTTCCTATGAATGTAATATTGATATATATATAAAATAATTTTGTGGTTTTCTCCCATTTGGGTAATTTCCACATAAATTCTGGTGTATTTTGTATATATGATTGTTTATTATGAACTGATGAATGATATTGTTTATGATGCAATAATATACTGAATGTGTAAGTGAAAAACTATTGATTATTGTTGATAAATTCGAAGTATATATATTGTGATTGAAAGTGGTAAACATTTCTCATACTGATTCACCCCCCCACTCTCAGTATTCCAACACTGCAGAATTCCTTCCTACAGTATGCCACCCCCATGACAAGCCATGATATCACAATGAGATTGATTCATATAACTACCAAATTGAATGTGCCAGGAAGGTTACTCTCCTTCACTCCACTGGAAACAATAGAAGTTTCCTTCTTCCCACTAAGCTCAAGACCTCCACAGGTTTATCAAGCACCTTCCCAACTAGATTTATTCTACACAAGGCAGTCCCTTCTCTACTATATAGTCCCTAAGGGACCTCCCCTTACTAATGTCAGTTTCTTTCTAGTAGGCACCAAGCCACGGTCCTCTACTACTCTAGTATATATCTGGGTCTTCTTTGTTCCAGGGTGACCATTACTCTTTTGGGAAAGATTTCTATTTTCTTCAAAACAAATACTCAATTTATCTGATACTTAGAGAAATGTTATTGAGTCTCCTCCTCACCTCTTTGTCCAACCATGAGTTGGAAACTCGTTTTGTTCTCTATGGTTCCTATGAGAACCTATTCACCACTCCTCTAACCTCTATAATTCCCTAAACATGTTCCTTATTACTCTCTCTAATTTCTCTTTTTCTCATCCTTCCCTTATATGTGTGCATCTCAGTGGTTTTTGGTTTCTTATCTTAGTTATACCTTTAACATTATTTGACCAGGTTCAAGTCTATTGGGGTACCCTTCATAGTGTCCCAACACAACTTCGCAAAACCCAAATTGGAATTAGAATTGGCAACTCCCAATGGGGATAAACAACCAACCCATGGGTATGGCCCCTCAAACTCAACCCACATTACAAGGACCACTCCAACTGCCCCAGAACATGCAATCACAATTGTGCCCTCAATTACCAGCCCAAACCCACCCAAATCCAAATAACAGACGGACTCAGCTCATCTAGATTATGGAGAATGGGGAAGGAGAAACCAACTTGGTAGGGTGCAACGAACTATGGTTGAGATCAGGGCGTATAATATCTCCTGAAGAAAATAACGTTTTTCAAGAGCAGAAGAATGAAAAACAACCAACAATAAAACCCTCGAATGTGGTAATAACAAAATAAATCAAGCAGGGGGGAAACACAGTTGAATCACAAGATCTTGATAAGGATGCAAATCCCTCCCCTCCGTTCCTCGAAATATTGATGATAGAAAAATCAGCCGTATATCGCAACTTCGACATTGTAGGGGAACTCAAGAATTTATATATCAAGATTCCACTCCTGCAAGCTCTTCAGAACATCCCAATTTACGCAAAGACGATCACGGATCTTTGTGGGAGAAAGCCCGTCAGAAAAATTAAAGATCCATCATCAACAGTCCGCGTCGTAGGATCCTTGGCTGATCTAATTTTAGGTAGACAAGAACTGGTCAAATATGCAGATCTAGGGAATCCCATAGTAATAGTTCATATCCAGGGAAGTTATTTTCCAAATATGCTAGTTGATTTGGGAGCACCCATCAACATCTTGACTATGGAAACCTGCAATACCCTAGGTTTTGACTCCTTCGAACCCACCACAATTATGTTGCAGTTGGAAGATCGATCGGTGGTTCGACTAGTTGGCACATTACATGATATAGCCATCTCCGTCAACTCTTGGGAATATCCGACGGACTTCCTCATCATCAACCCAAGAAGTCGAGTTGAAGGGAATCCATTGATATTGGGTAGGCCATGGCTCACAACATCAGATGCATACATAGGATGTCGAACAGGTAATATGAAAATCGCTAGAGGGGGTATCACAAAGAATGTCATCTTATATCCTCCTGCCAAGCCAAGCCCAACTTTTGTATATCCACAATTGCCACCACCACGATACCTAGAAAAGGATTTACGAGCCCCTCTTACACTGGAAGAAGCCCTCAGACTTAAAAACCAACTAGAGGATGATGTAATCAGTGGGTTTATTAATAGCCTAGCCACCTGTTGGCAGCCAATTCAATTTTTTCAATTGCCCTTAAAGCTGCCTACACCTGTGTCTCTGGAACTTCAAATTTCTGTCGCATTTTGCAAATAGAAGACATTTTTATTTCATGCGACATTAGCAAATTGGTTTCAATTTAGTTTTCACGACTGAAAGCATGAAAACTCCTCCATCGTTATTTGGACTGTCATGATCTGCTCATTGATATTCTGGTTGGTACTTACCTTTGGTTTATTTTTCGAACTTTGTCTATTTGCCTATTCTTACTTTGATTACGCAACTGGATTTTTATTTTATTGATAAGGCATTGAGCATGTTAATTTATGGGTTATATTTGATTTCATAAGGGTCATGGTTGATTTTGTTTTATATGATGTGATCCTCACTATTATAATCTTTTGACCTATCGATTTTATGAAATCTATTATTGCAATGATTTATAAACTTTGATTATACAAAAATCGTATGGGTAACCTATGAGTCTGATTTCAAATTTGAATGGCAATAGTCTAAAGTTATACATGGCGGGCTGGTGAAACATTTGGATTTTTTTGATTTGAACTATTACAATGGTGCGTATTAACTTTGGGTTTGATTCTATATTGAATATTCATGGTTTCAAACGATACAATGGTGCCTTGGTATCACTATCCACCGTTTAAATCCTTGTGTTAACCGATCAATGTGGTTTGAGTGATGTCATAGTTGATTAAACAGTGTTGTACTGTGCCATTAATGTTGTGCATGGCGGTGAACTAACCCACCACCTTCACAAGTGCATATTGATTTGCCTCTCCTTTGAACTCTTGCAACTATTAGTCCTATCAATTTTTACTCCTGTGTATTGTTGTGTTCAATCCAAACCCTACCATGCACCCGCACCATGGCTCCGGTCGTAAGGGCTGAACCCAATGGCAGCCAGGCATTGTTGATGTTCGATGGCGCTTACAGCGACCTTGAGGAATTCGGATGGCTCCCATTCATACGAAAGTTTGATTTCTATAACCCTAGCGTGGCTCGACAATTTGCATTAACCTTTGATGGTTGTTGAGCCAAGGTTGGGGATGTGCAGCTAGAAAGTGATGAGCAATTTCTCATTTTGGCTAACGGTTTGCCTGCTGTCGGATAGAAATGGTCAAAAAATTGAAAAGTGGAAGATGTCCCGTGGACATTACTCTTCCAGTCACGAAGGGTGAGTTCTTGTGACAAGGGTTTGCCCGCAAATATGCTTAAGAAACACTGGCACGACTTGTTGATGGTAACCAAGCAGTTCATTACCTGCGAGGGAAGGTATGGTTTCGTGTTCTTGTATCACCTTCGGCTACTGATGGTTTTCATGGGCTATGAGCTTAATATGCCTCACTACTTGCATAGGAGTTTGTTTAAAATGTCTAAAAGGTACAAACGGAACCAGTCCGATACTAGTCTTTTTCATTTTGGGTTAATTAAAATGCTTATAGTTTGTAAGTTGGGGTTACACCATGACTGTTGGGAGGATTTTCTTAAACACAATAATTTTGATGATCCAAGCCCACCACAGGTTGAAAAACCTGTGGTGAGCGAGTGCAAATCAGTACCCCCTGTTCCTTACTGTGCTCTGTTGCCCAAGCCCCTACCCGATTCTCCTATTGACCTACCCAATTCTGTTACCCAGGATACCGAAGCTGCTAAACACGTGGCTAAAAGGCCTAAAGCCAAACCCTCTGCCAATTCTACAGGAAAGAAAAACGGCCGGTTAATCTCTCGCATGGCAAGAAACAAACCAAAAGCACCTGTCAACCCCGACCCTATTATGGTAAGTGAATATTCTGACTCAGAGGTTGAACGTTACCTGGCAAGTGAGTATCCCTACTCTGAAGGTCTATGTAATAAACCCGCATATGATTTTGTGAAGAACCTACCACCTTGCTTGCGAAGTGATCCTAATTTTCCCGGCATCAAAATGCCTTGTGAAACCCCTGGTGACTCGTTTAAACCCCCTCCTGCTCTAGTCGAACCAGCTGCTCCACCATGTGATCAGTGTGTCTCATGGTTGGAAAGGTATTACCTCGACGTGCCAATGCCGTAGTCCAGAATTCATGCTCTGGAGGATCAAGTTGCAAGGCTCACCAGTCAAAAGGTGAAGATGCCATCCACTGATAAAAAACAACGAACAACAGGTTCGATTTTTTTTAAGAATGTGGAGTCAGCTACAACAGTCGTCAATTCAAAATTGGCGTAGCTTAAACAACCTCACTGGTATGAATTTCACCTATTTATATGACATACTCATAAACTCTGTTTATATCGTGGATCTACTCTGTCGCATAAGCATGCACTATTGTATATAATTTTGTTTTGATAAAATCAATTTTTATTTAAGTTTTGATTGGATTTGGTTTTGATTCGAGTAATCGCGAGATAGATTTGATTTGTTTAATTTGGCTTCAATCGAATACTCTATTGATAATCGAAGTTGTCAATATTTTCTAAACACAGACTATTTTTGGTATTCCAATTTTGGACACAGTCAATATCTCATTTCGGATTGGTTGTATTCTATGCGATATAGGTGGCAATTATGGTTAATTGTTGTGATTGTATGTTTTCTGGCCAATTCGAATACCATTCTGTTATTACACGACCGAATTGCGAATAGATACGAATCGTAACTGTTACACCCAACCAAATCAATTCGAATTGTTTCGTTTGACCATGTCTCGAGATTGCAACAAATGTATCGTTTGAATTCAATTTGAGGAATGAAGTTAACTGTATCCATTCTCATGATTTGTTTCTATAATTAAACTCATCCATATTCGTTTTGATTATTTACCCAGTTTATATTATGGATTCTGTTACGCTCTTGTTTGTTGACTGTGTGGTGATCAATAATGAAATTCGTTGGGTTGATACTCATTGAGTATGATTTCATTTGAATATAATCTAAACAGTTACCTATCTTTTCACTTCATTGAATGATATCAATGCTATGACTATAACGAGTCAATGATGGTTACGACTATTATTTCGGTCATATCTGTTAACTGTTTGACACTCAGCGAATGAAGTCTATGGAAAATATTTGTGGATGCTGTTATGTATAATCGTAACAGTTTGATATTTGATTAAAATGATATATGCACAGTCTTAACCAATCAATTATGATGGTGTTCGATTATAACTATAATCAATTTTGATTTCATCACATCCTATACGATTTGGTTCAACAATTGATTTCATTTGTTATGAAATAATCCTCTTATGATTTGACCTGATTTTATGGCAACTGAAAAACAGAGCATTCTTACCCTGTCCCGATTGCATTCTTTTTCAATTTGAATGATAAATTGTGTTTGAACTATTAGTGATTCGTTTTGGATATTTGATAAAAAGAAAATTAAATTGATTGTTTTAAAAGATTTCGTTTGATTTCTATCTGGTCCTGTTTGCTATTTTAGACTAGCTACAGAATCAGATGATTCTGTAGCTAAGTCTGTAGGATCAAATTTTTATTATTTTGTTATTGAAATATATTTCTAATTGGGTATTTGTGTTCTATTGCAGGTAAATTCTAATTGTAGTTGAGTTTAGAAGCAGTTAGGGGATATTTCAAATATTTTACTTGCATTTTATTTGCTTAGTTTAGGTGATTTTGGGATATCTCCCAGATTATGTAAAATTGTTTGATATTATCCACAAGGAAGTTTTACCTTGTGGAGAGACCTATATATACTTATGATTTTGTAATAATCATCATCCTCATTCGTGGGAGAACAAGGATATGGAGTTCTAATACAAACTGAAGCAGAATTTGGTGTTTTGTCACAGCTTTAGCTTCTCAATATATCAATATTTTGTTTTATGTTGTGTATATCAATTTGTTTATGGTTTATGACTACTTTAGCTATCTAAATCATGTGAAAATGATATAATTGTAATCACTATTATCCATATCTTGTCTCTTCCAAATAGATGAAAGACATAACAATTGTTAATTCAGTTTGTGAATGACAGGTTTATCTTCTTCATAGATTGAATTGTCAAATATAGTTCTTTGCATAACATGTTTCCCTTATTGCAGAGAATTATAATCATAAGATTGTTATGATTTTATTTTATGTCTTGTTTGTCCTGTAAAACACTTCAAGGAGCAGCACAGCCAATCGTTTACGAGAATCTTACGAACTAACCGGTGCGAGTTTCCCTCCTCCGACCAACTTAGAAGTTATCATACACAGGGCAGACTTGGAGCGTTTCCAGGTCAATTAGTTTGTTGTTTACTGTTTTCATTAAGTAGTTTAATTTAGATATAAGTTTAATTAGATTTATATTAGATTGTTTAATTTCAGTAAATATATTAGATTGTTTAATTTCAGTAATGTTAATTTCTTTTTAATAAAATATAAAAATCAAAAAATATCTTGTTGTCTTAGGGAAGAAAACACATGAGTTTTGCAGGTTTTAATTAAATCTGTAGATTGTTTATAGTGTACATTTGTGAATAAGTAATATTGCAGCTGGTAATTAGATAGTTGATTTGAGTTATTATAATAGTAATTAGTAGATTGTATATAAAAGTTAGAATAGTTATATTTAGTTTTAGTTTAATTTAGTAGTTTGTTTTAATTAGATTAGTGTATTAGTTAGTTTTAATTAGTTTAGTTTCTTTTATTTAGTTTTAGTTTGTTTGTTTATTTTGGCTGGATTACTTAGTTCATATCATTTCTCTCTTTGGTTTTCTTAAAAGACCTTAGAGCAGCCAACAGAGCCGTTAAACTCGTCAGGGTGGTCCATTCCAAACGGCTTGGGTTATTTAGACAACCCCGGACCGGTTCCACTCTCCCAGTTGACGGACGGTCAATTTTGCCCGTCAACACACCTATGTTAGGAAAAATATTAGGCTATGGTTTACAATTTGTATAATTAGAGGTTTTTCCACATGAAAATCACGTATTTCTACTAGCCATACAACTCAATAGACCTTCCTAGTGCCAAAATTTATCGATGCAAGAAAATTCCCTTCAACGGACAAGGGTACTCCCCAGTATAAAGTCTGAATTAGACTCCATACCATTTGGTCTAGGAGACCCATCCAGATTCTTTGAAACTCATGGCATCTAAATCTTCATAAAGTCAATATAGGAGAGATACAACAAATATGTAAGGGGTCCTTAAAATCCTAGTGGGATAAGTCTCAGATTTCCTTGCCTTGAATTTTGTCCCTAGAACCCACTAGTTTCTTATTACTTCCCTATAGTCAAGAGGAAACTATAGCATCCAATCCTCTATGAGTTCAATTTCTTCTATGTGAAGCTTATAACATGGGTGCAAGACTAAAGTTTGGAATGATGTGATAGCCTTCCCTTGGGTGTCTTTGATTGACTTGTTATCCACATCTTCCTGGAAAATGATCCATTAGATGGCCTCTGAACATGGGAACACAATAGAGTGTGCAACTATTTTATGTAGTCGGGAATGTTTTTTCTTTTGATAAACACCTTGCTCTTGGTCCTCATATGGAAAACCCAAGTTTGAATATTTTTCAAACATTTGATAGACTTCTCTCCATTTGTAAACCATAGTAGTGTCCATGCAACATATGGTATTATTGAGTATGGGGCATGAGGAACCAACCCTTTCTTATTCATCTTCTCTAACCGGATTGAATTCAATGACAGTCTCTTTGCCACTTCTAGTTCTCATGTCCATGTTTGGATCCTACACCTCACCCGTATCAACAACATCGAATGTTAGCATGATTAGTATTTTAAGAGTGAAGATGCATATATAGAGATAGATTTATAGGAATAAATATTTTATCCTATTTGGGTGGCCATTTTAAGGACAACTTTTTGTGATGGAAACATGGAAAACTGCTCGAAAATTTCCCATAGAAAGATCATCTTCATTGCAAAGGGAAAGAACCATGAGGGAAGAAATCCCACTTGATGATTTTGTGTGAGTTCCTTCGTGCAACATGGATAATACGAATTGGTGCTCGATAGAATTATTATATCGTTGTTTGCATTTTAAAGGAATTCAAAAAATTATTAATATCTCTTTTTAAAAATCTGAGAATCCATCTCCCTACACCTACGCTTTATGGCCTGATGGTAGGGCTTCGTTCATCCTCATAGTTGGATATGACACGTGTCATACTCACAAAATGATGCCTTGGTAAGCTTGTTTGGGAAGAAAAATAAAAGGAGATGATGGCTAGGGATCACCATACCACTGATTAAATGTTTTTTTGACAAGGGTTCCAACATCGAACTTCAATTATCCCATGTATGAGATGGATTTAGTGGGTAGGGAATGAGTTTTGGTTGTAAATTTGTTCTTTCTTTTCTTTTGGACCATGTCCAACATGGTTAATAGTGAAAGACGAGTACATAATTTTGGGTGGGTGGCCACACTCTCTTGATCGGTTGATTCTATTTTAACATTCTCTTTAACCACCTTAATAGCCCATCCCCTCACATTCAATTCATTATGGAAACCCAAAAGAACAATTCCCTCCCTTTCTTGGATGTCCTTATTTCGCGTCTTCATGATGGCTCCCTCTCCCACCAAGTTTATAGGAAGTAGACACATACCGATAGATACCTCCATGCCATCTCTAATCACCATCCAACTCAAAAATCTATTTTCCTTAAAACCTTGATTACACAAGCCATCCACATTTCTACCCCTCAATTCCTTGCAGAGGAAAAATCCCACCTAACCAAGGCCCTTCTGTCCAATGGCTACTCTCTCTCTCAAATCAACCAAGATTTCCACTCTGCCAACAAACCTAAACCTAAATTATCCCCCTCCTCCTCCCCCCCTTGTGCTCTCATCTCTCTTACCTACATCCAAGGCACCACTGATCTTATCTCTAAACTCTTGGCCAAGAAGAATATCAAAAGTGTGTTCAAACCACTCAAAACCCTTAAACAAATTTTCAGATCTGCTAAAAATAAATATGACCCAATGTTGGGCACGTGAGTTTACCAAATCCCCTTCTCTTGTGGGAGATCCTACATAGGACAAAGTGGTGGATCCTTCAAATCCCACCTCAAAGAACATATTGTTGATACAACCCACAACCGAATCTCCAAATCAACCATCATCGAACATTCCTCTAAATACAAGCACCTTATTTTCTTTGACCAAACTAAAATTCTAGCCTCAACCCCCTATTATTCCACTTGGATCATTCGGGAAACTATTGAGATAGAAAAGCACCCCAATAAATTTAATCGTGAAGATGGCTACAAACTTAGCCAATCCTAGAAACCCACCATTCACCATCTAGATCACTAGACTTCTCTCCTTGGTCTTTAGTTGTCACCTCGTTCCCCTTCACGCCTCCTCCTCTCTTCCTGGTTTACTCTCCTCCTATCCTTATTTTCTCTTCAATCTCTTTTCTGTTCTTAATTATCCTCGTTTACCTCAGGTCATCTTCATTTTCAATTTTTTTCTCCAACCCCTTTTTTTTAATTTTTAATTTAAATATTTCTTCTTTTTTATTTTAATTAAAATTAGTAATATTTTTCAACTTATATTTATATTTTTGTTTAAAAAATCCCTCCCAACACCTTCTTATTACATCTCAACGAATATTTTGAATTTTTCAATATTAGTCCTCTAAGACCTATAGTTAGCGCCATAAGAGCCCCCACTCATGCCCTTGCTCATTTCCTTGCTAATAAGTGATTCAGGGGATCAAATTTTGTTCAAAATTCAAAGTGCTCAGAATTGCTTCAAATCGAACGGGAGCATAGGCCTCGTCACCACGAACCCAACACAACTCGTTTGGGTTCAAATGGACGTCGGATGAGAGAGATATCGCGTTCTGTTCAAAACGACAAATAGGAAAAAAAAATGTGTTGACTGTATAGTCCGTACAGTCCATACGGATGCTGACATGGCAGAGCCATACGACATGTGGTAGGGCCGTATGACACGTGGCTGGTGTTGGTTGGCAGTCGTGTGGATAATTTGGCATATGACACGTGGCAATGGTGGTGAATGGAATGCTGACACGTGGCCCAATCAATGGCCACCACGTGTCACCCTAGCGTTGGTTTAAAATTTATGTTGTTTGCCAAATTCGACCCCGCGACCTCCAGGAAGGGGAAAAACTTTTGGAAGGGCCGCCCAACCGGCGCGCCACACACATGGTTCTTAACATTAAACCTTTTAAAAATTATTTAAGTTTGAATAGTTTTGAAATAGGCGCGGTCTGGGCCAGGGCTTAGCCCCGGCCCCCGGTCATATGTATACAATAGAACCACCGATGCGCACCTCTGACCCGTTACCATATGGTTTTAAATTGTGGCTCTTTATATATATGCGTGCGGTCATATGGTGGCCCATGTGCCCACGAACTTGACGGTTAGGGGCTAGGTGCATAACCATCCTACAACTCGCACCATTTGTGCGGTTGCACCCGATGTTGAGTTTTAACACATAAATGTGCATGGGGGCTAGGTTGAGGAGGCAAGGGTGCATTTTGGCGATCCAGAGATAACAAGTTTGAAGGGGAACTTCCAAGAAGCCTATCTTCTTCAATTTTTGGCCAAACGAGGTGCCGAAAAATCCCTGCTAGGGGTTTTTGGACATTCT
>SNQJ01S0008145.1:0-19726 GCA_010110895.2 Picea sitchensis
AGGGCCTTTTTAACATAAGTAAAATCCAAAACCCTAACCCCGGAAGATGAAAATCCAAAAGGTTTGTGGGCCCCGATGGGGGTAGTTGATACGTCAACTTCCCAGGGGCGTAACTTTTGCATACGATCTCCATTTGGGGCGCTCAATAGCTCGTTGGAAAGATCTATCCGATAAATACAACTTTTGGGTGAGCAACATGATATACGATCCATGTTGCTCCTCGTTTTCTCAAAAAACATCGTTTAGGGCCTCAAAATGGCCCCAGAAGTTAAAAACTGCTAAAAATAGTAAATTACCAAAATTGCCAGAAACATGTTTTGGGCCAGTTGGAGAAGGTGGGTGGCCACCGATATCCACCTGGATCATGGGGCCATGAGAGTTTCCTCCAATTCTTTGACTCTCTCCTTAAGCATGAGATTTTACTCTTCCATATTGATTATTGAAACATCCAATGCATCCCCTGTGACCTTATGAATTGATGATAATTTCGACGACAACATATTTTTAGTATCAATGGTGGACTGTGACTTTCCCTTCTTATTCTTTAAGGTTCTTTCAAAATTCAATTTCTTTGAGGACCTATCAAATAAAACATTCTACATAGAAAAGGTCTCTTTGTTAGAGATGACTTCATCTTGGATAGTTAATGCAACAGATTGTACATTTTCTTGGGCGCGTTCTTCATCATCTGGAAACCAGATATTTTTAATATCAACATCTAAGTCCATATTTTCAAGCAAAATGTCATCTTCAGGTATGTTTTGCTCTTCTCCCTCTTATTGAGATTTAACCCTTTTCCTTTTCACTTTTAATTTATGAGGGTTTTCTAGACTTCCTCGAGGGGGATTTCTTTCTCCATCATCACTTGAATTATTAATTGAGGTTTTTCTTTGTTTGACCGATGCAGACTGATAATTTACTTTATGCAAAAGACTTATGTGAGAAACAATGGGTGATTGAGCATTTCTTTCACTTTAGGGTTTCCATCTTTACTTATGACCTTCAATAGTGCTCACAATTGTCTCTATGTCACCAGAAGTTTTATCAACACCTTGAACATGGGGGTCATGACTATCACCCTCTTCCTTCCCAAATATGTGTGTATTGATCAATGTGGGGTTGAGCCCAAATGATAGGATGTGATTTTAAAAAAGATGGTTAGGGTCAAACCCTTTGATTTCTTCTGCAAAATTCAAGTTAAACTGGTCAAAGTAAGAGGCATATTCAACAATTTTGGAAATTCCTGTCAAAATAATTTCACCAACTCGCCAAGGTAAAGGAATGAATTGTTTTTTCCTTCTTTCATAAAAATAATGAAACCATAACTTATATTTCCTCGCCACCTCTATAATAAAAAAATTGTCTGGCACATAATAAGGAATAAATATAGACTTTTCACGAGAACAGAAGATCCTAATAATGTTGTAATTATCCATTTTCTCCAGAATTCCCTTTTTATCCAAAAAGGTGGATGCTTCCAATGAAAGCATGGAAGTGTCTTCTCCAAAGAGTAATTTCTTAAATTCAGACACAAAATCATTGTAAAATTCATAAAAATAATGGATAATTTTCTACCTCCAGAGAGCTTGATACCACATAGTCACAAAGTCAATTTTTTAGTTTACCCATTTTCCAACACTTAAACCTTTAAAAATATGAAAATGTGTGATAGAAAATACCAGATAAGATGCCATATAGAACTTTTTCTCACTTCCAAAATTCATTAATTGTGCATAAATTTCATTTGATATGTTTTTTTCCCAATTGAAAACAACATTCTCATGAATTGTAAAATATAAAATATATAGGACCATTCGGGGAATAGTTGTTGTAGAATCATGATTGGTAATTCTAGTAAATAACCAATCAATTTCTCGTTAAGGGTACTTTAAAGAACTAACCTAGATTTTCGATAGGTATTCCGACATTGTAGTAGGGTATTGTAAATATTCCCGCAAGAGCTCAATTCCATTATTTTCCCTCTAAGAAAATTTATGGCATCTTCTCCTTTGTACGTTGAGTTCGACTCTGGTAACTTTATCATTCTTTTGAAGATTGAAGGCGCCAACGAAATAGGAGAGTCGCTTTGTAGTGGAATGGTTCTTCTATTCTGGACAAATTTATCAACGCACCAGGTGACAATATCTTTGCACTCGAAAACCTTAGGGACACAACTAGTGAGAGTTATTCATGATGTCCAAACTTTATTATTATCTTTGTTTAGTAATGTTGAATAATACCAATATGCCCTCGACCAATGGTAAGTTTGATCTTCTCTAGTGAATAGATTCAAGGTATCCCTATGCATCTTCTTTCGGCCACCTTCAGCAGGTTGACAAACTTCTCCGTAATGCCACTCATAATAGTGAACTAATATTTTACATTAGATCCTTGATGATAATATTAACCTGAAATGAATAATTTTTTCCTCGATAGAAACATCATTAATAACGACCTTTTCAGAATTTAATTTAGTAGTTGAGTTCGTAGAATTAACATTTAATATGACTCAAGAACTGTGAAAGAGGAAGGACACGTACCAATGGGGTGGTGGAGTGGAATATTTTAAATGAAAATGTGAGTCCGAGAGTCTGTTGTGATAAGAAAAATGGCTAAGTATTGATACTTGTTGGACGGACTTGTGAAGACGAGAAGATACAAAGAAAATAAATTAGTAGTCCATGAGTCTGCAAAATGAAAAATAAACTAAGTGTTGGGAAGAGGTTCAAGGAAGAAAAGTGATAGACCATGAGTTCGCAAGTCCGCCAACCCATGAATATAACTCATTAAGTATGGAAAAAATCACAAGTCATGGAAGTAATATGACAATGAATATTATGGGAGGGAAACATACTTAGAAAAATACAAGTGAAGAAAAATGAAAAAGAAAGAAGGAATTATGAAGTTCAACAACTAAACTGTGGGATGATAACCCCCTTGCGGGTTATCAAGGATCTAGAATCTCAAGACCAGTTTCCTTCTCCATTGGGCTATGGAGTCATATTCAAAATAGATTCATGTAATTATTCTTCTTTCATGGAGTTATCTTAGTAACTGTCTTATTGTACAACACTGAACTGAAGAAACAAAATATGTACATACATGATCTACCTACCCTATCTTACTTAGAAGAAAGGGGCACCTTAGGTATAGGTAGATATCCAATGGATCCATTCAAGCATTGATCTAATTTGTGGAATGAAATCCATCACTATGGAACATATTGGGGCTTGTACCAATGAGTTAGTGGCACTCTCAATGTATTTTGGAGAAAAATTGAACCAGGTGTGCTGAAAATTTGATTGCTTTGTTTGACCAACAATGCTCTGTAACCATAATTCAATGAAGTCAATTCTTGACTGCTCAACAATACTATTGTCTTTGATTGGATGAAGAGTTTTCAATTTTAACATTCTTTCATCTTTCTCCTTATCTCCAACCACTTCCAAGGTTCTTGATTCATCAACAATGTCTTGAAAAGACTCTTCCTTCTTGTAAAGGAAATATTGCTCATCATTATTTTCAAGATTCATTTCTTCCACTAATTGTTCTTAGTGCCAATATTCTTTAGAATTATCATCATATGTTACAAGGATGAAATATTCTCATACATTTTTTGTAGGCTCCTTAATTCCATTATCGAATTTGTTTCTCGAAAGATATTCATATGGAGTATATGAAAAGTCAAAGTCTTCTTTTTGCGAATTGGAATTTTCGTCTTCAACAATATTACTTGACTCAGAAAAGTCATCCAATATTTGATTAGATTCTTCTTCAAAATTAGTCACTTCATAATCTTGCGTCCATATGGGAGAGGGTGGGTGAGAAGCAACATTAAAAGCATCAACAAAAACATATGGATGCACTCTCGGTATTAACTTTTTTGCAAATGAATTTTCTAACACATCCCAACTGGTAATGGAGTTAGGCATTAGTGAGCTATACCATTCAAGAGCATCACCTCACAAAGTTTGTAAAAATAATCTACATGTAACATTTTCCTCAGTGAGGTTGAAATCATGACATATACTGTTGAAATCAAACAAGTGTTTTTATGCATTTTCTGAAGTATTCCCAAAGAATGCAGAAAAATTTTCAAGAGAAAAATCAGGCATTTGAAAATCTACTTCTGGTATATTTAAAGGGATTGTATGAAATTGCTTCCTTCTTTGGGTATTTCTCCCTTTTGTTGAGCCTTGTAAAGCCATTGATGGGATTTATGGAGAATTTAAAGGAGCATCATGACATGAATGAAATTCTTCAAAGGAATCACAATATACATCTTTTTGAGATTTTTGAGTCTTTCCCATGGAGTTGCTAGAGAGATCATTCTCCTGAATCTTCGGTGCTTCTTGGGTATTTTTGAAGTTATAAAAAAGGTACAACATCTTTCAATAATCCTTTTATAAATCCCTTGCATTTAAAACAAGCAACAATTTTCCTAAATCTTCTTTTTGAAACTTTGAACCATGGAGACTCTGGTTCTTCAATCTGATCTGAAGTACGGCCTCAAATATATTGAAAATAAATGTCTCCCCAGTATGGTCACAAAAAATGTTGACGTTTGAATATGTCAGGATCAAAACAGAAACCTCATGAGGATATAAATCCCCTTGTGTTTTTAGAGAGGTGGTACTCCTCTTTGGCTTATGATTTTCTTTGAATATTTTATATAAAAAAATAATATGGGATATTGTCAAATGACTGAATCCAACTCTTTATAGCTCAATAAATTGAAAAAATGATGATGATGATATATATATATATATATGGAGAATTCATGAGAAGTGGACCAGGAACCTCAAACACCACACAATACAGAAAATGATAAAATCCTCACATCCATCAGAATTTAATAAAATTTTTGATCGCATTCAAATAAAAGAAATGGTCCAGTGGCATAAGAGAACTTTGAAAGAGTACTACTTATTAAGCTCAAAAGAAGATTTTGATGGATCAAATTTAAATATTCTATACTCAAAACTCAGAGTTATAAAATACAATAAAAAACAATCCTAACTTAGTTCTATGGGATATCTCAAAAATGATAATGTTTGTTACGATACTTGAAATTTAAAGGAGTTGTTTCCATTAATGGACTCGGATTGGGGCTCCCATGGACCATAAAATATTTACAAGAAATATGATGAAGAGAAGAACATGGAGTGGAGCACAAGCAACAAGGTCCGAAAAGAAGGAAGGAGGAAGTTATCAAAATTCGGTTATACTTTTGCAATGAAAGAATAAATATGACTGTATGAAATATGATAAGGAAGAAGGTATGTAATCAATGTGTACCTTTTATATCTTTTCATGCTGCTATTATGTGGTCGATTGTAACCGCTTCCTTTGGAAATTCAACAATATTGGTTATAGTTTTGTTTAACCATTCTTCAATATATTCCATTAATGGGGCAATGATTACTTCTTGCTTTACTTTGATACTTAAAAATTCCTCTCAATTTCCCTATGGTCAATAGATACAATTTTCAATATAGTCTCGATGTCCTCATTTGTATTTGTGTACTCAACAAGCCAATTATTAATGTTATCATAAGTATACTCAACCATACTATCAAATTTTTCGGACGATGATTTCTTCAAATTTTCGACTTGCTCTTCAAATTGCTCTCTACTCTTGATAATTGAATTTGAGATTAAGTTTGGATCTGAAACCTCAATGGTGGAGCCCACAATATGTAAACCAATAATCTTTGAGTATGCCTCAGTCTTTCTTCGTGATAGTTATTTTAATTGATTTAGCAATCCCTTTGATGTATTAATCATTTCCATCCAACATGCCTTTAATTGTTTCATACGACTCTGGGAGGGAAGATATTCCTATTTTCTTGCATGATCTGTCATTGTCGAGACTTTTTCTATAAACATAGAAACTCCATTTTTGAAGAATCCCTAATCATTATTTAAATATGCATTTAAGTATTCTTTAGTGTTATGAATTCTGAGCCCGAGAGAGGATTTTTTTTTTCCAAGTCCCATAAATATAAAACAAGAGACATTATTTTCTTTATATTCTCTTCAACAAAGTGTCGAGTATCAATGATTAAACTTGAAATTCCTTTTACTCTCAGATTTGACTATGACGTTCCTTGAAGAGTTATGCCAGGATGTATCATGGCGACTAGGGTAGCCAATATGGGTGGGGGCATGAGAGTTTCCTCCAATTCTTTGACTCTCTCCTTAAGCCCAATACTTTCCTCTTCCATATTGATTATTGAAACATCCAATGCATCCGCTGTGACCTTATGAATTGAGGATAATTTCGACGACAACATATTTTTAGTATCAATGGTGGATCGTGACTTTCCCTTCTTATTCTTCAAGATTCCTTGAAAAGTCAATTTCTTTAAAAGCCTATCAAATAAAACATTTTGCACAGAAAAAGGTCTCTTATTCAAAGAAGACTTCATCTTGAACAACTAATGCGACAGATAGTACATTTTCTTGGGTGCATTATTCATCATCTGGAAACCAGATATTTTCAATATCAACATCTAAGTCTATATTTTCAAGCAAAATATCATCTTCAGGTATGTTTTGTTCTTCTCCCTCTTGTTGAGAGTTAACCCTTTTCCTTTTCACTTGTAATTTATGAGGGTTTTCTAGACTTCCTTGAGGGGGATCTCTTTTTCCATCATCACATTACTTGAGGGTTTTCTTTGTTCAACCAATGTGGACTAAGAATTTACTTTAGGAAAAAGAATTATGTGAGAAACAACGAGTGATTGAGAATTTCTTTCACTTGAGGGTTTCCCTCTTTGCTTATGACCTTCAATAGTTCTCACAATTGTCTCTATGTCACCAAAAAATGTATCAACACCTTGAACAGGGGGGTCATGACAATCGCCCTCCTCCTCCCCAAATATGAGTGTATTGATCAATGTGGGGTTGATCCCAACTGATACCATGTGATTATAAAAACGATGGTTAGCATCAAACCCTTTGATTTTTTTTGCAAACTTCAAATTAAATTGGTCAAAGTAAGAGACATATTCATCAATTTTGGAATTTCCTCTTAAAATAATTTCACCAACTCGCCAAGGCTAAGGAATAAACTGCTTTTTCCTTCTTTCATAAAAAGCATGAAACCATAACTTGTACTTCCTCTCCACCTCTATGATATAAAAAAATTCCGGCACATAATAAGGAAGAAATATAGGCTTTTCATGAGAACATAAGAACCTAATAATGTTGTAATTATCCATTTTCTCCATAATTCCCTTTTTATCCAAAAAGGTGGATTCTTCCAATGAAATCCTGGAAGTGTCTTCTCCAAAGAGTAATTTCTTAAATTCAAACATAAAATCATTGTAAACTTCATAAAAATAATGGACAACTTGCTGCCTCCATAGAGCTTGATACCACATAGTCGTGGGGTCAATTTTTGAGTTTACCCTTTTTCCAACACTTAAACCTTTAAAAATATGACAATGTGTGATATAAAATACCAGATAAGATGCCATATACAATTTTTTCTCTGAAATTCATTAACTGTGCAGAAATTTCATTCGATATGATCTTTTCCCAATCGAAAATAGCATTCTCATGAACTGTAAAATATAAAATATATAGTGCCAGTCGGGGAATAGTTGTTGTAGAATCCTAATGAGTAACTCTAGTAAATAACCAAGAAATTTCTCGATAATGGTCCTTTAAAGAACTAACTTGGATTATGGATAGGTCTTCCGACATTGTAGTAGGGTCTTGTAAATATTCCCGCAAGAGCTCAATTCCATTATTTTTCCCTCTAAGAAAATTTCTGGCATCTTCTCCTTTGTACGTTAAGTTTGGCTCTGGTAACTTTAGCATTCTTTTGAAGATTGAAGGCTCCAACAAAACATGAGAGCCACTTTGTAGTGGAATGGCTCTTCTATTCTGGACAAATTTATCAATGCACCATGTGACAATATCTTTGCACTTGAAAACCTTAGGGAAATAACCAGCGAGAGCTATTCCTGATGTCCAAACTTTATTATTATCTTTGTCTGGTGATGTTGAATAATACCAATATTCCCTCGACCAATGGTAGTTGTGATCTTCTCTGGTGAATAGATTCAAGGTATCCCCATAGAAATGTTGTATTCTTTCGGCCAACTTCAATAGGTTGACAAACTTCTTCGTAATGCTGCTCAGAACAGTGAAATAATATTTTACATTAGATCCTTGATGATAATATTAACCTGAAATAAATGAAATTTGCCTCGATAGAAACATCATTAATAATGACCTTTTCTAGATTTAATTTATCATTTGAGTTTGTAGAATTATCATTTAATATGAATCGAGAACTTTGAAAGAGGAAGTACATGTCAAGACGGGTGGCAGAGTGGAAGATTTTAAATGAAAATGTGATTTTGTGATTTCGTGAGTCTGAGAGTCCGTTGTGATAAGAAAAATGGCTAAGTATTGATACTTGTCGGATAGACTTGTGAAGAAAAGAAGACACAAAGAAAATAAATTAGGAGTCCACCAGTCCGCAAAATGAAAAATAAACTAAGTGTTGGGAAGAGGTTCAAGGAGGAAAAGTGATAGACCGTGATTCTGTGAGTTTGCCAACCCGCGGATATAACCCATTAAGTATGGAAAAAAGCATTAGTCATGGAGGTAAGATATGACAATGAATATTATGGGAGGGAAACATACTTAGAATATACAAGTGAAGAAAAATGAAAAAGAAAGGACTTATGAAGTTCAATAGGGAGAGAGAAGCTAGCAAGGAAGGAGGTCACTGCAATGAAAACAATGAGAAATGGAGGCAAACATGGTAGTGTTTAGCTTTAAAAATCCCCAACATTTCATCTTCCAAGAAAGAATGGGAATTACACTTAGCAAACAACATATTCAAGCATGCAAATCACTAAGGTCACATGCCAAAGGGTAAAGCGTCAAGCTTAGATGACAATCAACATGCTAAGTGAGCGTTTTCCCTAAGGAGGTGAATCAAAACATTTAGGGGTCAATAAGCTAAATCATTTGGTTTGGGTAGCAAGTGACCCCTTCAAGTGAGAGATTTTCATTTTGGGGGAAATCACTAACCTCAAGGCTCATGAAGGCTCAATCATTGGGTTAAAAGGCTTACTAGCCTCCCAACCCATCAATTTGCCTTTTTTAGGCTCCCTAAGTGAGTGATTTCACCCTTTACTTGGAAAAACATTGCCTAAAGAGGGGGAAAGTGATCCATAATGGATCATCATATAATTTGTCATCTATCTTGGTACTTTCTTGGTGGAAAAATTGGAGGAATTGGCTTGCATGGGTCATTTTAGTGGCAGGTCACAGTTTGGAAAATTAGGGTTTAGAACCTACCAGATCCATTTTGAGGCATTAAAATACATTTTTGGGGGTTACAATGTCTAGATCCTATGCCCACGCCCTCAATGTTGATCTACACACTGAGACCTTCCCAACAATGTGAAAAACACCTCAATCGAAGCTCGTATGTGAAAGTTATGCCTCCCGCAAGTTGACCCACCTTGTTCACCACCATGGTATGAGTGGATACCACGTCATTATCCATTACTCACACATATGGAGCTAGACACGTATTGAATTTCAAGAATATTCTAGAAGGCCCAAACCTTATCACTAATTGAGGGTTGAGGACGCAAAACCCTAACCCTAGATGGCTATTAGACGATGTTAAATATCGGGCCACTAGAAGGAGAAAGGGGTTCCATTCTTTAGGATTGTATTTGTTCCATAATTGAGCAAAGCATCTAGGAGTGGTATTTTGAGAGCATAACAAAGGAGGAAAATATCATGTGGCATCTATAAAGGCTACTGTGTCAAAGGAAACTCCACAATGATTGCCTCTTTCTTAGTATTTGCATTTCCATAACTGAAGAAACGATAGCAGAGCATAGGCCTCACCTTGCAGCTAGGTTTTCTCTCGTATTGGGTTTCCCAAGATATATAGTGTGTTCATTTGTGTTTGGATGGTGTGTTATCTTGATCATTTCCTTCATTTTCATATTTCAACTATTTCATAAATTCAAGCAAAGTTTGTAATTAATTAATCTGGGATCTAAGAAAAACCAGTTTCCATAGTCTAAGATTTCAGAATATCATAAGATCTATTATGAATAATTGTTCAAGTGGAATATCCATGGCAATTTACATATCATAAATCTTCATGAACGATCTGCAAAGTGATTTCTCCATTCCTCATAGAAAATTACAACTATTATTAGTTGCATAATTGAATTTCCATTAATGTTCAATTATTGCAGGTCTTCTCTAGCTCAACAATGTCATGGAAAGCTATTAGAGCTCTTGTACTTTCTTATATTTCCATACTTCAATACCAAAGGACTCCCAATGAGTAATTAGAAGTCAATTAAAACTTCGGCCTAAGAAAACCATAACTCCCTCATTTAATATCATATTATCAAACTATTTATTGTTGATCATAGAGGACATTGAGATCTTTCCAATGAGTTGTTGGAAACCTTATTGTGCCTTCAGGACAATGGATTTCATAATCTGGGAAGTGAAAAATACCTCATTGACAATAATTTTTTTAATATGTGTTATGTTACTTGTGGGCCTTGGAATCAAATTTCATTGATTGCGTTGTGTTTGTAGGCCCAAAACAAATCTAGGAAACCTACTTTGGGATTTGAAAATTCATTTTGACAGAGACCTGAAAAGGTGTGCAAAAGGTCCTTAGAAGATAAAGTACAAAGCTCATTTAGAATGATGCTTCGTCAAAATCAAGTTTCTTTGTGTGTCTATCATCCTTTCTATATGGTATTTGATGTATGTCATCGAAATTTTTGAGATCTTTACATGTGAATTTGATTTTAAATTACGAAGGAGACATATGGGAACCCAATGCACCTATGGGGGAACACATGGTAAAATTTCCACTTTGATCTAAAACTCAACGGAGAGAGTTTTGATGGTTAGGATTGAGTATGATGATATTAGACAAGGCTAGAGAATCTACTCATGGGTAAGGTATTATCAATTTCCTTGATTTTTTCACTATGCACACCATTCCCGCCACACTTGTTATTGTGTTTCCAACGCTAAAGTTATGAATCTTGTAACACAACATTGCAGGCTGCATGGTCATGATATTTCTTCATTAGAAGCAACCAAATGTCACTAACATATACTATTGTATACCATTCAACATATACTCGTACCATTGCATGTGCATGCAACATTAGCAAAATCCCACTTGGCAATCACATACCCAACCTCTTATGCCATTTGTGTCATTTGTTGAAGGGATTGGATCTTGACTCATATTTCATTATCACTAGTATAAACAAGGCATCACAACCTATTCAAAGCGATATGTGAGAACATTAAATTTTGAAATCACGCAAACCAATAATCAATCAAATGTGTTAATGAACCAGGGACAATCTTATGCAAATTTAAGGAAATACAAGCAATATGAAATTAAAATCAAATCATGCATGAGCCAATGATGCAATTGTCACCAAAGAATAAACATGGTTTCATTAGGTGAAATGAATGAAGCTCAAAAGACATGATGTAAAAGAAAAACTGCATTCCAACACAAGGTAAATCAATCGATTAGTATTATGCATTCTCATGCAACTCACAAGACATTCATGGAAATAAGATGAGTCAAGAAATGCACATTTGAAGATGAAACTCAATAGAAAATATTTATATAAAAAGAACGTTTCCTCAATGACTCCTTAATTTAATGTTTTAATTAAAAATCCATGTCTATCAATAAAAAAATCTCAAATTCAAAAATACAGACCTTTATTTAATAATGTTTTTGGCATATATGGTCAATGTTCGACAACACAAGTATTCCAGCAGAGGATAAACACCTTCAGTAACCACTCACACAACTAGATCAAAGATAAACACACTGATGTTTTCATGTGGTAAAACCCCTATGGGGAAACATCCATGACCCCAACCAATGTGGCCACTTGGAGCAATTTATTAATGCAAAAGAAAAGTTTACAGAGAGATTTTACAAGAGAGTTTCTCACAATCAATCATCGATAAATGACCTTCCATGCTCTTTAAATAGAGATCATGGACCAATCGGGTGTTACACCATGAATCAATGTAGCCATTAAGATCAAGGAGAATATGAACTGTCAGATCAATCTATCTCGAGAACATATTGTGACCGTCAGGTTTCCTAACTATAAATGCATACTAAAGAAACACACTTTTACCTAGCGACACATTCGACCAAGTTGATATTAACTTACTCATAAGTGTCTAAATATCCTAATATCCCCCCTTAAGAACAACTCGGGATATGATTGAAGGATTTACAAAGATGACACAATAGGAGAAGGAAGAAAGCATTAGAGTCTATCCCCGCTTAATGAAAACTTCTTGAACTCCTAACATAGATTGAAGTTTGGAAAACTTCACTTATGTAAGATACTTTGTGAAAATTTCTGCAACTTGATATTTTGTAGGGAAGAAGGGCACTTTAATAACTTGATCAAGAATGAACTTTTTGATGAAGTGCATGTGTAGCTCGATGTGATTGTTGCGTTGATGTTGAACTGGATCTTTGGTGAGCTTGATGGCACTTTGATTGTCACACCAAAGGCCGGTGGGATGTTGTTGTCAGAATCCAAACTCTGAAAGGATTTGTCAAGGCCACAAGGCTTCCCGACTTGCATTAATTGTTGCTCGATACTCTGCTTCTGTTGAAGAAAGAGAAATAGTTTGTATTTTCTTATAGGACCAAGTGACAGGTCATGAACCAAGGATGAAACATAACCTGCAGTAGATTTTTGATCATCAGGGTCGCTGGCCCAATCTAAATAAGTGAAACCAACCAATAAAGGAGTCCCTCCTAAACTGTTATGTATCCCAGATTGAATTGTACCCTGGACATACCGAAGTATTATTTTAGTTGGTTTTCAATGGTTTTCATAGGGTGTGTGCATATACCGATCAACAAGACTAATAATTAAGGAAAGATCAGGACGAGAATGAGTCAAATATAAGATGCTACCAACTAACTGAAGATGCAAAGTGGCATCAACTTGGGAGAAGTACATGTGGCAGCAAGCTTGACTTCAAACTGGAAGGGAGAAGGGTTTGGTTTACAATCTTCCATGTGAAAGCAACGAAGAAGGTCACAAGCATACTTAGATTGGGAAAGAAAAATTCCTTAAAACTTGGAGGCCAAGGAAATAATGCAAAAAACCTAAGTCTATCATTTCAAATTTCTTCTTAAGGATGGTTTTCACATGGATTAAAAGTTTTGGGTCACTACTAGTGAGGATAAGGTCATCAACATAAATAACGAAGATTATGAGATGGCTTCCTACTTTCTTGGTATAGACATTAGGGTCTGAATGACATCTAGAAAAGCTAGTATCAAGAAGAAATTTGTCCATTTTGGCATACCAAGCTCAAGGAGCTTGCTTAATACCATAAAGATATTTATTAAGGCAACAAACAAGGCTAGAGTAATATTGGACATAGCCAAGAGGTTGTTCCATGTAGATTTTTTCTTGAAAATCCCCATGCAAGAAGGTGGATTTGACATCCATCTAATGGACCCCCCATTCATGTGAGGCTACAAGGGAAAGAACAAGGAAAATGGAATTCATTTTGGCTACAAGGGAAAATGATTCATTATAGTCAATTCCTTCAACTTGGGAAAATCCTTTGGAAACTAACAAAACCTTGTGTCTTTCAACACTTCCATCTGATGCATACTTAGTTATGTAGACCCATTTACATATGACAAGTATTATTCCTTTCAAAAGAGGTACATGATCCCAAGTATCGTTTTCCATTAAAGAACAATACTCTTCATTTATTGTTGTATCCCAATCTGGATGACCTGAAGATTTTGCAAATGTCTTTGGATCACGAGTCTCTGAAACTTGAACCAAAAGAGAAGAGGCTCAATGGAACTCTGAACATGTATGAAGCTGATATGAAGGATCACCGATAAGATCATCAATTGCTTCTCATGTTGAATGGACCCATCTAGAAAGCAGTGGTGTTGGTGCAGGTTTAGGTTCAATGGACTTATCTTGAGGAAGGTGAGAAAGCGGAGGTTGATTTTCATCCTCACTATCATCATATGAATAAGAAGAAACCAAAATAGGAACATAAGAAGGCACAAACACTGAACATGACTCATAGGCCGAAGAAGGCACAAATTCCAAATTAGGTTCACAGGCCAAGACATTTTCATCAAATTTAACATCTCTTCTAACAATAATTCCATTACAATGTGGTTGAATAAGTCGGTAACCTTTGACATCTTTAGAATAACCAACAAATATACACTTCTCACTTTTAGGCCGCAATGTTTTCCTTTTCTCATCAGGAATGTGAGCCCATGCTACTCTGCCAAATACATGGAAGTGACTTACTTCTGGCTTAAGTTTAGTCCATGCTTTTTCTGATGTTATATTTTTAAGAGCCTTTGTGGGAGTGCGATTTACTATGTAATTTGCAAAATTAATGGCTTTTGCCTAATACTTTAGACTCAATCCCTTAGATTGTATCATGCAATTAACCATTTATTTTAATGTGTGGTTCTTTCTCTTGGAAACACCATTTTGTTGTGGTGTATATGGAATAGTGTGTTTCATTTGGATGCCATGTGTAGTGTAGTAGCTTGTAAAATTATTATTCACATATTCACCTCCATTATTTGTTCTTAACCTTTGAATTTGATGTCCAAATTGCTTTTCTACAAAGTCCTTGTAGGCCTAGAACTTGTCAAAAAAATCACTCTTAAGTTTTAGGAAGTAAACCCAAGTACATTTGGAAAAGTCATCAGTTAAATTTAAGAAATACTTGCACCCAGAAAAAGAAGGAGAAGAAAGTGGACCACACAAATCATCGTGAACAAGTTGCAAATGGGATGTAGCATGCCAAGAGGCACATTTATCAAAATTGTTTCGATGATGTTTTCTGAGAACACAATCAACATAAACACCATCTTTGCATGAGACAAGAGGAAGATTGGTCACCATTTTTTGATTACATAGTTTTTGCAATGAACGATAGTTTAGATGACCAAACCACTCATGCCAAAGTTTGTTCAAGTCATCGTTATGAGCAACAAAAATTGATGGAAAATATGATGACCCAAAGTTGTCAAACTTGTTCAACCTGGTAATATCATTAGCAATTTCAGTTGCAAGAACATGCTGAGGATATTTTAGATCCTTGATTATAACTTGGTGAGGTGAAAACTCTATGGTTTTACCTTCATCTGAATGAGTGATCTGGTAAATTGATAGAAGGTTGCATGAAATATTTCAAACACATAATACATCATTGAAATGACCATTATCTACAAGAACTGTTCCAGACCCTACAACACTAAGAGATCTATCATCACCAACAAATATTTTCTTGGTGTTACATTCATTTAGAGAAAAAAATATGGCTTTATCCTTAGCCATATGATAAGATTCTCCAGAATCAATAATCCACTCATTAGAAGAAGAAGTAGAATTTCCATTGAAGGATAAACCAAAAGTAGAAAGTGCATGTCCATGAGAAGAAGAAGAAGAATAAGTAGAATCAATATTGATGTTGTGCTTCTTCGTCGTTGCTTCTAAAGTTGTCATCTTCTTAAAACATTTGGAATCATCATGACCATATTTCCCACAAAATTTGCAATGTCTGTCAACCTTCTTACTTTTAGATTTTTCTCCTTTGTCACCGTTAGGAGCAGAAGCTGGTTGACAGGGTTTGGGACCCTTGTTTTTCTTGTTGTTTTGGCGAAGATGTTGCTTCTTGGAATTCTTGGGTTTATATTTCTTTTGAGACACTAAGGTTTTGTTGGAGATACGTACGGTGTTGATCACTCCAAGTTACACAAACTTATCTTTCTCTCTAATCAAAGCATCACAAAAGGACTCAAGAGAGGGATTTTTATAATCATTCCCTAGAGCTTCTCTTGTGGCATAAAAGGTAGATACAAAAACAAAATATGCACTACCAAGCCTAGCAATAATAATGTATTGCAATGCTCATCGTCCAACTTTATGTTACATTGTTCACATAAAATTTTAAGTGTTTTGAACTTAGATAAATAATATTCAATTTAAGAAAAATCATTTAGAATTAAAGTCATTATCTGATTTTCTATCTAGTGGGCTCGAATAATATTGTGTTTACCAAAAACAGATTCAAGCTTTGGCCAAGCATCATCAGGGTCATCAATTCCTTGAAGGTGAAACCTTAAATCAGGAGAGATGGACAATCCAATTAGTCCATGTGCTTCATCATTCTTATTTTTCCATTTGACTTTATTTTCATCATCAATTGGTTCTAGTTCTTTCCCCATGGTAATCTAGTACAATATTTTATTTCTAAATAAATGCTCCATATGGGATTTCCATTGGAAGTAGTTGGAACTTGTAAGAAAAAGATCATTGGAAGAAACCGTATTAAATATGTAGATAATATGGATGTAAAAACTGAAACTAATGGTATGGATGGAAATAACTCGAAAAATTAGATCGTTTAAAAAAAACCGACACTGAAAACAGACTTTAGATGTGAAAGTTATGCTCTTTTGAAAAAAAAAACATAAACGGTAACCAAAGAGATACATGGCAAGTAGAAGTTGGTCCATGTGGGGTGATACTCCTCCCAAATGTGCCTATAAGCTCACGTTTTAAATAATTTACTTATGAAATGTCTCGCTTTTATATAACAAGTGAGAATCACTTTTACAATGAAGTTACTTTATAAAAGAAAGTTGCATGCAAAATAAATAACTTTAAAATAAAATATTAAATCTATTTATAGTGATTCATTTTTATAAATTAAGTGAAATACACTTTACAATGGATGCATGAACTTTTTCAAAAAAAAGTAACAAAAAAAGACTTGAACTCAATACCCCTTACTTAATAAAGTAACTTTTAACCAAGTGAGCCAGTGCAAAACATATAATATTGTTTAGAAGGAGGATCGTTGTTGTTGTTGTTGAAAATGACATTGAAGAACGTGCTCATAAAAAAATGTTTTTTACAGAAGAATTTTTTTTCACTTCTCAACGACAACAAGGGTTATATCTTTCTTAGCTTAGCCGAAAAATGAAAAATTCGCTCTATTTTTATTTACCGAGATCACATAGAGCGCATGACAAACAACATACTTAGACATGAAAACCATTTCCAATCTATTTCTGATTTGTCGAGATCGCATAGGGCACAAGGAAAATAACATATGCAGATCCAAAAGAGTAGCAACGTAGAAATAAATAAAAAAAGAAAACCAAAATAATAACTCTGCAAAAATTTAAAAGGGCATATTTGAGATTTATACCTTTGGATCTGACTAAAATGGTCGTATCTTGGGCAAAAAGAAACCTTTTCGAGTGAAATGAAAAGAATTCCTAACAGAAATGAATGCTATGGACATAATGGAACAATCATCTTAGCTCAGAAATGTATGGAAATGGAATAAACCAAAGACGATGCAACATGACTTCACGATCTCGATCTACAACAAGAGCGGGTCTTCAAATGCGCTCTAATACCATGTTTGACAACACAGGTATTCTAACAAAGGAAGAAAACCTTTAGTAACCACTCACACAACCAGATAAAAAATAAACGCATTGATGTTTTCACATGGTAAAACCCCTATGGTGAAATATCCACAACCCCAGCCAACGTGGCCACTTGGAGCAATTTATAATGCAAAAGAAAAATTTACAAAGAGATTTTACAAGAGAGTTTCTCACAATCGATCATCAGAAAATGGCCCTCCATGCTTTTTAAATATAGATCATGGACCAATCGAGTGTTAAACCACATATCAATGTAGTCATTAATATCGAGGAGAATATGAACCATCAGATCACTCTATGTCGAGAACATACCGTGACTGTTAGATTTCCTAACTATAAACACATACTAATGCATACTAAAGAAATACACTAAGAAACATACTTTTACCTAACGACACATTAGACCAAGTTTATCTTAACTAACTCCTAAGTGTTTAAATATACTAACATCCAATCACTCCCTTTATATTTTTTTTAATAGGAACTTTGTATTAAACGGATGTGCCAGAGGCAAAGAAACAATCAAAATTTACAAAATTTGGCTATTTTGAAACAGAGCACAGGTCTAGATACTGTCTATTATATAAAACATATAGAAACTTATAATTTTAGGCAGTGAAACTTCCATATATTCTTACATATTTTCCTAATAGTAATATGCATTTAAAAAACTTCATTGCATTGTATTAAAATACTGCCCATTCGACATTTTAGTTGCTATCTGACTATTTTCCTCCATTTCCATTGGTACTGCCTATTGTTCTTCCTATGCTTCACCTATTTGATCTGCCTGGTTGATTGATCCTAAATTTGATGCTTGGGGGAAACTCTACATCTGTAATAATCACATTCATGTTCAATCATGTTTAGTATTTGCAACAGGTGTGTCACTATCGTCTCCAACTCATGAATTCTTTGTCTTTGTGTCTCTCTTTCCTGTAGGTGTCTAACTTTCTATTCAAGATTTTTTGTTTTTTGAATGAGCATTATCATTGTTTGTTCCAAAGAGATTGAATTTTGTCTTTCCTGAATGACGCTTTTAGTTCTTCTAAGGAGGAGGGAAACAATACTTTCCATATTATTGATTCTCCCTGCATTTTCACCATATTGAACCTGTATACCTTCCATAATAGATTCAAAACGATTCAGATGCCCTTTGATTTCATTCCAGATAAGATCCATACTAATAAAAGTGCCCCAACTTGTAAAGATACTATCTCTAAACTTGACGAACATGATGCAATGAAACAAGGGCTTGAAAAGATCAACCAAAAGAGGATAGGTCGAAAAGATAAATGCAGGGACTTGAAAATCCACGACTCGAATCCGTGAGGACAACAGAGCGGCGTGGGGGTAAAAACATATAATAGAATAGACCAAAAGGAGAATGAAGAATCCGGGAACTGGGAAACAAAATCATTACCCTAAAATCCAAGCCCAAAAACGATAGAAGAAAGGGAGAAAGGGGGAGAAGACTTAGGGTTAAAGGGTAATTTAGATTAATTCCATGGCTCGGGGGGAAGAAAAAACATGCTAACTTCAAAAATAGAGGAAGAGGGGGGAAGAGAAATGAGAGAGGGAGAGTTGGGAGGATAGAGATATGGAGGTAAAGGCTGAGAAGTGGGAAAAAAGAATTGGAGCAAGGGAAAAAATACTCCAATAGACCATAAATTATAACACTAAAAACCCTACTACTGCAAATGTCCAAGGGATTCTTGTTTAAAAGAGTAACGTTCAACTTAAGATATCATGGTGAGCCTTTATGTACCTGGATATTGGAGTATGATGAACGCGGAAAGAATCCTGAGCAGGAAGGATATCACCACTTGTCTCGAACCTGTGACCATAGCCGAACTACAGACACCTGATCTCTGAACTTGTTGAATTTTCCATACTTGCTTCCACAGATAACCAAGCATCACACATGCCTGAGAAATTATTGAAATTACTGGGCTTTGATGGGGAGTGTTAGCGTTAGAAGTCACTCCTGGATTGCTTGCAGGAGCAGAGCCCAACGCCCATCAGTTTTATTTCACGATTTGTTTATGAAGGGTGATCAAATGGAGATAACGACTCTAGGAGGTATCACTCTAACTCAGGGACTGAGTCTGGTTCATAAGGACAGAGGAGGTCTGGAATCCTAACTTCAGCCAGTGGGTGGATTTGAACATGAAC
>SNQJ01S0008145.1:21421-39395 GCA_010110895.2 Picea sitchensis
AAAGAAAAGAGACTTCTCTGCTGCTAAATGTCGAGTAGATGGGCAACTCCGACACCCCGATGACCGTTGATTTTCTTTGCGGACGGATCTCGTCCGTCAATAGAAAGACTTAGCACGCTTGCTTGATTTGATACTTGGAGGAAAACAAGAATTCTCCCGAGCTGCGCTTGAGCACTGCGTGCAACTTGCAGACCCACGTGCTTCTCGGACCAGGGACAAGATTTACCCCCCGAACAAGAAATATCGCTAACAGGGAGGGTGTCGACAAGACCTTGACACATCTCCCAATGACCTTGTTATTTCCACATTTCATATCAACCATCAAGGAACAATATTAGTCTTTGATTCCCCATTAGTTACCATTTGGCCTTTATCTAATCTAGTCCCCATTTTTGCATTTTTATCCACTGCTTCATTGTGAACTCTTTTAATATGAAAGAAATTTGGTGTAATTAATTGTTTGAGGTTGTCCAAAGCACGAAGCATGATACCTCTAAACATATTCCCTCCTATTATTATTTTTTTAATTGTTTATCTTATAACAATCATTGAATCACCACATATAATAAGATTGATAATCTGGTTAGGGAGGGCTAGTTTGATGCCTATGTAAAGCGCAAAAGAATCTGCTTCATTATTGGTTTGAGTTCCAAGTCCTCAAGCATAGTTAGTAACAATACATCCTTAGGGTTTGTATATAATCCTCCCCGCACCTACCGCCCCTGGGTTTCCTTGTGAAGCTCCATCAAAACAAAGAATGAAGGTTGATTGTTTTTCCTTCCAAGAGGTGAATTTAGTTTTGTCCATTCTTAGAGCTCAGATAGGAGTGGAAGGAGGTTTTATTATTGATGGTGACTTGGTTCCCAAAAAAAAATAACTAAGCCATTGTTGTTCTTTGTTATCTATTTTTTGTGATTTCCACTGAACTCTCTGCCTCATATATTATGTAAGAAGGGTCGAAGATTTCAATGAAACTTGAAAAGGGGTATTTTTAATGTCTTCAAAAATCATTTTGTTGGGGGCTAGCCAAATACCCCAACATATGTATTTTGGAAATGCTTCCCACTATCTAGAAAATATAGGCTTCCCTTTAAGATTCCTGGAGTAATGCCTTTCCCATTGAGTAAAAAAGTTTGAACATGTTGTTGGCCACCTTAGACGATGATGCAAGTTCCCCAAAGCATGGTACCAACTTTCCTTTTTGAAATTGTGGTCTATAAAAAGATGTTGAATCGTTTCCTTAGCTTCCCGGCATAAAGCACATCAAGAGGGTCCAATTATTCCCCTTTTTTGCAAATTTTCCATTGGTAATATTTTTTATGGGCCAGAAGCCAACAAAAGAAGTTAACCTTTGGAATTCCATCACTATTCCAGAATTTGTCCCACCAACGGGCTCGTGGGTGACTGTGTGTGGATTCTAAAAGAACAAAATATTCTCTTTTAACTAAATAAAAAGAAGAGCCCCAACCATGAATATCTTGAACATTTTGGTTATGAGGGGCACAACCTTGCAAGGAGTTGATGAATTGTTTGAAGAGATCACCGAGGTGGGGAGGGAGCTGAAGTTTTTTCCATTTAATCCAAGTACCATTCGAATCCCTCAATGATAGATCTACTAAAGAGCGAAAACCATGAGATTCTAACCATCCTCTAATAGTGAGATAGGGAGCTAACTTTCCAATATTCCCACTTTCCATAATATTGTCTTCTCGTGGATTGATTGTGCTCCCATTTCCAAGTATCCAATTTACTCGATCAAGGATAAGGGGGTTGACTGATAGAAATTGTTTGAAAATGATAGTGCCATTGTTGATTTTTGGTCGAAGATGAAGGCTTTTCCTCCGAGATCAATGAAAATATTTATTCTAGATAGCTTGTTTCCACCATTCCAAACTACCAGTTATTAGCCTCCACAAAATTTTTGCTCCTAAAGATTGATTCATCAAATATGGTTCCCTTATCCCTAGTCCACCATGAGATTTACTATGTGTGATTTGATTCCAATTTATTAAGTGAAACTTTTTGTTGTTTTCTTTCCCTCCCTGCAAAGAAAGGTTCGTATCTTGGTTGCTATTCTTTTGGAGATGCCTTTGGGAGATAATAGGAACTTTGATATATAGGGAGGGTTGAGAGAACGACTTTGATAAGGACCACCATTCCAGCTGGATTGAACCATTGAGATCCCCACTGATCTAATTTTCTGCTAATTTTGTCAGAATATGTTGCCAAATCTATGTATATGAAGCTTTGATGGATATAAGAATGACTAAATAATGGAAAGTAGACCAATTATCCACTAGAGTGAACTAAAAAATTGCAACAATAGATTTCATAATTCTAGGTGGAGTGTTCCATCCAAAAACTTGGAATTTTTCATTATTGATTGCTCCCCCTGAAGCATCAAGAAAAGAATCAAGAACATTCTTAAATCCAAAGGCTATGATTATTGAAGCTCCTCCAAGAAATAGAGTGTCGGTAGTAAATTGGGAATGGTTAATATTTTTCACTCCTCTTGCAATTTGTAATCGGGGTAGATTCCCATTGATTATTTCATATTCTAATTTCCTGCTCAGAGTTTCCACAACAATAAAAAAAAATAGAAGAGGAGATAAGGGGCATCCTTGTCAAAATCCTCTATTTATTTGGAAAAAGGAAGTGGGTCTACCATTTACAAGAGGTGCAATCCAAGGCTTCCCAATACAACCTTCCACCATTATCATGAAGGATGCACTGAAGCGAAATTTATCCATAACCATGAAAAGGAAACTGTGTCTAACCCAATCAAAGGCATTAGCCATATTGAGTTTGATGACTATGCCTTTGTTTTTAGAAGTGGCACTCGAGTGAATTGCCTCTTGCACCAAAACTATATTGTCCACGATTTATCTATTTTGCATGAAGCCACCTTGATCAGGGGAGATTATCTTTGAAAGGACCTTCTTTAGGTGGTTTGCTAAGAAAAATTATAGGATCTTATAAGAGGAGTTACAGAGAAAGATAGGTTTGAAACGAGAAAAGGATGAAGGGTTTGACTCTTTATGGATCATATCAAGGAAGGAGGAATTGGTGCTACCTCCAAGACGAAAATATTTGTGGCAATAATGGAGCATACGTTTCATGTCAAGATTAATTAAATCCCAAAAGGCTCTATAGAAGGCAATTGGAAAACCATATGGTCATAGGGCTTTATCTGGATCAAGACTCCAAACAATTGTTCAAATTTCAATCTCATAAATGGGTTGAATAAGGTCCATATTCTCATTCGAAATCATGGCTGGAATATGTTCAAGCATGGAATAAATATTGTCTCGGTTTGCATTATTGTGAAGAGTGTAAAGTTATGCAAAATGAGAATTGACTACAATTTTAAGTTTAGTGAAGTCAGTTATAACAGTGTCATCTTCCAAAGTTATCTTAGACACATTGTTCTTGCTTTGTCTAGCTTTAGCTTGGTTATGAAAAAATATGGTATTTTTGTCACCTGATTATAACCAAAGACTCTGAGACTTCAAACTCCATTTATCTTCTTCTTTATTTTGGGCTTGTTGAAATTGGCATTGGAGATTAAACTCCTATCTGCGAATTCTAGGAGTGATGTCTTGACCCTCAATGGCCTTTTGAAGCTCATCCAATTTGTTTTTGAGATGGATTTTTTTTGTTGTAGGATTGACAAAATGATTATTTTCCCATTGTTTAAGAGCTTGCTTGACAATGAATAATATTTGCTCCCATATATAGACTGGACTGCCAAGGATCCGAGTCTTCCAAGTCTAAGAGATTAGATCAATAACATCTCGATGGTGAAGCCAAATGGGATTAAAGTGAAAAGGGAGAGGTCCATAGTTGGGAATAAATTGGAGATGGAGATAAATGGGTTTATGATTAGAAGTATGAGAGGGGAAAATGAAGGATTTTATGGAGGGGCTCATTTGGAGAAATCTACTATGAACTAAAAAGTGGTCCAACCCGACTGCAATGTCACCCAACCTAAATCTCATTTTAGACCAAGTGAATTTACCTCTTTGAGGGAGGCAATCTAAACAATCCTAGTCAGAGAGAAGGTTTTCTAGGGATAGACGGAAGGGGTCTCTGCCAAAAATTCCTCCCCTTTTTTCATATTTGCATCTAATTAGATTGAATTCTCTGACTAAAATACAAGGGTTTGAGGAGACAGACTCCATTAAAGTAGAAATTGAATCCCAACTATCAGATTTTTCCCAAGAATTTGTAGACATGTACACATTAATAACAAACAATATAAGATTGCTCTGTTTATGTAAAAAATTTGTTTGAATCCTGTTATCCCCAATTCCAAGGGATAACTAAGGATATGATGTCTCGAGGCCCTTAGGTTGCAGACATGGAGTACCAAGAGACAACTTGACCAACAATGTCCACTTGCACAGATAGAGGTCTTCTTCACCACCATAGATCTCAGGTTCGTCATGAGGGTATCCACCACATCAGCTGTCTTCCAGAAGACATTGGGTATTTCTCCATGAGGTACAAGATAGGTATTATGGTGAGTTTCATTTCAATATTTGAGGTATTTGAGTTTATTTCATTTTAAACTGCTTTTTATTATGTAAGGTTTTCTTAGAAATTATGCTCTTTGCCTTGTTTCACCTTGGTGGTTGACATTGCGCCCTAGTAAGTGGTCACCCTTAGGGATAGGTTTTATGCTAGGAGGTCCTCTTGATAGGTCATCATACCATTCCTAGACATACTTACCACTTTCCACACTTTGTCCCCTCATCTCCTTATATTTTGGGATTTTTGGGTGTACTTACCCAAGAAGGGATTGTCCCTCTTTTCATGGGAAGAAGGGGTTGAAGGCCCAGAGGCTTGTAGCTGGAAAAAGATGAAATCCAATCATGAACCTTCTAGATGATCACCCAGGGATCCCAAGGACAATGAAATGTCTCTCATAAGAAACTGATGGGACCTGTGAAAAATAACTAATACAAAATGCCAACCAAAGTGGAGCATGTGTGGGCAATGTTTTTCATGCTTAGGTAGAAGTCCCACACATCATATTCAACTTGGGGAAGCATGATGTGACCAGGGTAGAGTCAAGGTGGGCAATTTTTTTCATGCGTACGTAGAAGCCCCACCTCTCTTCAACCTGGAAACATCTTAAAATAACAAAAGGCATAAATGGGCTTGGAAAAAGGTTGCATTGAAAACAAAGGAGCAACACACCCTCTATAAAGGAACCCATAATGAGATACTACAATCCCTTGAATGTCATGAACCCCATGCCCAAAAGTATTTCTCCCATCAATGTCACTTTTTCCACATGACCTAGATAGGGGTCCACTTGGGAAACATTCCTAAACTTGAGGTACGGTTCACCCAATAGGTCACCTTGTCAACCCTCCCATAACCAAACTTGGAAAATTGCATAGGGTCTTTGAGCACTTGTTTCTTTTGATGAGGTGGTTTCTGATGCACATGATTATAAGAATATTTTATTGACTTGATTTACTTATCATGATGCACTTGACTTGAGATCCTTGGAGGGTGTATTCATTGTCTTTGTAGGACCTTGCTTGGTGGACAGATTTGGAAGAACAAGCCTAGATTAGGCTTCATTGGGGCTTGAATCCCATGGGTTGGATACCATGGCACACACATCAGATGATGATGGCAGCATTTGGAGGCTTGACAGGCACCTTTGAGGATCATTCCTAGCCCTTCATCACCCCAACGAACTACCTTTGGAGGCTAGAAAGTCACATTTTGGGGGTGACGTCATACATGAGCTAGGGTTTTGGCTACTGGTGATGTTGTTGGTTGACACTTGGCATATTTTGATGGAGAAGAGTACCTTTAATTGACAAAGAATACCATATCTCTTGAGGAGAAGGAATTTGGAGGCGCAACGTTTCATCTTCAAGCCCAACGTCCTCTTCTTGATGCCAAATCGTTGCCCTAGAAGGGTCACATCATGTTTATTTTAGGGTTTCTTATGTGCAAAATCAAATTTAAAATTGTGAAGGGGAAAAGAAAGGGTTGTTGACCCATTAATTTTTGGTTTACCCTAAAATTAAGAGGAAAAAATCTTTTTAGAGGATTAGAATAAATAGAGATCAAACTCTTGTCATTTTGACATAAATCTCTCACTTGAGAGAAGACATTCTTGGCTGAAATTTCCGCCCCAATTGGGAAAATCGCACGTATCTCTCTTTGATGCTATTTGGATGCTTAAAAATTGTCTTTTGGAGATAAAGTGGTGTGCCATCTCTATTGATGCTTGTTCATGCATGTGTGGTGGAATATTCTTGGTAAGGAAGAGTTTACCTTGTTAATGCTTGGACTAGGTAAGGAATTTATGCTTTGTATTGTTTCTTGCTTGGTTGCAATGTTGATCTTGCTTAATTCTTGGAGTATAATGGAATACACCCTCTACTAGGATCTACCACTATTTTCTTGGTGATCTAGGTGGATATCGGTGGCCACCCACCTATTCCAACTAGCACAAAACAATCTTATGACAACTTACTATTTTTAGCAGATTTTCGGTTCCTAAACTTTTGGGGCCATTTTGAGGGCCTAAATGATTTTTTTCGGGACAGAGCACCTCAAATATAGCTGATGGACCACAAAATGAATCTCCTCGATGATACCTTTCCAACGAGCTATCGTGCGCCCCAAATGAAGATCATATGCCAAAGTTACGCCCCCGAGAAGTTGATACACCAAACTACCCAAATCGGGGTCCACAAAACTGTTGGCTTTTCATCTTTCGGGGTTAGGGTTTTGGATTTTATTTATGTTAAAAAGGCCTTTAAAGCCTCATTGTAATCCATATTTTTGTGAATGTGAGTAGTCATCACATCTCTTCTCAGAGACAAGCTGCCACCATTCTAGCGAGTCTTTCACTCTATATTTCTACAGTTTTGTACATTTCGCTCATTAATAGAAATTGTGTACTACTGTATCTCTGTGTTTATTGTTGCATCTCTGATATATTTATGTTATATTATTGGATATCCGAGATATCTTTGTACATTTATTTATTATATCTCTACTCTCATTTCGTGCCGAAAATAATCTGGATCAGTGGTATCAGAGTAGGCTACTCTTGATCTTTTTTTCAGTGCATGTCCCCAACGAGGTTCGAGTATAGAAAGTTGGGTCTCGAGATTGTCTCTCTTGAGGACAATCACTCTCGCATGCCCAAGAAACCCTCCATGGAAGAAGAAATTAAAAATGACAGAGTAGACGATTCTATTAATATGTTGCGTGAGCAAGCTCTCACACGACAAAGGGATGAAATGATGGAGAATTTTTCCCACATCCTTCAATGCCTGCCAATAAAAACAAGAGTGTCTTCATCAAGCGACCACTTTGGAGACACCTTTCCTTTCAAGGTACAAGTTAATTTTGATATTCCCATATTTGAAGGATAGATAGATGCACATGCCCTAGAAAAATGGTTAAATCTGCTAGAAGGTTATTTCTCTGTTCATAATTTCTTCGACAAAGAAAAGATCACCTTCTCACTCCTTAAGTCAAACATTGGTGGGAAACTTATTGGGAGAAAATTTCCAAAGAGGAGTTTGGAATACATGGCGTCGAGCCCACCCGAGATTTTTTTGTGGATGCAGTCGAGGAAGAATATTACCCTTTTGGCAACTATGACGACCAATACATGAGATGGACCACACTGCGGTAAGAGAGGGGCCAAGCAGTGTCAGAGTTCACTAATACCTTCCATACCTTGCGCACCAAGATGGGTATCAAATACTCCGAGTGACATCTCGTTCTAAAATACTGTGGGGTTCTACACATATACATCCAAACTGAAATGGATTTTCTGGACATCTCATCACTGGGTGCTGCTTATCGATATGTTGTTAAAATTGAGAAGAAAAAGCGGGAGTTCGGGTCTGCAAATCTGAAACAAACAAAGTATGGTAAAGATGACCCTAAAACCCAACCTTCAGAAAACTAGTCCAAGCCACAAGAAAATAAGGGTAACAGAAAGACGAAGAAGGACATTGGAAAATGGTGTGATTTCCACAAAATCCCCTGGCACAACATCGATGAATGTCACTTAAAAAAGTCATTGGTGGCCGAGATCAAAGACAAGGAGCTGAATCATGATTCATAAAATTATTATGAAAATACTGGTAGAAGACAGATCATCGACGTAGACCCCACTACTATTGTCATGACCACAACAATTCAATGATAAGAACCAATAGATCCTTAAGAGGGGGAGCGCATTTTTCATTCACAGATGTGGGTGAAGGGGACGCCGCTTCATTTTATTGTTGATAGTGGAAGCCAGAAGAATCTCATCTCAACAGAGGTCATCAAATAGTTGGGATTGTCGACAACACCACACTCGCAACCATACAATATTGGGTGGCTTTGCTTGGGATGAGATCTTTGTGTCAGCCAACATTGTCGATTGTCATATGACATCCAGCCCTTCAAGGATGAGGTATCATGTGATGTTTCCCCGTTGTATGTATGTGACGTTCTCTTAGGCCAACCATATATGTGGAAGCACCATGTTATTTATGAGTCTCAACCCCGTAGTTTCATTGTTACTCTGGGGGGTCATCTCTACAGGATACCACAGGTAGTTCCAAATTCTGTCCCACCTAAATAGTGCCACAAGGTAGTATCTCATACTACAAAATTCAGATTCTTCACAATCTGTTCAAAAGGTGAATAAAAGGACACTACAATCACTGCAACCTCGGTCCAAGCACCTTCTATCCAATAGAAGCAGGTCGACAAGATTGCAGAAAAGTGCAAATATTCCTTCTGCACACAATCATCTCATGTAGGCCGACTAGTTGAACAGATTCAACCTCGCTAGAAATAGGTTCGTGACAACCTTCCACAAACCAAGTAGCACAACGTCTCCAGCAAGGCAAGCAACTCACCAAGCTTCAGATTCAACAATCGCTTTCCCCCCTCCCCCGAGAACTCAACACAATGGAAACCATTTCTTCCTAAGGAGGGAGGATTAATATAGGTGGATATCGATGTCCACCCACCTATTCCAACTAGCACAAAACAATCTTTTGGAAACTTACTATTTTTTGCAGGTTTTCAGTCCCTAGACTTCCGGGCCCATTTTGAGGGCCTAAATAAAGTTTTTTCGGGATCTAGAACCTAAATGATAGCCAAAGGCTCTGTTTGAGCCCCCAAAATGGATCTCCTTGATGATTCCTTTCCAACGAGCTATCATGCGCCCCAAACAGATATTGTATGCCGAAGTTACGCCCCCGATAAGTTGATACACCAAACTACCCAAATCGGGGTCCACAAAATTGTTGGCTTTTCATCTTCCAGGGTTATGGTTTTGGATTTTATTTATGTTAAAAAAGTCTTTAGAGCCTCATTGCAATCCATATTCTCGCGAATGTGAGTAGTCGTCACATGTTTTCTCAGAGATAAGTTGCCACCATTCTAGCGAGTCTTTCACTCCGTATTTCTATAGTTTTGTACATTTCGCTCATTAATACAAATTGTGTACCATTGTATCTCTGTGTTTATTGTTGCATCTCCGATATATTTCTGTTATATTATTGGATATCCGATATATATTTGTACATTTATTTATTATATCTTAGCTCTCATTTCATGCCGAAAATAATCTAGATCACTTGGATAAGTTATTTTGCAAAAGGTTGCTAGGAGGAGTAAAAGGGTTTACACCCTCCTAGATTTACCTTGCTAGGTTTTACATGCTCTAGGAAGTAAAAGGGATTACACCCCTAGAGAATTCGCAAACCCTAGATCTTATACAAGAGACTCCATAACCTAATAGATAAATCACTAGTCGAAATTGCATTGGAGACACAATATTCTTGCATTGGAATACATGAATTTACGAGATATTGCAATTGTTCCAGTTGGATTATTTTCTACATGTTATAAGCTTTCTTGTTCCCTAAGGGAACCCTATTTTAGCCAAGGATTTCATTGCTGCAATAATTTTAATGCTACAACAATTAGGGCTGCAACAAACTTCACTTACTTTCATCATTTACTCACTTTTCCACCTTGGAAATTTACTTGTAAATCTAGATTACTGTTCTACTAGTTATTGGCTATCTTTTTGACAGTTTCCTTGTTGATTTTTATGGTTGGAACTTTCTACTGTAGAAATTGTTTTCTGCATCCATAAGGATTCCCTAACACTTTGTTGATAACCTCATTTGGAAGCCCTAATTTATCGTCAAAGTTCATGCTAAGCATTGGAAAGTTATCTACCGTTTTAATACTTGATTCTCCAATAATTATTTGACAATTTTGATGGTTAAATTTGCAGTAAATAGATATTGTTCTTGCTGATATATATTTCTGTTTACTTCTGCAATATAGGACAACAAGCCTTTCTTGCTTGTTCACTTAATTTTTGGGCTTGTATCTCGATTGTTTGACTTGTCTCAGGAAGATGTAACACTTTGGTGCAGGTACCCAAGTCTCTGGCAACCATTTACCATCATCAATACTTATCTCCGAGCCATATTCCATATTTTAGCTTGAAATATAGGGGCATCACCTTCCATTAATCCACTTTCCATCTCATTTCCCCCTAGGGTCACCCGAGATACCCCCCTTGTGTAGGATTTCTCCTTCACTAAAGCGAGGGGAGTAATTACCTAAGGTGATAATGGGTAGGTATTCCCATAGTTCTCGCCATCTTATGGATTGGATAAGACTTTGCCTAACCTACAATTTGTGTGATAACAATCCAATGTTGAGAACTGGAATGATAGATCAAACTTACCTCTTGCTCATTTTGTATTGTACATAT
The DNA here is from genome assembly GCA_010110895.2 of Picea sitchensis. Lineage (NCBI taxonomy): Eukaryota > Viridiplantae > Streptophyta > Pinopsida > Pinales > Pinaceae > Picea > Picea sitchensis. The sequence goes on from SNQJ01S0008145.1 coordinate 32,211, forward strand.
CCCATCGGAAGAGCCTCTTGAAACCTCTACTATTTCTTTATTGTTCTTCCAAATGTTGTTCCTTATTTTGTATACATCCTCTACTTTCATTTTTGTCTCTTGAAGAAGTAGGATATATGGCTTTTCATAGAAGATGAGATCTTTAGCAGCTTGAACTTTTGAGAGGCTACCAAGGCCCCTACAATTATAGGAGACTGCAATCATTACTTAGAGGGGTTGGCATTTGAACCACCTCTTTTTCCTGTTAACCCACTTTGTGCCTTATTATTTTTCGAATTCCCTCCTATCATATTTGTGATGATTTTTTGAGAACCCAATAAAATATATTTTTGAGCCTAATCTTCCCTCACATAATTTGCGAGCTTTCTTCCGAACTTCCTTGGTAGAATTTCCTCTGAGGATTTATCTTCTTGACCCTCTTCACCCTAGCTTTTGGATTAGGAATTATATTTGACATCTGAAAAAGAAATTTCCGCATCTTTGAAAGCCTCTAAGTCCTCCAAACAGGGATCAAGAGGGTTGGGGATTAGGGAAATAACATGGTCTTCTTTTGACTTTAGAGAACTGGATTTCGACTAGATGGGGGGGGGGGATAATTTGGACTAAAGGTTTCTCTTGACTTGCTATTTCGATAACAAGGGGATTTTGGGTTTCTTCCTCGGTTGTTTCTTCTAACTGAGACAATGAATCAAATTTGTTTTATGTGGCAAGATGTTTTTTCATAGGGTTGTTCACGACTTTACTAGGTTATTTCAGGCCAGAAGGGGGAGGACCAATGGATGAAGGACCAACCAATTGTCCTTTATTTCCCCCAAGACCCATTTTATTTTATATTGCTTGTCATTGTTCATCTCTTCCACATTGGGCGATGCTTGTTCTACCTTCTTACAATTTCTGGCAAAATGATTGTACTCATGACACAACTTGCATTTGAATGAAAGTTGTTCATAATCCAGTTGTTGAATATGTTCCCATTTACCTAGGGTGAGGATGACCTCTTTAGGAATTCCTTTCTCAAGGTCAAATTCAACGCATATCCTTGCACACGAGTATAATTGTTCCTTTGGTTCAACACAATCTATATATTTACTTATGGAGTTCCCAATACTTTGTAAGGCACCATCATTCCAACAATTGTTAAATACCAAGACTTGAATACATAAATACACCAAAATAGATCCAAGAACAATATACAAGAAACCACACTTTATTAATATGAAACCCTTAGGGTAGGGCAACACTATACAATGGATTATAATATGGAAGGGATCCTCTTCTATTCACTTGCCTCTTCGAGGGGGCATCCTCCTATTGAGATACCACTCGAAATACAATAATTCTTCTTCACACCCCATTACATTGCTTGAACCCCTTTATATAGTGTTACCAACCACCTAAGAACATTCTAGAGGAGGAACCTTCTAAGAATTCCTCTTACATTTATTATATCTAATGACCATAGTGGGCCTCATTTAATACTATAGTGGACCTAGTCCACCTTATATTGAATGGCCTCCACTTTTATCACTATGGGCCCTTCGCCCTCCCCCCTCCCCCACTACTTCTATAGCTACACTACATTCCATCCCCCTTAAGACAGTGTTGTCCTCAACGTTCTTTATGAGGGTGTACAACAATATATCAGGGTCTCATGGATAAATGTGGACCATAGTGCTAAAGTAGGCTGGAGAACTAAGGTCCCATGTAGAAATGTGAGCCACCATGTTGAAGTAGTCCAACCACCACTGTAAACCTGGGTCCCATGTCCAAGTTCTCATGTGAACTCCACACTGAAGATACTCAAACTCAGGAACCATCTGAAAATCATGCTCCAAATATCTACACTGATCATATGGGTCGAAATATGTAGAACTAACTAACAAGTCATCCACTAATACTAGATAATAAAAAAATTGAAGAATAATATGCAGGGAAGGTTCTTTTGTACTCTCTAGTATGGCCTCTACATGAGGTGGAGTAGAGTCATCAAATAGAAGATGAAAGTGGTTGCCATCCCATAAATGACAACTATCCATATACCAATAATCACAATCGACCTCAATATCATTCCAAGCATACTCTTCTCAATTATATTCATCCATGATTTTCTCAATAATATACATCTCTTGCCATCCAACTTTAAACTCTTGCCAGTCAACTTTGAACTTGCGAAAATTGTCCCTGATGCCATCTTGAAAGTCATGCACTTGGGCTTGGAGGGATTTAAGCTTCTATAGAATTTCCTCAAGGGTTTGAGAGCAAAGATCCATTGGAAACACCACATAAAATAAAAATCTTAAAATAATATATCCAATGGCACAGATCTGGTAGCAAGTTGAGCACATTGTGATTTTGCAGTCCCGTCGTTGTTATGAAAACCTCCCCAAAATGGTTGATTTTAAATCAACGATATCTTCACTTCCAAAGCTCTGATTCGAATGGTTTTTTTTTAAACTGGGTGAAATTGTGAGAGGAAATCAGATTTGTAATTTGTTTGGGAAAATTAGGCCCCATATGCAAAAAAAATATGAAAACTCATGTGGTTGACCGTGGAAAAACCTTGAAATGAAAAGATTTTAAAATGATGATATATTTGCTTTCCGTACTCCGTTTTAGATGATTTTTTTTTTAAAATTGGTCGTTTTTGTGAGAGGAACTAAAATATACAACCATTTTCTACAAATTCATGTAGAACGCTATATAATTTGTCCAGAATGTCATGACCCTCTTTTTCTTCTCCGAAAAAAATTATGCAAAAATAGAAAAAAACAATTCCCACAATTATGTGGCCAAGGAAAGAGCTTCGATACCAATTGTTAAATACCAAGAGTTGAATATAGAAATACACTGAAATAGATCCAAGAACAATATAGAAGAAACCACACTTTATTAATCTGAAACCCTTAGGGTAGGGAAACACCATACAGTGGATCCTATTATGGAAGGGATTATCTCCTATTCACTTGCCTCTTCGAGGGGGCATCCTCCTATGAGTTGCCGCTCCAAATACAATAATTCTTCTTCACACATTGCTTGAACCCCTTTATATAGTGCTACCAACCACCTAAGAACATTCTAGAGGAGGAACCTTCTAGAAGCGTAACCTTCTAATAAGTCCTCTTACATTTATTATATTTAACTACCATAGTGGGCCTTATTTAATATTATAGTGGACCTAGTCCACTTTACATTGAATGACGTCCACTTTTATCACGATGGGTCGTCTAGGCCCCCCCACTACCTCTCTAACTACACTACAAATAAAGAGGCAAATGAGGAAATCTTACCCATACATGAACTATTGAAGGGACGTCAATCTCTGGACTGAAATCCAGGGTCCATTTCTTGTGATGCATTCCTCTTACTCCTAGAAAGTATGGGCCACTGCAAAAAATTAAATCCCTATATTCCTTATGTTCAAAGAGAAAGGTGAAAAAACCTCTTTCATAAAAGAAATGGCTGAAAGAGCCTCTTATCAATGGTTTCCAATTTTTTTTGAACCAAAAAACAACCATTTTCGGAGATGGCCAACTACCAGTAAATTTCCCTATCAAACCTTGATCAGATAGAGCCGATGCTTTCTTTCTTATTGTCCTGGGAGGGAGGGAAACCTTTGGCATTCCATCAAGTTTCTTAACAAACTTGGAGGGTTGTGGTTTTGAAGCTTTGATGGAGGCATAAACAATTGCTTGGAAGACAAGGGCTTCCTCATTTGGAGGGGGTTGAGGCCCCCTCCCCACAAACTCAGACATCACGACCAGAATAAGGGGAAACAAAGACCAACGCACAGAAGCTAGGGTTTTTTTGCAGAGCTCAAATAGTTCTAAGTTCAATATCTTAATGTTATTTGACCTTCGCCAATCACTCACCTGATCGAGATGTATTTGTTTTTAAATTTTAACACCTAATTAATATAGAAATTATAGTCATTCAATCTTCATATCTAAAAATTATAATCATTCAATTTTCATAAAAATTGAAAATATAAAAATGTGATATTGAAAATTTTAAATAAGTATTTTAAATAAATTAAAATAAATTAATACCCCATTTTAGTTGTACCTTTCCTATGTCAAATGCCTTTATTAATTTATTTAATCATAAAACCACAATTTCAACTTGGCATACCTTAGTTTATACTATATTCACAAGTTGCTTTAATTTTTAATGTTTGAGTTTAGTTGTTTTTTATTTTCTTTTATGGTTGCGTGATAATAATTTTTTTCTATTCTAATCACTTATATATTAAAATTACCTTATATAATGATAACCCAACTAACCTCTTCTTCATTAATATATATTTGTGAATTGACTCGAATATATATATGTGAATTGACTCGTGAATTAATTGTAAGTAACAAAGGGTATGATGAATTTCACTTTCAAATAGTAATTTTATCATAGTGATTCAATAATGATATCCTTATTAGTCCCTGCACTTCGGGCTTAGGGACTAATAGTAATCGATTTTCACTTTTTCAATTATTTGGCACGAAGATCAATAACTTTAAATTGTTTTAATCCTAAGTTTTTTGAGTTGTATATAATTTAACTCGGAAATTCAAATAATTTTAACCTAACTTTTTCAATTTAACTTCATATAATTTTAACCTAACCTATATGTTCCTCACTGCTTAGATACCTCATTCCCATAAGGAGTACTGCGTTCTACACCTGTTGAGCCTGCAAAAAAACAGTTGATAGTAGAGCCTGCAAAAGCACATTTTATTTTTCTACCCAACATGTATGCATGCAAAGTAAATAATGAGAACTTACTTGTTCGGCTTTGTCCATTTCCTATGCCAAAAGATCTTCCATTACAGCATGACATATTCGTCCCAACAACGGAATGTGAAAAGAAACAGTTTTCAAGAGTATGGTTTATATAACCACAGAGGAGATTGTCATCTATTATAGCCATGTAAACCCTTGTGTCATTGTGACAAGTTTAAGGGATATTAATCATTAAACTTATTTATATATTTAAAACATAAATTAAATCTTTCACAACATTTTAAAGAATGTTTAGGTTATATTGATATGATTACATTAGTGGATTTGTGAAAGTAAACTTTGGCTAAGTAGTTGTGGTTGTGAGAATTTTATATGCTAAATTCACTCAAAGATTGCACCTAGTCCTATTTATATGAGATGGATTTTTGTGAAGGTAAATCGATTCATAAAAGGAAAGCATGTAGTCATTAATGGGAATTGAACTTGGGTGGGATAGATAAAACACTATATGTTAACCACCTAGACTCAATGTTATTGACAAGTTTGTCTTTTTATAGTTATAATTATATTAAAGGGAAACATAATTTAGAACAAGAAATATATTACCATGTAATATTCTAAATTAAGAAAGCATCACAAAAACAACAATTATAAGGATTGGAGATCCATAAAAAACACAAACACTCTTTATAATCGATGTCGATGTTTAATCTAAATAATAAATATCACCTCTAATAATGAATATGAATACCACAATGATGAAGGATGCATGCAATTATATAAATATTAAGATGTGGATTGGTTGGGAAACACTGAATTCTTTCGACAATCTACACTGGTTTTTTAAGTCAACTCAAAGGTCATTTGAAAACCATTTGCGTCATCTAAGGGTATCTTATTGAACACTTTGACTTTGGAATTTATGTTAAGGTTTCATATCCACATGTAAAAGGTCTTAAGTTTCATCCACCTAGTAATTTTACTAGAATACAACAACTATGTTTACATGAGTAGCAAAATAATAAACCATTTGTGTCATCTAAGGGTATCTTATTGAACACTTTGACTTTGGAATTTATGTTGTCTCTATATCCACATGTAAAGGTCTTAAGTTTCATCCAATCTAGTAATTTTATTTCTAGAAAACAAATAACTATGTTTACATGAGTAGCAAAATAATTGTTGAAATATTGGCCAATACTAAGAGGTGAATCAATGTTGCTTATTCTTTTAAAATTTTAACACCATTAATTAAAAATTAATTAATCATAACAATTGATCAACAAGAATGTACCCTGAATACAAAAATTTAAATATAACAATAACAAGTACAAGTTACAATTGTCCGTGAGACACTAATCTCTCTTCTTTTGAGCACCAACTCAAGGAGACACCAATCCCCTGGTTTTAGAGCACCAACTCTAGGAAACACCAACTCCCTTGTTTCAGAGCACCAACTCTAGGAAGCACCAACTCCCTTGTTTCAGAGCACCAACTCTAGGAAGCACCAACTCCCTTGTGAAACATGCTTTAACCTGCAGAGGACTTCAATCCTCCCGAGCTCCTCCCTACCACCCTCACTGCATAAAAATGTTTACAGTTTCTTTCTTGGACTTTGCTCCTGCTTTTGATGTATACTGCAGAGACACTTTCCTTCTTACCATTTTTCTATGTTTATATAGTCTCTCAAAAGGTATATTCTATTGAAACAATGTGTCTTTTCGTAAAAGAGAAAATGAACCAATGTGCCTTTTTAATATTAAAACATTGCAACTCTTCATTTAATTAACACAAATGATGACTTTTTTGTTTATTAATTGATTTTAATTTAAAAAGGCGTCCAAATCAAACAATGATTTTTGTACAAATATTTTGGAGCAAAGGAAATGAATATTAAAATTATACGACATGGGTTTTGTGCAGAACATGCCCAATTAGTTGACAAACGAGAAGTTTCCCCAGAAAATGTGCAAGGTGGATGGTACAGGAGGTTCTTTGAAGGAAACTTGATGATATTTTTATACCATATCCTTAACACCTGATGTATTATATTGAAGCACCATATTTGACCCTTTATTCTTGTGTTTAGAGCACAATAACTTCTTTTTGAGGTTCCATTGTAAAGGTATTCCAATGATATCTTCATGGAGTGAATAATCCCTTCACTTCTATTCAATTGTTTCTTCTGTGACTAGATGCCAGTAACATAATTCAACATAAAATTTTGTTAGGATACTGATATGAATACGTAAACATTAATCAAGTCCCCGGTGACCATATTTATCCTCTTTCCATCAATGCCAACAACATACACTATGTCCAATATTGACCACATTGGTCTCCTTTGACATCAATGCCAACAACATGTCTAACATTCTCCCCCTTTGACATTGATGGCAACGCAATGAAAATCCGTTATTTCTTAATTGGGTTTTACTGTTTCTCCTCCCC
>SNQJ01S0008145.1:39415-60484 GCA_010110895.2 Picea sitchensis
AGATATGGATATTACCCCCAATTTATGTCTAAGGTATTCAAAAGTACTCCTGGGTAAAGGTTTTGTGAATATATCTACAATCTGTTATTTAGTATCCACATATTCCACTTTAACAACTTTTTGAGAAACATGTTCCCTTAAAAAAATGAAATTTGATTGGGATATGCTTGGTTTTTGAGTGCATGACAAGATTCTTAGAAAGGTTTATGGTACCAGTATTGTCACAGTTAAGAAGAATTGGATGATCATACTTTACTTTTAGGTATTCTAGGGTTTGTTTCATCCAAATTACTTGAGTGCAGCAAGTGGCAACAAAAATATATTTAGTTTATGTTGTTGACAGTGATATAGATGTTTGCTTCTTACTTAACCATGATACTAGACACTTTCCTAGGAAGAATGCTCCTCCACTGGTTCTCTTCCTATCATCCACACTACCAGCTCAATCTGCATCAGTATATGCATTTAATGTAAAATATTTTGTTTTTGGATACCATAATCCAAAATCCAAGGTAGCTCTTAGATATCTAAATATCCTTTTTACTTCCTTCAAATGAGTCTCTTTATGTGCAAATTGAAATCTCCCTATTAGTCCTACAACTTGTATGATATCAGGTCTTGTTGTTGTTGCATATAAAAAGATACCAACCATTGATCTGTACATGGTTTGGTATACCTTTGGTGAATCATCATCTATGCTTAGTTTGCATCCTATAACCATGGGAGTGCTCATAGGTTTGCAATCTTCCATTTGAAATTTATTTAGCATTTATTTGATATATTTGGTTTGGGATATGAATATCCCTTTGTCTATCTGAGTAACTTGTAAACCCAAGAAGAATGTTAGTTCATCGAGCATATACATCTCAAATTCTTTTTGCATTTCTGTAGCAAACCGTTTGCTCAGTATAATCAAATTACTTCCAAAATTTATATCATCCGCATATACCACAACAAAAATCATATTGTGTTCATCATTTTTGATATATAGGTTGTTGTCAGTAGTCCCTCTCTTGTATCCTTGTTGTTGTAGATAGTTATCAAGCCTTGAGAACCATGCACTGGGAGCTTGTTTAAGACCATACAAAGCCTTTTTTAGTTTACATGCATAATCCCGATTTTTTGTCAACTGAAATCCTTTAGGTTGTTCTAAATAGACTTCTTCCTCTAAGATTCCATTTAGAATGCTGAATTGACATCCATCTGATAGATTTTGAAGTTTTTGAAGCATGCAAATGCCAGAAACATTTTTATAGATTATAATCTTGCCACTAGGAAAATGTCTCATCAAAGTCAATTCATTCAACTTGGGAATATCCCTTGCATACTAATCTGGATTTATTCTTTATAATCTGTGTATTTTCATTAAGTTTATTCTTGAAAATCCATTAGGTCCCTATCACATTTTTGTCTTTTGGTCTTGGGACCAGTTCCTAGGTCTGATTTTTCTCTATTTGGTCAAGTTATTCATTCATTTCTTTTATCCAATCTTCATTCTTGTTGGCTTTTGAAAATGATTTGGGTTCTACCAGAGAAAGTATTGCATGTTCTTATTCAAATGTAAGTTTTCTTCTAGTTTCTACTCCTGCACTTTTATCCCTTATGATTTGGCTTTCAGGGTGATTGTTTTGAACTCTTTTTGATGGAGCTTTTGGAAAGGGTGTTTCTTCCCCATCCTTTTCTTCATTAGTTTGTGGTTCATTCTCTTGTATTATCTTCTTCATTTTTTGATTCTCCATCTTCTTCATCATGTGATTCACCATCTTCTTCTTCATCACTATTTTTTCTCCTTTCATCAATTTTTATTTATCTTGAGATTTGATTTTTCACAATTTTAGATCATCTACTTCTACATTTGCACTTTCCACTATTTTTTCCAATCTTAGATTATAGCATCTGTAAGCCTTTTTATTTGGTGAGTAACCAAGTAATATCCCCTCATATGATCTAGAATCAAATTTTCCTAGGTTATCATCATCCCTCTTAATATAACATTTTCTCCCAAAGACTCTGAAGTGTTTGACTGATGTTGGTCTGCCAAACCATAGCTCATAAGGTGGCTTGTCATGGTTAACTCTAAGTTGTGCTCGATTGAGTATGTGAACTGTTGTATATACTACATCTCTCCAAAACTTATCTAGAAGTTTGACTTCATTCAACATTGTTCTTGCAACCTCTTGAACAATTTTGTTTTTCCTTTCAACAACTCCATTCTATTGAGGAGTTCTTGGAGCTGAAAATTGTCTCTTGATGCCATGATATTCAAAAAACTTATTGAATTCATTAGAGACAAATTCCCCTCCATTCTCTGATATTATACATTTGATCTTGAGATCTGTCTCATTCTCTACATAAGCTTTGAATGCCTTAAACTTTTCAAATGCCTCTGATTTTTCTCTAAGGAAGTATACCCAGGTCATCCTTGTATAGTCATCAATAATAAACATGAAGTAATGTTCCCCTTGTATACTTATAGTCCTAGTAGGTCCACAAAGGTCAGTGTGAACAAGCTCCAAGGGTTTTGATGTAGAGTATTCTTTTGTCTTGAATCTGACTTTCGTCTGCTTCCCAAGTTGGCAATGCTTACAAACAGGGTCAGAAGGTTTTACAATCTTTGGCATGTCCTTTACTTCTTCCTTTCTACTAGCTTTGATTAGATTGTCAAAGCTCAAGTGTCCCATTCTTTTGTGCCACAACCAACTTTCATCTACTTGACTCATGTAGCATTCTTCTTCTTCTTTAATATCTAAAATATATACATTACTTGAGGTTCTTGATGCAATAAATACTAATTTTCCTAATCCTTCCTTCATGATTTCTCATTTCTGGGAGTAAAAAATGAGCATATGTCCTTGATCACAAGTTTGGATTTCACTTAGAATATTAGGCTTCATATTTTCAACTAGTAGCACATTTTCTGCTTTATTTTTCTCGTTTCCCAAAGTGACTGTGCCTTTTCCAAGTATTATGGCAGATATATTATCTCCAAATGTGACACTTTATTTTTCCTTCTTTTTCATATCGAGAATTTTTCTTTTATCTCCTGTCGTATGCTTAGAGATTCCACTGTCAATATACCATTGATACTTTTTCTTCTTGGCATACAGGGATACTTTACGTTCTGTTATCTTTTCTTCCACATGTTTTTCTTTCCATATATTTTAATATTTATTGTTGGGAATGCTTGTCTTCAAGGATTGCATTGGCAATCTACATTCACTGGATTTATGACTATAATTGTTTCACTTGTGACATTCAACATTGTAATATTGTAAAGGACAGAATGGATTATAGTTTATTTTCTCTGCATTATTATTTTTTTTCTTATATCTTTAGACATTTTTAGGATTGTACTTTCTATAGGCTTTACAATGTACTTCTTTATGTCCAAAATTATTGCAAGAGTAGAAATATCCAAGGAAGATATGTTGATATCTATTAGGGGGAGTCCTTCTGGTCATTGTATTCTTTTTGTCTTCTTTTTATTTTGTAGGGGGTGATGATTTATGTTATTAGGAACACTCTTTAATGGTACCATCTTCCCCTTGTTATGTTCCCCTTTTAAAGGGCTTCTAAGAGCATCTTCATAACTAATTGATTGTCTGTTAGTAGTTTGTTTTGCAGAGGTTGAATCTTGATCATATCCCAGTCCTATCTTATAGTTTGGTGATCTTTGACTATTAAGAATTTCATTCAATCTTTTTGAACTATTCTCAAATCTTGATTGTTCATTTCCTTTCTCAAGTTCCCTCTTTAGTTGAATAATTTCAGTCTCTAGCTTCTTACAATCTTATTGTTTTTCATTGAGTTGTTTAATCAAGACTTCCTCATTTCTCTTGGCTTCTCAAAGTTGAGTCTTCAGGTCAATGATGATTTTCTCTGATTCTTTGATGGCTTTTGAAACTTCATTTTCTCTTAATTGTTGTGCTTCTTCAAATTCTAGTAGTTTTCCCCTTAGTAACTTGTTGTTATTTTTATACTTTCTAAGTTCATCTAGAGCACTGATTAGTTCTTCTTCTAGGTCTACTTGTACTTCATCCTTAGATTTTTCTTCAGTCTCAAAAGTATTTTTAGAAAGATTATCTTGGGTTTAAATACCCATGAATAGATGTTCTGACTCTTCATCTTCACTTTCTTCATATGAACTGATGTCCTCTTTGGTGTAAAAGGTTTTCTTCTTTTTATTTTTATTTTTTTCTCTTTTTATGGTCTTTGTGATTGTAAGCTTCTTCATCATCATTATCTACTTGTTTGGGATAGGGACATTTGTTAATGAAGTGTCCAATTTCTCCAAAGTTGAAGCATTTGAAAGGTAACTTCCCTTTGTATTTTCCAGACCTTTTCTTGAGTTTTCTTATAAATTTGGCCTCTTCTTCATCTGATATATCTGAGTGATTTTGATTTAGCACATGCTTATGGTTCCTTGTTGTTTTTTATTCTTTGAAGGTTGTTTCCCTTTTTGATGACTTTTCTTGCCTGATTCTCATTTCATATGCTATAAGAATCTTATGAAGTTCATCCATTGTAAGGTTGTCAAGGTCTTCACGATATTCCAAGATAGATACCTTGGCATCATATCTCATTGGTAATGATCTCAACACCTTTTGGACAATAATCTTGTCTTTTATCTCTTCTCCCAATGCTCTGATTGAATTGACTATTTCATTCACTCTTTGAAAATATTTTGTAATGTTTTCTTCCTCTTTCATCTTTAGACTCTCAAACTTCCCTCTGTGTGTTTGAAGTTTAGCTTGCTTGACCTTTCCATATCCTTCATAAATGATATTTAGTTTATCGCAAATTTCCTTTGTTGATTTACAATGCATCACGTTTACAAATATAGGATTTGTTAATCCTCCAAGAATGGCATTAACAACTCTTGAATTTTCATTGCAGAGATTCTTTGTAGCACTATTAGTAGGTGGAGTAGATGGAGCAGTGTAACCATTTTCAATATATTTCCAGACATCACAGCCAAGGGCCATCAAATAGATTTTTTTTCTTATACTCCAGAAAGCATAATAATTTCCTTTAAACAATGGTGCTCTGTTGGAGGACATTCCTTCTTGTTGATCCATTTGATCTCTTCATAATATACCTTCCAATGGTTAAACTGTGGTGACGACACTCACTCTGATACCAATTGTTGAAATATTGGCCAATACTAAGAGGGGGGGTGAATCAATATTGTTTCTTCTTTTAAAATTTTAACAATTATTAATTAAAAAATTAATTAATCATAACAATTGATCAACAAGAATGTACTGAATACAGAAATTTAAATATAACAATAAAAACTACAAGTTACAATTGTGTGAGAGACACCAATCTCTCTTCTTTTGAGCACCAAATCAAGGAGACACCAATCCCTTGGTTTTAGAGTACCAACTCTAGGAAGCACCAACTCCTTTGTTTCAGAGCACCAACTTTAGGAAGCACCAACTCCCTTGTTTCATAGCACCAACTCTAGGAAGCACCAACTCCCTTGTTTCATAGCACCAACTCTAGGAAGCACCAACTCCCTTATGAAACAGGCTTTAACTTGTAGAGGACTTCAATCCTTCCGAGCTCCTCCCTACCACTTTCACTGCATAAAAATGTTTACAGTTTCTTTCTTGGGCTTTGTTGTTGCTTCTGATCTAGACTGTAGAGACACTTTCCTTCTTACCATTTTTCTCTGTTTATATAGTCTCCAAGAGTTATATGATATTGAAACAATGTGTCTATTTTTAAAAGAGAAAATGAACCAATGTGTCTTTTTAATAATAAAACACTATACCTCTTCATTTAACACAAATGCTGAATTTTTTGTTTATTAATTGATTTTAATTTAAAAAGGCATCCAAATCAGACAATGAATTTCGTACGAAGATTCTGGAGCGGAGGAAACAAATTTTAAAATCCTACGACATGGGTTTTTTGAATAACATGCCCAATTAGCCGATAGTAGAGTATTTTCCCCAGAAAATGTGTGAGGTGGATGATAGAGGAGGTTCTTTGAAGGAAACTTGCTGAGATTTTTATACCAGATCCTTGACACCTGTTGTATTCTATTGAAGCACTAGATTTAACCCTTTCTTCTTGTATTTAGAGTACATTAAATTCTTTTTGAGGTTCCATTGTAAAGGTATTCTAATTATATATCCATGCAGTGAACAAGCCCTTCACTTCTATTCAATTGCTTCTTCTGTGAATGGATGCTAGAAACATAATTCAACATAAACTTTTGTTATGATATTGATATGAATACATAAACATTAATCAAGTTCTCAGCAAACATATTTATCCTCTTTCCATCAATGCCAACAACATACACTATGTTCAATATTGACCATATTGCTCTCCTTTGACATCAATGCCAACACCATGTCCAACATGTCCAACATGGGAATTTTATATGTTAAATTCACTCAAAGATTGCAACTAGTCCTATTTATATGAGATGAATTTTTGTGAAGGTAAATCGACTCACAAAAGGAAAGCATGTAGCCACTAATGGGAATTGAACTTGGGTGGGATAGATAACAACACTATCTGTTAACCACCTAGACTCGATGTTATTGACAAGATGGTCTTTTTAAAGTTATAATTATATTAAAGGGAAACATAATTTACAACAAGAAATATATTACCATGTAAGATTCTAAATTAAGAAAGCATCACAAAAAAAACAATCATAAGGAATGGAGATCCATAAAAAAAATACAAACACTCTTTATAATTGATGTCAGTGCTTAATCTAAATGATAAATATCACCTCTAATAATCAATATGAATACCACAATGATGAAGGATGCATGCAATTATATAAATATTGAGATGTGGATTGGTTGGGAAACAATAAATTCTTTTGACAATCTACACTATTTTTTTAAGTCAACTCAAAGGTCATTTGAAAACCATTTGTGTCATCTAAGGGTATCTTATTGAACACTTCGACTTTGGAATTTATGTTAAGGTTTCATATCCACATGTAAAAGGTCTTAAGTTTCATCCTCCTAGTAATTTTACTAGAATACAACAATTGCGTTTACATGAGTAACAAAATAATAACATGAACAAATTGCCAAACACTTCAGTTTGATATTTAAGTTAAGGATCTAAATCTATATATATAAGATCTCAAGTTTAATTCCCCAAACAATTTAATTAGATCATGGAAATTTTGTTCATATGAATCAAATACTAACGACATAAATACCTTATTAAACACCTATTGGCTTGAGAAATTGTCACTTGTCAACTTCATAGGTTCACCCAACAATAGGGCCAAATTAGATATTCCTTCATTGAAAATGGAAAACCCTTAGGTTATGGCCCAATAATTATAATTGGATTTATAATTATAAATAAAATGGAGCTAAGAATGAAATGAAAAATGCAACTAATGTAACACTAGTATATTCTAACCTATCCTAGTTAGGAGCATTTCAAGAATTGATTGATATCAAACAAATGAGAAGTATTAAAAGCAAGGAGAATAGTCCACCAACTACCATCCGCACAAACCCTAGGGCAATTTTGAGAAACTCATTAAGATATCCTTGCTTCACATCAAGTTGTTAGCAAATGTAATATAAGTAATCAAATACATTACAAACATGAGAATAGTCTATAGATCGCAACATCCTTCCCTACAAGCTTCAAGAAGACCATGAATGGAGAGAATATTCCACAACCATCCTCAATTTGCAAGAGTATAGGAACACAAGCTAACAACGTCTCTATTCAACATATGAAGATAACTTACAATGCCAAAAACGTAACCCTTTGCAAGAGTGAAAAGGTTCTTTTTATAAGAATTCCCTATGACTCTTGGCCTTCTACCTACTTGACCTTTGCCCTTCCACCTACTTGATTCCTGGATTTCCTACTTAACTCTTGGCCTCCCTATCCTACTTAGCCATTCTACTTTACAAACTTTTGTCCTCAACCCAAATTGGATGATGAGGATATATTTCAATAAAAATATTTGAAGTTACAATTATTTTCCATTTAAGTGCACTTGTAACCAACAAGTTGGTCATCTAGTGCATCCAAGAGAAACAATGACTTTGGGCACTAGTTTGAATTATGTATTACATTTTGGTGACTTGAACATTATAGATATTTTCATCTTTTTTTTCTTTGAAGTTGTGCATTTGTGAATGCTCTATTCCTTTTCTTGGAATTATTTGATTAGAGGTTACTTGGTCTCTCTCCTTACTCCTTGATTGTATGTATCTCCCTTTTGTTGATTGTAAAATATTTCCTTGGATGTCCTCTTTGCAACTTTCATATATGTATTTACCTTTCCATGCTTCAAATATGCACTTTAACCTCCTTCAATCAAGATTGATGCCTCATATAGGTGGTGAAAATCCACAAATAAGAATCATTGATGCAAAGGATTTCAAGCTTGCCAAACCAAGGCATTTTCAACATTGGTGTCTTATTTTTGTCTTGCCAAAATCTACAAAATATCACAAGAAAACTCCATCAAACATACATTGTAGATACTTTATGATATGACAAGTTTCTATATGCCATCAGTAACATTATCTCTCAAACAATGGGCATAGTTCTTTGGTGAGAATTTTAAGATGTGAAAATATGGGAGCAAGTAAATGACAACAAACTTTTGTGAGTCAAACTCTTTATACCTAAAGTGAATAACAAAAAATATTGCAATGGCTTTCACATAAGAGAGTTTTCCTACGCTTGTTCACTAAAAATCTACATACACAAATGTAAGCACTCAAACATATCATCAACTAGCACTCTAGAAAACTCCTAAAGATTTATGCATTAAAAACTAAATGAGCCTTCCTTCAAGACAACGCCATCGAGATTCATATGGGAAATTATCTTAGAGTCTTCCTACAATGCACATAGAAGTTTCAATGTTAGTTTATCAAAGTGGCTTTATTTATACTCTATAAGATATACTATTAATCTTCATAACAAGTCTTGACATCCTTTGGTAAGGTGCCAACCATTCCACTTGAATGTTGTTGCTCCTTTATTTTGCTTCAAAACTTCTTAGGATAGCCTTTTAAAACAAAGAAGTAAGCTTCCAATGCCAATCCTCAAATTCTTCACAAAAATCTATTCTAAAAGAAATGCAAGAGTTAAATCAAATAAATGGAGGAAGAGGATACTCAAATAATGGTTTCATGATGCTTTCTCCGTGGTGATTTCTTAAACAATATCAATCTTTCCTCAACATAAGTTCTATAGAGATGAAAAATGCATGGGAGGATCGCTCTAGTAAAAGTTTATCAATTAAAACTCAAGCTTGCAACCATTATACAACAAGAGTAAGATATAAACAAGTCTATGAGCTCAAATTTTTAATGTAAATGAAAATGACTACAAAGAACATGCCCATTCCCCTTCTTCATTTGCAAAGACAATGTTGAAACCATTCCCCCCTTGATTATTTTAATGAATCTTTGATCCATATGGATGTCGGTGGCCTCCCACCTATTCCAACTGGCTCATTTTGGCAGTTTTCTAGTTCGCCAATTTTTCCTAGTTTTTGGGTCCTTGACTTCTGGGGTCGTTTTGAGGCCATAAACAACGTTTTTAGGGCTCTCCACAATCAACTTGTTTAGGGATCACCACATGAAACATGTGCAGTCCTCGAATAGACCTTTCCAATGTGATATTGTGTGCCTAAAACAAAGATCGTATGCAAAAGTTACGATCCTAGGAAGTTGATGTACTAACTTACCCAAACGGGGCCCACGTGACTTTTGGCGCTTCATCTCCTAGGGTTAGGTTTTTGGATGTCTAGGGTTTTTGACATTCCTGTTTATTGTAAAAAGGCCTTGAGAGCTTCATTGTAATCATCTTTTGATGAATGATCCCATCTGTCACATCTCTTCTCAAAGATAAGCCACCACCATTCTAGCAAGCTTGTTTTCTGTTGCATTTTACAGTTCCAACTTATTTTCTTATTGAATAGAAACCAATTTTACTGTATATCTTCTATTTTGTGTTAATCATATTTTGATAATAATTTGTATTCATTTCGTTTTGCTCATAATATCTGGATCAGTGGTATTAGAGTGGTATTCTCCTTGTCATTCTTAATACATGTCCCCAACGAGGTCAGGGTACAAATAATTGGGTCTCGAGCTTGTTTCTCTTGAGGAAAAAATCTCTCACACGCCCAAGTGACCTCTCATGGCGGGAGAAAAGAAATACGACGGGATAGGATATCCCTTCAAAATGTTGCTTGAAGAATCCCTCACACAATAAATGAACGAGATGATGTATAGTTTTGCACAAATCCTTCGACGACTACCAACATGCGACACATCTTCCTCAAACGAAGGCGCTTCCCCCTTCAAGGTACAAATCAACTTCTATATTCCTATATTTGAAGATAAAATAGACAGAGATGCTATAGACAAATGGTTGAATATGCTAGAAGGGTCTTTCTCTATCCATAACTTCTTGAATAGAGAAAAGATTACTTATGCGCTCCTCAAAGTCGTTCCCCATGTCAAATATTCGTGGGAAACTTTATATGAGTAGAAGGATACAGAGGAACCCTCATTATTTACAGTCACAGTCACCTGGGAGTCCTTCAGGGATGCTATTAAGGAACAATACTACCCTGTTGGAAGTTATGACGACCTGTATACAAAATGGACCACACTGCGACATGAAAGAGACCAAGTAGTGCCCCAGTTCACAAATATATTCCATACCTTGCGCACCAAGTTGGGTATCAAAGATTCTGAGCGACATATGGTACTCAAGTATCGCAGCGGTCTGCATTGATACATCTAGGACAAAATGGAATTTATGGACATCTCATCCTTGGGCGCGGCCTACCGATATGCCGTCAAAATTGAGCAAAATCTCAAACAAAAGATGCGACAATTTGGGCCTGGAAACTCCTCACAACAAAAGCCAGGAAAGGGTGACCCCAAACCGCAGAACAAAGGACATAGAAAAGATGAACCACCTTAGGAAAACCAGTCCAGACCGTAAGCAAATAAGGACCCTGGAAAGACAAAGAAATATAACGAGAAGTGGTGCGACTTCCATAAGAGCCCCTGACATAACACTATTGATTACCACTCAAAGTAGTCATTGGTAGCTGAGGTGAAAGCCTCTAAATCAGATGCAGGTTTCGACTCTGAGTCCGAACCAGAAAGGGGGCGATGGATCATTGATGCAGAACCCAGTGCTACCATTGCTACCACCAAGCTCCAGCCCGGTGAACCAGATGAGCCAGAGGAAGGCAAGTGCTTTTTCATTCACAGATGTGGGTGAAGGGTACCCTGTTGCACTTCATCGTTGATAGCGGTAGCCATAAGAAACTCATCTCAGAAGAGGTTGTCAAGCGACTCACCCTGCCGACAACATCGCACCTGCAACCCTGTACCATCGGATGGCTCCGCCAAGGAAGCGACATTCGCATCAGCTAACAATGTTGCCTATCATACGACATCAAGCCCTTCAAAGACTAGGTATTGTGTGATGTTTCCCCTCTCGAAGTTTGTAATGTTCTTTTGGGCCAACCATATTTATGGAAACGCCATGTTGTATATGACTCTAGGCCTTGCAGTGTTATTATTACTTTGAACAAGAAATTGTACAGGATACCAGAGGTAGTCCCACCTAGTGTTATTTCCTTGATCTCTACCAAGCAATGTAGGAAGGTCATCTCTTAGACGGGGAAGTTTGTCTTCTTCCTGATTCGCTCTCAGAATGAGTGAAAGATCACAGCCACATCCAAGGTCTCCGCAGTCAACCTCTCCACACAGCAAAAGCAAGTGGATAAGGTCGTGGAAGCATACTCAGATATCTTCTCCTCACCTATCAGGGTACCTCGCATTGTCAGGTCAAGCACCCCATCGATCTGACCCCCAGTGCACCACTGCCTAATGGGCCACTCTATCATCGCTCTCTATTATAGAATGAGAAGATCAAGTGCCAGATCCAAGAACTTCTCTACAAGGGGCACATCCGTCCCAGATCATCACCTTGTGGGAGCCCAATCGTGATGGTACTGGTAAATATGGAACCTAGCGACTGTGCATTGATTACTAGGCCCTGAATAAAATCACAGTCAGAAAACGATACCTGATTCCCTGAATCGACGACCTCCTCGATCAACTCACAGGGGCCAAATACTTCAGTAAGATTGATCTGATGTCTGGCTATCACTAGGTCCCGATAGAACAAACAAATGCATGGAAGACCATCTTCAATTCAAAGGAAGGTCTTTTCGAATGGTTGTTCATGCCCTTTGGCTTGACAAATTCTCCAACCACTTTCATGAGGATGATGGGTGATATCCTGCGACCATTCACGAATACTTTTGTAGTGGTGTATCTGGATTCCATTCTCATTTACAGTAATACTTGGGCAGAAAAATTGCAGCATATTCAGTAGGTTTTGCACACCGTGAAACATCACAAGATATACAGCAACTTGGAAAAGGCTCCTTCGGCATGGACAGGGTCCATTACCTGGGCTACATCGTTGATCAACATGGTGTACATGTGGATCCAACCAAGATCCAAGTCATCCATGATTGGCCAACCCAAACCACACTCACTGAGCTTCGAAGCTTCTTGGGCCTTGCCAATTTCTACTGCAGGTTCATGTTGGGATTCTCCCATTTTGCATGGGCCCTCAACCAAGTAACCAGGGGTGGTGGCAAGGAGAAATTTGTGTGGGGTCGGTCCCAACAACAAGCACTCGATGATTTGAAGCAACGCTTGTGCTCAACCCTAGTATTTTCACTACTGGACCTGAAACAACCCTTTGAGATCGAGACAAATGCTTCAGACTATGTTGTGGGCGTCGTTCTCACTCAGCACGACCACCCTGTGGCCTATCATATTGAGACACTATCAGATGATGTCCGTAAGTACCCTCCTTACGAAAAATAAATGTACTCCATTGTGCAAGCCTATTGCCAATGGAGACATTACATTCTTGGGAAGGAGACAATCATCCACATTGATCATAAGCCACTGCAGTTCATGCAAACACAAGGAAAATTGCAGAATGACTACCATCAGAGGTGGTCCACATACTTACAACAATTCCACCTCAACATCAAGTATAACACAGGAACCGCCAACTGCATCGTTGATTTCCTCAACAAACCGCCAGTCGCGACACTCACCATGGTGCTAGACTCTTGTGGCCATGAGACCTATGGATGGCCCCAACTCTATGAGACAGACCCAGACTTCGCCACCACCTACCAAATGTTGGGCGCAAACGCAGTTGTCACTAATTTCCATCTTCAGGATGGGTTGTTGTGTCGTCTGGGCGATATCTATGTTCCATCAAGCGAGGGAGAAAATATGATCTGGAAATCCCACTATAGTCGGGTGGCAGGACACTTTAACGTCGAAAATATAGTGGCAATGTTGCAGAAACATTTCTACTGGACGAAACTTTGACAGGAGGTCAGCAAGTATATCAGGTCTTGCACTGTCTGCGCTATTGCCAAACTAACCACTAAGAAACAGGGCCTGTACACCCCTCTGCCTATTCTTGACAGGACATGGGAATCCATCTCCATGGACTAAATGTCGGGCCTCCCGTCCACCAAGCGGGGAAATGACTGTGTTTTTGTGGTTGTTGATCGCTTTTCTAAGATGGTGATTCTGGCCGCTTGCAAGAAGAGCATCACAGTAGAGGCCATTGTCAAGCTCTTCTTTGAACGAGTCTGGGTACATTTTGGAATTTCACAAACCATTGTCTCAGATCGGGATAGTCTATTTCTCAGCACATTATGGTCGAGCCTCTGGTCACTGTTGGACACCAATATCAACAAATCCATGACCTTCCACCCCTAGACAAATGACCAAACCAAGGTCGTAAATCGAATGATCATGCATATCGTGTGCATGTATAATTGCAAGCAACCTCACACATGGGATGAGAGTCTTCCCTATGTCCAACATAGCTACAATCGAGCCTTGCATATCTCAACTGGCCACAACCCCTTTCAAGTGGGTTTGGGATTCGAACCATTGGGTCCCATAGATGCTGCACTACTCCTTGAAGTCACCTTGACCGACTCATATCTTGCTCCAAATGAAGTTTAAAAATCCACCCGGTTCATTGAGTGGATCCAACACATCTGTCAAAAGGTTCAAGATATCCCACAAAATTCCAATGACTAGTACAAGCAGTGCCATGATCAACATCGGGTGCCACATAAGTTTCAGGTGGGTGACAAAGTTTGGTTGCATTTGTAGAAATATTTCCTTACCGGACCCCATAGGAAGATTCACTCACTCTGTTATGGGTTGTACACCATCACCAAGGCTATGGGTGATAATTCTTTTGAGCTCAACATTCCTCCTTTCCTTGGCCTGCACCCAATGTTCAATGTGGATCTCCTATGACCTTATTTCCCACCATTATTGGACACCTCAGAGATAGCAGAAGAATTGAAACCAATAGAGCTCAACCCCGACTGCATACAACATGCATCCAATGATCATATTGTGGACAAACAGGTCAAGGGCACTCACCAACAAAGGATCCATCTTTATCGAGTTGTCAAAGTAGGGCAACTCCTGCACCAAGGCAAGTGGCTCACCTGGGGCCAAATTCAATAGAAATTTCCTCATCTGGTGGGGGAAATCAACGCAATGGACACCATTGCTTCCTAATGGGGGAGGATTGATATATATTGATTTTAGTGGCCTCCCACCTATTCCAACTGGCTCATTTTGGAAATTTTCCAGTTCGACAGTTTTTTCCTAGTTTTTGGGTCCTTGACTTCTGGGGTCGTTTTGAGGCCCTAAACAACGTTTTTAGGGCTCTCCATAGTGAAAATGTGTAAGGCTCTCCATAAGAAACATGTGTAGTTCTCATATAGACCTTTCCAATGGGCTATCATGTGCCTAAAATGGAGATCGTATGCAAAAGTTACAACCCCAGGAAGTTGATGTACTAACTTACCCAAACGGGGCCCACATGACTTTTGGCGCTTCATCTCCTAGGGTTAGGTTTTTGGATGTATAGGATTTTTGACATTCATGTTTATTATAAAAATTCCTTGAGAGCCTCATTGTAATAATCTTCTAGCGAATGAGCGCAACCGTCACATCTCTTCTCAAAGATAAGCTGCCACCATTCTAGCAAGCTTGTTTTCCGCTACATTTTACAGTTTCAACTTATTTCCTTGTTGAATAGAAACCATTTTTACTGTATATTTGTTATTCCATGTTAAGCATTTTTTGATAATAATCTGTATTCATTTCGTTCTGCTCATAAAATCCGGATCAATCTTGTTCCTCCTTCCTCTTCTGCAATGGATGGAAATGTAATATGCATTAAGCTTTCTTCCAGGTCAACTTCTTTGCTATTCAGACTCCTCGACAAATATATCAGTACAAAATTGATTTGTTTGGTTGATAAACCATTTCATACATGAAGAGGCTCATTGCACTCACTCTAGGGTAACAAATGTATTTCCAATGTGTTTCTCCATCTCATTTTTAAACATCAACATATAGGCAACAATTAAATCTAGAAAGTGTTTCCCCAACAACCACAAAATCAATTTTTAAGTGATAGCATGCAATTCTTGGCTCTTCGAGCACTATGCATCACTCCAGTAATGGATAAACTGTGTGCTTGTTTGTTGGTATGGATATGAAGACATTTATACCTACAAAATGCAATGGAAAAGGGAGAGAGGAGCCAACAAGGAAGAAGGAGGTCACTACAATGAAAACAATGAGAAAAGGAGGAAAAGAGGGTAGTGTTTATCTTTAAAAATCCCTAAAGTTTCATCTTCCAAGCAAGATTGGGAGTTACACTTAATAAACAACCTATACAAACATTAAAATCACTAAGTTCATGTACCAAAGGGTAAATCATTGAGCTCATATGAGAACCAACAATGTCAAGTGAGCAATTTTCCCTAAGGAGGCAAACCACTTAATTTAGGGGTCAATAACTAAATCGTGTGGTTTGGATAGCAAGTGGCATCTCTAAGTGACATATTTTCATTTTGGGGTAAAAATAATTGACCTTAAGGCTCAATAAAGCTTAATCGTTAGGTTCGAAGGTTTGTTTCCCACCCAACTCAACGATTTCCTTTTTCTTGGCTTAATTGTCTGAAAATAATTAATTTTTGACAACTTTCTTTGCCTTGGAATGGAAAATTTTTCCCACCTCAACCATTAAGACTCAATCACTGAATTTAAAGGTTTTCTAACCTCCCAATTTAGTGTTTTAGTATTCATGAGGAAAATTGTCGACTTGGGAACCAAAAATCTCCCTGAGTGAGTGATTTCACTCTTTACTTGGCAGAATGTTGCCCAAAGCAAAGGAAAGATTCATGAATGATCTGCAAAGTGATTTCTCCATTCCTCATAGTAAATTACAACTATCATTAGGTGAATCATTGAATTTACATGGATTTTCAGTGATAACAAGTCTTCTCTAGCTCATCAATGTCATGGAAAGCCATTAGAGCTTTTGTACTTTCATAGTTTTCCATACTTCTAAAGCTAAAGGATTCTCGATGAGTAGTTAACAGTCAATTAAAATGAATGTTGAAGGAATCCCTTGATTTTTCAACTTAATAAAACCATAACTCCCTCATCTAATATCGAATTACCGAACCATTTGTTGTTGAGCATAGAGGATTCCAAGATCTTTCTAGTGAGTGATCAGAATCCTTATCATGACTTCAATAAGATGGATTTCATAATATGGGAAGTGAAATTGCCTCATTGACAAGATTTGTTTTTAATGTGTTATGTTACTTGTGGGCCTTGCAGTCATATTTTGTCGATTGCATTGAGTGTGTAGGTCCAAAAGACATCTAGGAAACCTACTCCAGGATTTAAAAACTCATTTTGACAAAGACACAAAAATGTGTGCAATATTCCCTTAGAGGATAAAGTACAAATCTCATTTAGAATGGTGCTTCGTCAAAGTCAAAGTTTCTCTACATGTCTATCATCCTAGCTATATGATATTTGATCTAGGTCACATACATTAATTTTTATTTTTTTTTGTAACTAGGGGAATCGGTAACAATGGTAGTATCGTACTCGCGTGACACGGGGTCGAATCCTGTCGACTGCCTTATAACCCGTAGGGAGAAATCGCACAGCCCGCAAGCACATCCTCCGGATAAATAGGGGTGAGAATCGACCTTGAGACCTCTTTTTACATATTTCCTTCCATTTACATGACACTTGCCAATCGGTCTACACCCCTGCGGGTAGGTCACTTACATTATTAATATCATGTGAATCTAATTTTAAATTGCGAAGGAGGCCTCTGGGCACTAAATGCACCTACTGGGTAACACATGGTAAAATTGCCACTTTGCCTTGAAACTCAATCGAGAGAGTTCTAGTGGTTGGGAACAAGTATAATGATATTAGACAAGGCTAGAGACTTTACTCATGAAAAATGTATTATCCATTTCCTTTATTTTTCCACTTTGTGCACCATTCTCACAACACTTGTTATTGTGTTTTCCACACCAATGTTATGAATATTGTGACACAAAATTGTGGGTTGCATGGTCATGGTATTTCTTCATTAGAAGCAACCAAACAACATTGCCATATACTTTGGTATACCATTCAACATAGACACATACCATTGCATGTGCATGCAACAATGGTGAAATCCCACTTGTTGATCAAATACTCGACCTCTTATGCCATTTGTTGAAGGGCTTGGTTCTTGACTTGTATTTCATTATCATTAGTAAAAACAAGGCATCACAACCTATGCAAAGAAACATGAGAGCACATGAAATATCAAAACCACACAAACCAATAATAAATCAATTGCATTAAAGGGCTAGGGACAATCTTATGCAAAGGTGAGTAAATGCAAGCAAGATGAAATTAAAATAAAATCATACATGAGCCAATGATGTACTATCATCAAAGAAAAATCAAGGTTTTATTAGATGAAACCTGTTGTTCCTGAGTTTATACTTTAAGGATGTAAAGTATACTGTCAAGGCATCCGTAAATGTTTAAAGGAATAACTTGTGGATAAGAAATGAAAAGGAAGGGTGAAGCAGAATCAATTTCTCAACTGTCTCTGTCTAGCTTCCTGTTGTTCTTGGATGCTAATATCTCTCTCAATAGCAGCCCATGAACGTTCTAATTCGACCATATTAGTTGTTGTCTGTAGAATGGTATTAAATAGGTTCAAAGCAATACTGGTTTGATCTTGAAGGCCAGGTTCAATGTTGGGTTGTCTGCTACTTGGAACAGTCATGGAGGATAAGATTTTATTTTATCGTGAAAGAATTTAATCAAATGTTACTTCAAATTTTTAAGAGATGAGAATAAGAAAAACAATTTTAAAATTCAAAACACTAACATAAATACATTCGAGGTCGTTTCTTGGATTTGCAACAATTTTGGAATTATAAAATAACAAAGAAGTACTACAGAAAAATATGAGGCTTTAATCAAGAAAGAATCTCATATTTATGACAGGTAATAAAGAAGGAAAACGAGGTTTCTAATGAAAAGTTAAGTATTAAGGTTCAAATGATTAACAGGTCTTAAAATCACTGATAGCAATTTCAGAGGAAAAGTTGTAAATAATTTGATATCCAAATCAATCTGAACTATATACGAGATGTTTGCAGGTAACTTCAAATTGATTTATTCATTAGAAAAACATTGAACGAAAAAACAATAAAGTATAGTAAATAGGGTTGAAGAACACATAGCTACAAATTTGCAGGATTCAGAATCTTGTCTGTAATGTATATTATGATGGATTGGAAAACTGTTAATACAATCGACTCTCTCCAAAAAATCAAAAGCCCCTTCTCAGTCTTTAGAAAATACATTTATACATCTTCATCAAAATTTTCTCGTTGGTGACTAACCAACTTCCTAATATTACAGTTACATATAAGAATAATGTCAACCGTTTACATTTCCTTTCTAAAAACATTTAAAAAAAGATGTTTTTACGCTTGTGTTAACGAACTTCCTTCCTCCGCTTCAAGACACTGAACACATTTTCCCAAAAAATTCACAAAATTTCTGGGAGCATCTGGTATCTCATTTGCTTCAAACAAGAAAAATCTTTTCTGTAATTCAGGCAAATGATTTTCTATCATCTTCTTTGTGAACTTAATAGTTTGCAACTTTAAGTTCGGTGTGACCATCCATTTGTTGATTTCTGTGATATTTATTAATTTAATTTTTGAAATCTCTATCTTCATTTCCTCCAGCTCTTCTTTGAACCTTAGCTGATGCTTGGCAATATTAATCTCACCTAATAATCCAGAACAGTCATCTGTTCCGATATTCAATGAAGCTCTTTCTAAGAGATCAAAAATTCCCTGGCAATCATCATTGACCTCTCTGGTTATTCTTTTATATTCGGCTAGGTTTGATTCCCACACTTTAAGTATTATGTCCCCTTTAACCTGTTCAGAAATGGATAATTTCTGAATCCTTCCGACTTCTTCCTTTGTTGAGAAGGTTACTGCCTTTTGGAAAGTCGTTCTAGCCGCTTTCGCTTCCCTTTCCTTCTGGAAAACATTCTCCAAGGATTTATTTGTCTCTTGAAAATAATTCTGGACTATTTCCAGATTCAAAAACACTTTCTGAAGTTCTTCCTCTATTTTCAAATATATCCCCAATACTTGTGTCTTGAAAATTTCAAGCTCTACTACTTGGTTAGTAATAGAACTAATTTTATCTTGTAACTGTTTATTCTCTTCTCCCAGCTTTTGGACCTGTGCCTGAGTGTCCTGTATTATCTGTTTTGCCTCCTCTAAGTCTTTTTTCATTTTCTGAATTTCTTTCATATCTTTTAGTCTAGCTTGTTCTAGACCCTTTTGTATTCCCCAACTGATATTTCTCTCAGTTTCTTTTAATTTGTCCTGTAACTGAATTATTGTTTGGTCTTTTTGTTCGAGCATGCTTGTTAAATTGCCAACATAATATATATTTGTTGATGCTATAGCACCCATCGTACCTGCTAACTCCATAGCAAATTCTCCATCTTTAAGCTTCTTTCCATCTAAAATGACCCTATGTTTTTTAATCATCCCCTCTCCTCATGGATGGATTTCATGTTTCAAGATTGCTCTTCTCTTTTTATTGAAAAAGTAATCTGATGGAGGGATTTCATCCCTTGAAATTGGCTCTAGATCATTAACATACAAAGCTCCTTCATGGGGGGTTGCATAAGTTGATTGCAATGGGGTTAAGGAAGTGATAGGACTACCGAGCTCTGTTGATGCTGTTCCTCCTATCTTTTCTGGAACATCCTTAAGAATTTCTGGAGTTGTTTCCAGCTCTTTTCCCTTCTCTGTCTCTGATTCTTTTGTTTGAGAACCCTCTGTGTCTTGGGAAGGTATCTCAGAATCCTTCATATTTCCTTTGGTATTTGTTTTGTCCTGTGTATTAGCTTCAAACCCTGGAGGGGGCCCTTCCTGTTCTGGAGGTGGGGTTGAAACTTCACCCTGCAAACTCTTGGGCAGGCAACTTCGCCTATGGCTCTGAAATGATGTGAATCCCGTCTGTGAGTCAGATGGCATGACCTGTACTCTGTTCAGTACTTCTTCATAGGATTTAACATCCTTAAATACATCATCATAAATAGATGTTTCATGTTCATACGCCTTTAGATTACAATGTATAAAATGCCTACTTATTACTTGGTAGGGGTCATACTTTCTATGCTCAATATCTATTAATTTCACTTCTTCTAATGACTCAACCTCTACCTTAGAATGGCCTAAATTTAATAAAGAAAATTCCCAATATGAACAGGGAAAGATGGCCATGACTTCTTCTAAGATGCTTTTAATTCTAATCCAACACCGCCCTTTACTATCTGATGGGCTACCTCCCTGCACACCAATCTGTCTGGTAGGAATTT
Source organism: Picea sitchensis (assembly GCA_010110895.2). Taxonomy (NCBI): domain Eukaryota; kingdom Viridiplantae; phylum Streptophyta; class Pinopsida; order Pinales; family Pinaceae; genus Picea; species Picea sitchensis. Next base: position 60,293 of record SNQJ01S0008145.1, read on the forward strand.
AAAGAGTGCATGAGGGGGAATGGAACAACCATAAACCTTAATGTAGGAAAAATTCTCCTCAATAAACCAGTCGACAACTGCTTTAAGATTTTCTGTGATTGCATCAGAAATGCGAGGGGGTTCGCATCCAAAAAATATTCTATGCATCGGAATTATAATAAAATGACAAACCTCATAAAATGCATCCTTAGC
>SNQJ01S0008145.1:60542-78053 GCA_010110895.2 Picea sitchensis
CACATAACAGATTGCATCCATAATGTATGCAAACATATAAAAGGCTGCTGGTTGTCCCTTTGATTTTGCTGCTTTGTAGTTTAAGATTTCTTGTGTTAGGTTATTTGACAAAATCTTATGCCAGTTAAAATCATTTCCTTCTGAAGCTTCTTCTAAAAAGGGCACCCAATCTACATGAAAATGGTAGGGATCTTTTCTCCCGAAAAGTCTACATAACATTATGGCTACATATACCATGTATTCATTCAAGGATGTTGTAGCATAAATCCCATGGGAATCATCTCTAAACTTTGCTGGACACCTCGCCCATTCTCTAATCATATCAGGATATGTCTGGTCTGCCTCAATACATTCTTTTCTCTGAAACTCTGCTAAAAATTCAGCATTAAAAGTATGTTTAGGATTTAGCGAGAGTTTATACATTACTTGTATGTGTTCTGGCCTGAATGAGCCAACGATAGCTCCTTGGTCATTTAAAATGCTCCTTGTTGGGATATCGACCTTTTCCAGAGCCCAGTTGATCATATCAGTGTATGCCACGAGCCGCAGGCGCGCAACGATCTTATGAAGCTCAGACTCAGCTATGTCCCATCAATGATTTTCAGAATCAGGATGAGCATTCTCAAGCTCATACTCCAGCAATTCGGAGATTTGAGTCCAAGATTTAATGGAGTCTATAGCGTGTGGAGTGGTGTCGGAGATGATATCTCCTTCCTGTGTGTCTTCGTTCTTCTTCGGTGCCTTTTTGGGTGCCATGACTTTGCGTTTAATTGAAAACCTGTCACAGAAAATGGATGAACGAGCTCAGCTTAAAATGAAAACACAGACATTTGAATGTTCATTTTGAATACATTTAAAAATGACAAGATTGACATAGTTGTCACGAATTTAAGGCTTTTAATGCGGAAGATATTTTTCTGAGATACACATTTAATGTCCGTATTTAGGCGCCTTCGGGTTTTTAAAGAAAACGAGACACTTACTTAATCGGAAAGCGAAACATGAATGAACACTTAAAGAATGATTATCATTAATCTTGTTTTGGAAAAAAGGTTAATTAGTGTTAATCATAGATTAAAGCTGAAAACTTTGCTTTTCAGGATTTTGGAAATCATGATGTCAAGAGGTATGTCGTCGATGAAATCCGATTTCCGAAACTGCGAAATCGTGAAATCGTGATTTTTTAATTAAGACTTAAAACGTTTTTAGAAAATTTAATTAATTGAGATTAAACGTTTTCGGGATTTCGGAGATCATGATGTCGAGAAGTGTGTTATCAATGAAATCCGATCTCCGAAATCGCAAAATCGCGACGGTTTTATTTTTAAAAACATGACTTAACTCATCTTAATTAACTAACTAATCACGATTAAGGCCAAAACAAAAATAGTTTGATTTAACGTGAACTGTGGATCGGGACTTCGTGATTCGAGATTTCAGGAAACATGATGACAGGAGATGTGATCTCACTGAACCGCAAATCTCGAAATCACGACATGATTACTTAACCCTTAACCTTTCTTATAAGAGAATTAATTAATCCGTGTTTTAATTAAGACTTCAACGTTTCGAGAAATCGGGGATCGGGATTTCGCGATTCGATTTGCATCGAAAAAATTTGTTTGTAGCAAACCCCAAATCCCAAAAATTCTTTAAGATTAATTTTAAAACCGTTAGTTTTAAAATTTAACACAATTTAAATAATTTCAAATAAAAAGCGTCGGGAGTCTTATAATTTTTGTAAGCCTTTTTCCCTTTTATTATCCGAATAATTAAAAACTTTAAGAAAAAGGTATCGTGTGCTTAGGATTGATAATGAAACTCGTGTTTTGTGAAAAGTCGAAACCCAAAAGAGAAAAATTTAGGCCTTAGGGATAAAAATTTAAGAACTGTTTCAACAAAACCAATGAAGCTCAACAAACATGTCTTGAAAGAAAAATTACATTCCAACACAAGGCAAACCAATCGATTAATATTTTACATTCTTGTGCAACTCATAAGCCATTCATGAAAATAAAATGAGTAAAAAAATATACATTTGAAAATGAAACTCAATATAAAAAACTCATATAAAAAGAGAGTTGCTTTAACAATACCCTAATTTGATGTTTTCATTAAAATCCATATTTAACAATTAAAATTTCTCAAATTAAAAAATTAAACTTTAACTTCATAATGTTTACATATATTAGCAATCACTTGCCATATCAAGATGTATATGTGATCCAGGTGGATATTGGTGGCCACCCACCTTTTCCAACTGGCTCCTCTTGATAGTTTTTAGTTCAACACGTTCTTATGTAATTCTTTGTAATTGTGGGTTCTACACTTCAGGGTTGTCTGAAGCCCTACACAACTTCTAGGTGGATATTGGTGGCCACCCACCTAATCCAACTGGCTTATTTTGAAATTTTTCATGTTAGTACATCTTTATGTACTTCCACGACCATTTTGGGGCCCTAAATAGTGGTTTTTTGGCTTGCCAAAGTCAAACTACAAACATAGTCGGAGTTTGATGGCATAATGTGTAGTTCTCGAAAAGACCTTTCCAATAGGCTATCATGCGCCTAAAACAGAGGTTGTATGCAAAAGTTACGACCCTAGGAAGTTGAGGTATCAACTTTTGGTGTTTCATCTCCTAGGGTTAGGTTTTTGGATGTCTATGGTTTTGGCATTCATGAGTAATGTTAAAAAGGCCTTTGGAGCCTCATTGTAATGATTCTGCTCAGATGGATGCAGATAGTAGCCACATCTCTTCTTAGAGATAGCTACCACCATTCGAGCAAGTTGTTTTCAGTTATGTAGTTTTACAATTTTAGCCTATTTTATTTATTCAATAGAAGTTATTGTTTACTAGATATCTGTTGTTATTCTTCGTATCTTTGTGTTATTGTATTTATTTTGTTATTCCTTTCGTTCTGCTCATAAATCTGGATTAGTGGTATCATATCGATTTGCTCTTCATTTAGTTTTCTTCGTGCATGTCCCCGACAAGATATGGGTACAAGAATTTGGGACTCGAACCAGTCGATCCTTTGCAAGATCAGCCACGCTGAGCCAGACAAAAACCCATGGGGGATGAGAAGAAAGATGATGGAGTAGGAGATCCTTTTTAAATGTTTCTCGAGGAATCCCTTACACGACAAAGGAACAAAATGATGGGAAAATTTGCACATATCCTTCGGCAGCTGCCCACAGGAGACACATCTTCGTCAAGCAGCTATGCAACCCCCTTCAAGGTACAAGTAAATTGTGATATTCCATTATTTAAAGGACTAATAGATGCAAATGTTGTAGATAAATGGTTGAATATGCTTGAAGTGTATTTTTTGGTCCACAATTTTTTCGACAGGGAAAATATTACTTTTGCACTCCTCAAGTTCATCCCCGATGTTAAGGACTGGTGGGATACTTACTCTGAGCAAAAGGCCATAGAGGAATCTGCAATATTTGTGGTCACCCCCACATGGGATTCTTTCATGGATTCCATTAAAGAACAATACTACCCTGTTGGAAGCTACGAGGACCAGTACACAAGATGGACCACGCTACGTTAGGAAAGGGGCTAGATAGTACCATATTTCACCAATATTTTCCACCAAATTGGGTATCAAAGATTCTAAATGACATATGGTGATCAAATAACATGGTTGTATGCATAGATACATTCAAACAGAAATGGAGTTTTTGGACATCGCATCATTAGGTGTGTCTTATAGATATGTTGTCAAGATCAAGCAAAAATTTAAGTAGAAGAGGCGAGAGTTTGGATCTGCAAACTCCTCACAGTCGAAGCAGGGAAAAGGTGGCCCCAACCCACAAAATGAGGGACAGATAAAAGATGGTCGCTCTCAGGACAACCAGTGCAAGCCACAACCCAATAAGGGTAATGATAAGTAGAAGAAGGACATGAGAAAATGGTGTGAATACCATAAAATCCCTTGGCACAACATAGAAGAATGTCGCTCCAAGCAGTCACTGGTGGCTGAGCTGAAAGATTCCGAGTCAAAGGAAGATTCTGACTCTGAATCAAATCCAGAAAGTGGGAAGTGGATCATTGATGTCGAACCCAGAGCCACTTTCATTACCACCAAAGTCCAACTAAGCAAACTAGAAGAACCAAAAGAACGGGAACACCTCTTTCACTCACATATGTGGGTAAAGGGGAATCCGCTGCATTTTATTGTCGATACCGGTAGTCAAAATAACCTGATTTCAGCAGAGGTCGTCAAGTGGCTAGACCTATCGATAACACCGCACCGACATCCCTACACCATCGGTTGGCTTCTCCAAGGACGAGATCTCCGCGTCAGCCAACAATGTCATCTTCCCCACAACATCAAGCCCTTCAAAGACGAGGTATTGTGTGATATTTCTCCCCTTGAATTTTGTGATATTCTTTTAGGCCAACCATATTTGTGGAAGCAACATGTTGTGTCTGAGTCTAGACCTCGTAGTGTTATTATTACTTTGGGTAGAAAATTGTACAGGATACCAGAGGTAGCGCCGCCTACCACTATTTGTTTAATCTCTACTAAGAAAAGCAGTAAGGTCATTTCATAGACTGGAAAGTTCTTCTTCTTTGTGATCCGTGCTCGTAGTAAGAAAAAGTTCTTTGCCATATCCGTGACCTCTACACAAATTCTATCTTTGCAGCAGAAGCAAGTGGAAGAGATCGTGGAAGAGTACAGAGACATATTCTCCTCACCCACTGGGGTACCGACGCACTATCAATTCAAGCATCCAATTGATCTAACCCTTGGTGCATCGTTGCCTAATGGACCGGTATATCGTCGCTCGCTGATGGAAAATGATGAAATCAAGCGTCAGATCCAAGAGATGCTTCAAAAGGGTCACATCCGACCCAACTCCTCCCCTTGTGAAAGCCCGATTGTGTTGGTACAGAAGAAAGATGGGACCTGGCTTCTCTATATTGATTACATAGAATTACACAAAATCACAGTCAGGAACCGGTACCCAATTCCCCAAATTTATGACCTTCTTGACCAACTCAAGGGGGAAAAGGTTCTGCATTAATATTTACCTAAAGTTTGGCTACCACCAGGTTCCCATCGAACCAACTGATGTATGGAAGAAAACTTTCAAATCTAAAGAAGGTCTATTTGAATGGCTGGTCATGCCCTTTGGCTTAATAAATGCACCAACAACTTTCATGAGATTGATGGATGATGTATTGAGACCCTTCACCAACTATTTTGTGGTGGTATATCTGGATGAAATCCTCATCTTCAACAGAACTTGGGAGGAGCACATGTAGCATATTCAACAGGTTTTGGGCACTCTGCGGCAACACAAGCTATATGTCAACTTGGAAAAATTCTCCTTTGGCATGAATAAGGTCCAATACTTGGGTTACATTGTTGATGAGCATGGGTTACGTGTGGATCTAGCTAATGTCCAAGTCATTCGTGACCTGCCAACCCCGACCACACTAACCGAGCTTCAGAGCTTCTTGGGACTTGCCAACTTCTACCAAAGGTTTGTGTTGGGATTCTCCCATATTGCATGGGCCCTCAGCCAAGTAACCAAGGGAGGTGGAAAGGCAAATTTCGCATGGGGGAAAGCACAAAAACAAGCATTTGATGATCTGAAATATGGCTTGTGCTCAACTCCAGTACTCTCCTTACCTGATCTTCAACAACCGTTCGAGATCGATACTGATGCCTTCGACTATGTTGCAGGCGCAATTCTCACTTAGCATAGTCATCCAGTAACATACCATAGTGAGACACTCTCAGATACTGTCCATAATTACCCCACCTATGACAAAGAAATGTATTCCATTGTGAAATCTTGTCATCAATGGAAACATTACATTCTAGGAAAGGAGACAATCATCCACACCGATCACAAGCCTCTGCAGTTCATACAAACACAGGGGAAGTTGCAAAACGATCGCCATCAAAAGTGGTCCACATACCTACAACAGTTCCATCTCAACATCAAATATAAAACATGGAGCACAAATTGTGTCGCTGACTGCCTAAGTCGCTCTCTCGTTGCTGCACTCACCACAGTGCTCCATTCCTGTGGGCATGAGGCATTTGAGTGGCCCCAACTTTATCAGTGTGACTCTGACTTCGCCACCACCTATCAACTCTTGGGTGCATGAGTGAATGTCACCGATTTTCACATCCAGGATGGACTGTGATTCCATCTGGGCCACCTCTGTGTTTCCACAAGCGAGCGTGCAAAGTGGATTTGGAAGGCTCACTAAAGTCGGATGGCAGGACATTTTGGCATGGAGAAAAAATTGGTCGTTCTACATAAACATTTTTATTGGCCAAAACTTCGACAAGACATCAACAAGTATATCATATATTTCACTTCCTGTGCCATTGCCAAGTCAGCCATTAAGAAGAAAGGATTATACACCCCTCTTCCTACTCCCAAGAGGCCTTGGGAATCCATATTGATGGATTGCATGTCTGGCCTTCTATCCACCAAGCATGGAAATGATTGTGTATTTGTTGTGGTTGATCGGTTTTCGAAGATGGCCATTATCACAGCCTGCAAGAAGAGCATCACAACGACATATACTACCAAGCTCTTCTTCGAACGAGTGTGGGTCCATTTTGGGATACCACAGACGATCATCTTAGATCGAGACAACAGGTTCCTCAACACATTTTGATTGAGTCTTTGGTCACTGTTGGACACCAAACTCACTAAATCCACTGCTTTCCACCCCCAAACCGATGGCCAGACAAAGGTCGTCAATCGGATGATTGTGCACATCATGCGCATGTACAACTCTAAGCATCCGCGTACATGGGATGAAATTATTCCCTATGTTCAACACAACTACAACATGGCTCTCCATATCTCCATCGGCCATAGCCCATTTCAGGTGGGGATGAGATTCCAAACCTTGGGTCCATTGATGTTGCACTACCTCTTGCAGCCATAAGGGAAGAGTCTTCCCATGTTCAGTCTGAGGCCGACAAAGCCACAAATTCATTGAGCAGATTCAACACATCCACGAACAGGTCCATGAGATTTTGCTTAAAGCCAATGCTAAGTACAAGCACCGTCATGATAAACACTGGGTACCGCACTAGTTTCAGGTGGGACACAAGGTCTGGTTACATTTTTAGAAAGATCACCTTATAGGGCCCCATCGGAAGATTTTTCCACTTCGTTATGGGCCTTACACTATCACCAAGGTTGTGGGTAGCAATGATTTTGAGCTCAACACTCCACCCTTCCTTGGCTTGCACCCAATCTTCAATGTGCACCTCCTTTGACCACAATTTCCACCATTATTGGACACCTTAGAGATCGCAGAATAGTTGACACCAATAGAGCTCAACCTTGATTGCATGGAACATGAATCCACTGATCAGATAGTGGACACACAGGTCAAGGGCACTCGCCAGTAGAGTATCCAACTTTACCAGGTTGTCAAGGCAGGGAAACTCCTACACCAAGGCAAGTGGCTCACCCAGGGCCAAATTCAGCAGAATTTTCCTCACCTGATGGGGGCACTCAACACAATGGAGACCATTGATTCCTAAGGGGGGAGGACTGATCTAGGTGGATATTGGTGGCCACCCACCTATTCCATCTAGCTCCTTTTGACAATTTTTAGTTTAGCACGTTCTTTTGTAATTATTTGTAATTGTGGGTTCTATAGTTTGGGGCTGTCTGAAACCCTACACAGCTTCCAGGTGGATATTGGTGGCTGCCCACCCAATTCAACTGGATTATTTTGAAAGTTTTCATGTCAGTACATCTTTTTGTACTTCCAGGGTTGTTTTGGGTCCCTAAACATTGTTTTTTTGGTTGCCACAATCAAATTGTAGATGGAGTCAGAGCATGGCGACATAATGTGTAGTTCTCGAAAAGACCTTTCTAACATGCTATCACGCGCCTAAAACAGAGGTCGTATGCAAAAGTTACCACCCCGGGAAGTTGAGGTACCAACTTACCCATCGAGGCCCACATAACTTTTGGCGTTTCATCTCCTAGCGTTAGGTTTTTGGATGTCTAGGGTTTTGACATTCATGAGTAATGTTAAAAAGGCCTTTGGAGCCTCATTGTAATGATTATGCTCAGACAGATGTGTGTAGAAACCACATCTCTTCTCAGAGATAGCTACCACCATTCGACCAAGTTGTTTTCAGTTCTGCAGTTTTACAGTTTCTTCCTATTTTATTTATTCAATAGAAGTTATTGTTCACTGGATTTATGTTGTTGTTATCTGTATCTCTGTATTATTGTGTTCAGTATGTTATTCCTTTCATTCCTCTTATAAATACAGATCAATATGTTTTTAGATTTTAACACCTAATTAAGTTAGAAATTATATACATTCAAACTTTGTATGGGTATAGAGCTTAAACATAAAAAATGTGATATTGAGGACTTTAGAGAAGTATTTTAAATAGACCATAACAAATTAATATCCAAAAGTTTAATCCTAAAAAGTTAGCGTAGTACTTGTCAGATAAATTTATTGTCTTTATTATTAGTCCCTGTCGAAGGGCAATGTAGGGACTATAGCGTTTGATTCACCGTTGACTTAGTATTAACTTGGAGCTTGACTATATATTTTTTCCTAATCTCTAATGTACGAGATAGGAAACTCAAAATTGTGTTTTTTATATAATAAAAAAATCTTATTCTCAGTAATCTAATTGGAAGATATATTTGAAGTCGTATTGCAGGCTTCACTCTTCCCAATATTTAATTTTTGGTTTCATCCCAAAGTTTTATTTTTTATTTTTTGTTTCATCACAAAGTTTTATTTTTAATTAGTTTGTTTTGCTGAGACACAACACAATTTTATAAAAAAAAATCATCATAGCCTAAGTTTTTAGTTTGTTGTCTTATGTTGTGAGTGTCAATGCATTAACATGCATTAATGCTCCTACTATGTAAGTGTCAGTGCCTTTGTAACACACTCGACCCCTAAATACCCTTTCTAGGGATGGGGAATTAAATTTTTACTCATTCAATTCATCTCAAATCATCCCTATGAGGTCTTCATCCTCTTCTACTTGTCCGTAGCTTTCTAACGACAATTACTGGCTCAAATCTGATCCCTGGTTTGCGAGATACATCCTCCTGAAGTTATTCGGGCGTTATTAGTTAGGGTCTTCAACGTTCGACGTTGAACGCCCCTTTTCTTACCACACGCATACTCCCCGAAGTCCAAAAATCTCACCACGTGGCCTTGGCCATTCGATGATCGATGTTCGTTGTTTTACGTTGAACATCCCTTTTTCAGCGTTCAACGTTCGACAATCGACAATCATCGTTGAACGTTTTTGACGTTCGGCAATCGACAATCATCGTTGAATGTTTTTGGCATTTGGTAATCAACGATCGTCGTTGAATGTCCCTCTACTATACTACGCCCCAAATCTTCTGAACTCCTGAAGTCCTAGACTCCACGACTCCCAACCGCATTACCAACCACATTGGCTAGACGAGCACGAACCAGAGCATGAAACACGGCGAGGGCTAGAGGTGACATGTTTCCTCATTAGGGTGCAACACGTGTCATGCTATAATAGGCATAAGGAGTTTATGAATCATCCATATCTCGGTGACATGGGGCACCTTAGTTGCAGGTCCATGTCACCCTGGATGACATGAGTGAGCCACGTCAGCCCCAGACATACGACCTTCTATCTTCCTTCAAATCTCAAGGTCGAGGTATTTCCACATAGATCCATAGATCCACGGCTCTTGTTACTTCACAACTCCGAGCTTCAGAGCTTACGAACTCCTCACATCGCGAAGAGCCAAGTCTCTGGACTCTCGGATCTAGCGCCACATGTCTTCTACCCATCAACGATTGAGATTTACTTCACCGTTCAAGACTTCGAGAGTTTTCACACCTTGAAAACTCTTGGCCAAGTTCCTCTAGAGTACCAAGTCTTCAGACTATAGGATCTCTTGCCACGTAGCCTCTCATCCAACAACTCTAGTCTAATGAACAACATTTGACAGGGGACCAGAGGGGGCCACATGTCGCTCCATGATGTGTTCTCGGTTGGTTGGGCAGTTAAGAGGGATTCTCAATGGAGTCCTTAGATCGACGGTTGAGAGGGATCTCGAAGGATCCAAGGATCGACGATCCACGTCACTTTAGAAGTTTGACATTCAACATTCTACATCCCTATATCTTCACATTGATACCACCGAATACCTGAACTTTCGGATAGTTGTTGATCTGTGGACACGTGTCCCTCTATTATCAACAATCCAGATTAACTTCACGACTCCAACATTTAGGAGTTTTGGCACTAGACCACTCCTATTCTCTGGAAGTGGAACTTCGTTGAAGTACTTAACGCTACACTTCATAAGTCTAATCTAACGTTTGAGAGATATCTCCACTGGATCCCCAGATCTACGGCCCTCATCAATTCGTGACTCCGACCTTTGACTGTTTTCGAGGATTGTGGAGTCATAAGTCACGAAGTCCTGAAGCCAAAGTAGCTTCACTCCTTTTGGGCTTAGCGAGGGGTTTCCAACCCTGGGTCATATGGGATCATATTGAGGTTCTGGGCTACACTTAGCTCTTAGTCAAGACTTGATTAAGGCCATGGGTATGAGCCCTTGGTCACATGGGTGGATAGTCTGAAGGAAACGCCCTTCTCCCACATAATTGGACTTGAAATTCTCGCTAAGGTAAACTCAAAATATTGGCAGGACTTAGACGTTTCAGTTAATCCTACCCCGACTCTCCTGCGGATTTACATCCCATAATTCTCTAGTGACTAAACGGAGGTAAATCGAAGACCACGTAAATATAACAGTTTACAGAAGCAAATGAGCATTTCTAATAACTGTTCAAACACTGCTCTGAGAGATATTCTTTCTCCTTGCTCCATGACAGTCAGGGACAGAAGTTACTCTCCTCCTCCCACAAGAAATTGACAATTAGTTTTATCTACTCCAAGCAAGGGGGTCTGCATGAGCACTTCCTCAGTCACTCGTCAGCCTCATTTATCATCTTGTAGTGAAACCCTACCCATGGCTTCTTACAGCCAAAACGATCTTGCTCCTTCATTTTCCTCTCAACTCCAGAGTCGAAAAACCCGCTCTCTTCTCTTCTAGAGAATGTTTTCTCTACTCTGCTTCCTTGTAGATCTCTGTTTGTCCCCCAAATTACCTCCTTTCTTTCCTTCCTCAGCGAGGTTGCGTGGATCTGAATCCCTAATTCGTGTTTAGGCCTGGAAGCCTTACAGATGGGTACCCTGCCCCATCTCCTCATTAACTCTTGATGATGGCCTTCCAACTACCAGCATGACTGGTAATTCATTTATGGGTCAGAGGACTGTTGAGCAATTACACCCAGTAGGTACTGGTTTGGTGAGGGTCATCTTAACCATTCTTGGTTTCCCTCACCATCTTTCTCATAGCATCCATGGTCTATCTTCGCAAACTACCCCCTTTCAGCAATTGTACAACACATAACCATTTTCTATTAATAACAAAATTTTTATACATTGACCCTTTTATACAAAGGTTCATCAAATCAAACATTCACACATATTTAGTCTACCATAGTTTCTTGACCAGTTATAGTTATATTTACAAACTGGGTGAAACAGGGGTGTTACAACCTTCAAGCGATGTCTTGACAACTCCGCGACATCTCCAATGCCTTAACAACTCTACAACAACCATCTCCACCGTCTTGATAACACCTCTTCCATAGGAATGCCTCAACAATACTTATGACATTGTCCAAATCAGAAAATCAATTTTTTTGATGACACAGCTGGAGGAGGAGATTCTTGCCGCTGCCCTACACATAAAAATTCAAAAACTTAGAAGAAAGAAGCTACAAAACAATTTGTGTTAGATGAGGAAGAGGATTGTATCACACAATCACTAGTAAATTTGTGTTAGATGAGGAAGATGATTGTATCACACAATCACTAGTAAGTCAAGTATTTCATGCACTGGTAAGTCAATTATTTCATGCATTAATGTTGTTTCATGGGCTTTGCTGCTACTATTGGTGGTGCTTAGTAAACAAGGGAAATAGGGGTTGATTCAACCCTAGCTACTTGCTTTTCTATCGGAACTTGATTAAGTTAACTAGGGGAACTTGTCTCGTTAGGCTGTACGACCGAAGAAGTATCACAAAACTCACCTTATTCACCTTAGATTTACTTTGTGATCCAAAATTTCTATTCCAAGTAGGCTTTTATTGATCAATCATATGCATGCCTGGTATAGAAGTTGGAAAATGCAGCGTCCCAACGTTTAAAATTCCAAATAAAACTAAAAATACAACCAACAAGAGCGTAGAGGTCTTTGGGTTCTAGTCGTAGTTGTAGTCGTGCAACCATCATGTAGATGCCTATATTAGACTACAAACAAAAGAAACAGAAACCATGTGTCTTCACTCAGCTATGAAATTTCAGGCATATGTACTTGTTGATCCAAAAGAACAAGAAAACCTTACTTGTATTGCGATATAGTTCCTGAAAGACTCTTCAAAGTATAGGAATATGAAACAAGATAATAGATGGGTTTCTCTATATTATACAGAGAAAAAAACTATACTATTTTATGTTCTCTCTTTCTGAAAAATGTTATATACCAGCTTCATACCAAATGCTCACAATGTTTCATATTTGATTGTTGCCGAAAAGTGAGGGTTGATTTCATTTCTACCAGCAAGACCTAGTCAAAGCGTTTAAGGCATAGCTACAAATATAATAGAACTTCTCTGTTGTAGAATAATTTTACCACAAAGAAATCACTATTTTGTTTTTCTGCAAAGGTTATTGCCACTGTGGCAAAAGAAATTTACCACACAGAAATCTGGGAGGGAGAAACTTCAATCTCAGAACACATGGAAAAGTATGCAGGTTAGAGTAGCACATGGCAAGGGAAAGATATGCCAACACATGTTGATGCACAAAGGTTGAAGACCCCAATATTCCTCTCGTTGGGCTGAAGACTTCAATATTACTCTCTCTCAGTAGCTCAACTAATTCATTGATAAAAAAAATATATGTAAAAGTGAACCATGTTTTTTAAACCATTGTGAAATATTAATTAATTTTTTTTTATGAAGAAATATTATGTTAATAATTTCAACATACACAGTGAATCACCAATGTATTGACACTGCAACCAACCAACTATAATTATAAAGCTAAAAAATCCAAATAATTATTAAGAAATGACCATAGGATTATGGATTATTATATTCAAACCCTAAGATATGAGTCATGATCATTGTGAAGTGTTCAATCCTGCCACTAGCACAAGTGTAAGTTGGCATGCCATGGCACTTGAATTTTTGGTGTTCATGATTGTATATATGGTTTGGAAATCAGATGAGATCACACAACTTAAAGTGCACGATCTGCTTATTTTTGGTTATTTGAATTCGAGCAAATACAATCATAATTGTACTCAAAGAACCTTAAGGAAAATACATTTGCTTCACACAATTTCCCGTGGGCAGTGTCATCTGAAGGAAAATACAAGTTAACAAGTGTTGCATTGTAGTGTAGTCTCTTTTGGGTTGAATTGGGAATAAATGCAGAGGGATGGGGAAAAAGTAGCGGGGGCAGAAGGAAATTGCAGTGCAAATGTGGAAAGCACAATGAAGCCTGGGTGGTATCCATGCAAGAAATGACACGTGGCCTCTAGAGTCCCATTTATTTTTTGAAACTATATAATCCATCTTGCTATGTTCGAAATTTCCGTTCTTTCCAGTAGTGTGAGTTCCTACTTTGCATGTTTGATCTCTTCAATGTATATTTTGAACGGGTTGGAGTTAAGTACAATTTCCATAGAGTTGTGTCTATATGTGCGAGGACAAAAAAAATTATATGCATAGCAGGAGAAAAATATATCCATGAGAAAAAGATAATTCAAATTAAATAAACACAATTCCTTGAAATTCAACATAGTTGAAGATAAAAATTTAGGAGCACAAAATATAAAAGGAGATAAAAAAATAGTTTTATTTGGAATATATCAAAAAATAATAGTTTGTTACATATTCCTGGAAATTTAAATGCGTTTTTCATATAGACTGGGATTGGGGATCCCGCGGACCATAAGAGAAATATGTACAAGAAATAGGATTGTGGAAAGAAGAAGTGGGCGACGGTAGAGTGTAATACCTGAAAAGAAGAAATTCGAAGGTATCAGTATTTGGCTAGAGATTTCTATTCAAAAAAGATTGAATAATTGGATTGATAAACAAAGCGCGGTGTGATCAGTATAGAATTATAGTGATGGTACATATCATCCTTTTTTGCTATTTGCTTGTTGATGTTGTTTTCTATTGTCTTTCGTCGACAACCCGCTTCAACTCTGTTTCGATGAATTCTTCAATGTAGCTTCTCAAGGGGGCAACGTTGATCTCATTCCGTATTTTTATGTTGAAAAGTTCCTTTTCTAATTCCCTTAGATCAATAGAAATATTACACAGAGCCTAGTCAATGTCTTCATTCTGTACCGAATAGTCGACTAGCTAGTTGTCCACGTCATCTTTACCATATTCAAGGATGCTGTAAAATTTTTCTAAAGACAATGCCTTAAAAACATCAACTTGTTTATGGAAGGCTTGCTTAGTTAAGTTCAACGAGTTCACGATTAATTTGGGGTCATGGAACTCGTTGGTCCTTCCGACTAAGTCTATTTTGGTCAGCTTTGTGAATAATGTTTCTTTCTTTGATATGGCTTTCTCACATGACTGGACAATGAGATGCAGGTTTTTTTACCTTCTCTTTCCAACATGCTTCTAATTGAGCGATCCAGAATTTGGAGGGGAGATCATGTTGTCTTCTTGTCGTGTATGTCATGTTGTTGACATGGAAGCCAAAAGGGATGACCGTTTCCAAATAGAAACTTTCTTCATTTTTCAAATCCATTTGCAAATGTTCAAGCAAATTATGTGCCCTCGTTCCAAGAGAAACCATAGTTTGTGATGTTTCCCATGCCTCAACAATCAGTTCCATTATTTTCTTGATATTATTCTCCACAATGCAAGGAGGCTGGACGATCCTTTTAACTTGGATGTAGGGGTGGCAGGCATGGCTATTGCTAAAGGATGGACAAGAAATGGCATAGGAATCAAAGCTTCCTCCAATTCCTTGACCCGGTCTCTTAGTCTGGCATTCTCGGCCTCAATGACTCCAATGGAATCATCAAGAGCATCTCTGGTTGCTCTGCGAAGTCGAGAGATTTGGGACGGCGGCATGTTCACAAGGTCAACCTCTGAACGAGATTTTCCTTTCTTATTTTTTACATCTCTCTTTTCAATAATTAATTTTTTAGACTCGTTGTCAAAAACAACGCTCTGGAATACGAAGGATTCATTTTCGTCAAAAATTTCGATATGAATTATGTCCATCAGACGACTATGCTGGATCGTGTCTCTCGGCTGATCAAGGTTGCAGAGTATGCTATACAGATCAGTGTCAAGTTCCATGTTCTCACTCTCAATTTTGGGCTCTTCTGCCTGCTGTACATTTTTTTTCTCTTCTTCTGCATGGGAAGCTTGTGAGAACTATCAATTTTAGGATGAGGAGGGTTGTTATCTCCTCCTCCACTTGAAGAAATTTCGGTTTCTTTGTTACTGTGGTAGGCCGTTGGATCAATGCTCCAGGATGTTGTGCTTTTGGGAGTGATTTTCGGTGATTGAACACTCTGCTCACCGGGGCCTTTACCCTGTTGCTTTTACAATCCAGTGGTGCTTTGCAGTGTGTCTAGTTCGTTGGCATCAGAAAAAGGAGTGTTGTCGCAAGTGTCTCTATTTTCACCCGGTTGTTTCTGTAAAAAAGAATTGTCGAGGCCAACTGTAAGTAAATGTTCTAAATTTTTTTTATTAGGGTCGAACCCTGTTAGCTTTTCAGCATATCTCAGGTTCATGTTATTGAAATGTGCTGCGAATTCGTCAATTTTGTTGATGTTCCTTAACACGAAGTCACCGAATTTCCAAGGCAGAGGAATGAACTGTTTTTTTCTCTTCTTATGGAATAGATGCAACCAATAGTTGTATTGCCTTGCTATTTCTGTAACAAATATTCTGTCTGTAATATGACATGGAAGGAGAAAAGGTTTTTCCTTGGAGCCAAAAATTATTATCACACTGTAATCATCCATTGCTTCAAGCACCCCCTTCTTGTCCAAAAACTTGGTCGCTTGGTCAGATATGCGGGGAGCATCTTCCCCTAATAACATAACTTTGAATACAGAGACAAAGTTATTAAAAACCTCATAAAAATAGTGGGAGGCCTTGTGCTTCCACAATGCCTGGTACCAGAAGGTTACTGGGTCAAATTCCCAGTTTACCCTCTTGGACAGGGACAATTTTGGAAACTGGCAGCAATGAGCTATTGCAAAAACCAAGTAGGATGACATAAAAAAGTTATTGTCCTTTTTTGAATCTTGACTATTGGGAACAAATTTCATGGGAAATTAACTTCCTCAAATAAAAAATGGCTTGTTCCTTGACTGTGAAATACAAAATATAAAGAACCATGTGGGAAATAGTTGTTGTGGATTCTTGTCCTGTTATTCTTGTAAACAACCAAGCAATTTCCCAGAATGGATTTTTAAATGAACTAACCTACAAGACTGTAATATCTTCAAGAACTGCCATCGGGTCTTCCAGGAACTCGGGAAAGAAGTCCAACCCGTTATTATGCTTTCTTAGGAACTGCCTGGAGTCTTCTCCTTTGAACGTCAATGTTGGCTCCGACAATCTTAACATCTGGCGGAAGACCCGAGGCGACAAAGAAACATAGGAGTGGTTCCGCAGTCGAATAATTATTTGGTCTGAAATATATTTATGCGCGCACCAAGAGACCAGCTCCTTACAGTCAAAAACTTATGGGACACATCTTGCACGAGCAATCCCAGAGGTCCAAATTATTTCATTCTGGTCGGAAGGGGATGAGTAGTAAGAATATGCCCTGGACCACTAGAAGTTATGGTCCTCACACTCGAAGATGTTCACTGTATCTCCACATAGATGTTGTCCAGCTGGTGCCATTAGTTTATGAGAACGTTCATTTTCTCCAGACGATGCTTGAAATGAACAATTGGAGGGGATACTATAACCCCCCGAAAATGTTGGTTCAATGCGTGTGAATGGGAAATCTCCTTGATCTCTTTGCTCATTAATGACAATCTCTATGGGTGTTGTATGATGAGTTGTTAGAAATAAAGCTTGATTATTGCATACTTAGAAGTGCGAAGGTGGCGGGTATGACGAAGATAAATTAAGGATTGGAGGTTTCGTGAAAGAGCCAAGCCGACGATGCGCGAATGCCATTCCATGATATTTGAAATTAACACTCGGAAGGGATGATAGAACCCTCCGAAAATCTTGGTTTAATACGTATTAATGGCAGGTCTTATCGAGCCTTTCGCTCATCAATGACAATTTATACGGTTCCTGCATGAGGAGTTGTTAGCATTAAATCTTACTAATTTCATATTTAGAAACAATACCATATATATATATATATATATATATATATATATATA
>SNQJ01S0008145.1:78717-113448 GCA_010110895.2 Picea sitchensis
GTCAAATTATATATATATATATATATGTGTGTGTGTGTGTGTGTGTGTGTGTTTATAAACAATTTTTTATTATAAACAAGTGCAAGCAAGGAATGGCCAAGTATGAAAAGTGTTTGGATGAAAAGCGGTCGGACGGGTTTCAAAATAGGGTTATAGGGGATTCTTAGTAGAGGTGAAGGCCAACATTCAAATTGTATGTATATGAATTTTTGAGTGCAAAATACGTAAAAGGGAAAAATGCATGATGGGGCAGTCCAACGACTGGTTTCTATATTTGCGGAATTGCGGGTGTTGTTTGCATGTCGCGGGACAATGGAAGGGTAGTCTTTACTCCGACTGTCTAGGAACCCGCAATAAAAAAAGTGGCTAAATATGGAATAGGGAATCGGTTGGTCGGACTTGGTCACGAACGAAACCACCAACCACCAATAATACTAATGGGACCTAAGGTACGAGCATAAACTGTCACTATGAAATATGTATTGAAGTTGAATACTCACAAGGATCACTCGATCAAGGCCCAATGATGATCAACCTTGTCGAATGTGAAATGACTGCCAATGATGTTAACGACCATCAAGGTGCTCTAATTTTGGATCATCCCTAGATAATGTGTCGGAGTTGATGCAGGATGACCTGCTGAAAAGAAAAGCGATGATGAAAAATCTTCCCTAAGCATGAAGTGATAACTCAAGAAGATATAGGATATATGGTACCATGTCCCTACCACTGGATGAGGGGGATCACTGAATCAAAGTAGATGACTCAATGGAAAGCAATGAAGAGAAAAAACATAATATGACTCAAGAATATTCTATGTCTCTTCAACTCTCCCCTTTCTAATAAACTCAATGCTTTAGAATATGAACAAACATCCCCTCATCCAGGCTCACTCTAAAAATAAGATGGTAGAATGACTCAACAAACATAGGATAAGACATTCAGAGATTTGACCCAGAGTTTCAAAAACTAGACAACAATTACTAGGAAACTAAGACCAACCTCAAAATAGGCACTAATTAATCCATAAGACATGACCACATGTTGATGTAATAAGGAAAAAATTAGGGACTCTTACCCTAGGACTTGAAAGAAAAATCTTCAAACCAAAAGGGTTAACTTGTTGTCCTAAAGCATAAAAAAACAATGAAAATAAAAACAATAAATGGACTCTAATACCCCAAAACCCAAAAATCTCACCTCCTTTGCTCGTTGGAGGTTATTCAAAGCTCGCATGATTTAATCAACAAACTCGAATGACCAATGTAACCATGCAGCTAATTGATTGATTAAACAAGAAATATCAACACATTCAACCTTCCAGTGCAACCAATCATGGAATCTCATAAGTCGGAAATATACTTTGATGTACTTGCTACTGAGGGTTGTTGTTTGGAATTTGGAACGCGACACTTCAAAAATAATGAGCACGGAAGCATGAGAGTCAAAACTCTTAGAATATACTTGTTGAAATACCTCCATCATTCTCATCTCAACTAGATCATGATGAACCCAGGTATCCAAGCATTGATCTGTCAAAGGATCCTCTTGAAGAAAAAAAATATGTAAGCAAGATCATCTTTTGCTAGAACCAAAATTTTCTCCCCCTATTGCAATGGTAACTAATCAAATTGTTCTTTAATGACTACTGGGACAGGAAAGGATGAAGTCTCTTGTTGATTGAATTCTGTATAGTTGACTTGTAGTTCTTACTGCCATACTTCATCATCATTAATGGAAGAAACCAATGAACCCACTTGGAAACTCAACTCTTCATCCTCATCTTCATGGAACTCTGCATATGATTCAAGTGGTGTAGCTACGGGTTCCTGATTATCCAAATGTGCCAACTCACACTCAACTAATGCATGTGATTTAATAACTCAACCACAATTCGTAATATCCTCATGCATGTATGTGCCACATATCATATTCTGACGCTGCCAAATGTTGGAATTTAGACCTGCCACATGTCACATGTGCAAACTCCTATCTCCGAAGCAAAGAACAATACTAAACCAATCCTATACCTATTCTCATATTGGAACCAACCCTGGCTCACACAAAGGTAACTCTGGAAAAAAATAACTGAATGGTAGCCAAAATAGAACATGCAAGCTCTTAACCCTCAGGATTTGCACATGGGAAAATACAGGGGTTAACAAAAAAAAATTGGCAATGAGATAATGAAAAGAAATAAATGTGCAGTAAAAGTTACATTCATTTTACAATTCATCTTACAAATCAAAATGGTTCATAGATCATGGAATGTTTGACCTGTAGGTAATGGAAGGGTGCTTATCACTTATTAATGCATGATATAGTTCATAGTATAATCAATCCATCAAGGTGGAGTTTGGGATGTATAACAAATTCAGAGAGACATTTGACCACAACCATGTTGTAGGCTACCAACATGTTATAAACCTGATAAAAATTTAAGAAGATATCTACACACCACTCGCTTGTCAAACAATCAATGATTCAACTCTTTCCACATGTACATTTTCATTATTGTATAATAATATATTGGCTAACACTTCAACAATGCATGTTTATTGATCTATTAAATCTTTTGCAAGGAAATCTACAGATGAGGAATATTAGACCACCTATGGGCCCATCTCTTTCATAACTAATAGCCACACCTCTTGCTGAGTTCGCATGCATTTGAATGTCACGGGGTGAAAATATTTACAACGTAAGCTCCTTAGCCTATAACTAAAATATAACATCATTCAATGTGTCCAATTGACAAAGTAAATAGCCAACAAATAATTCGAGAAAAGGCCATCTAGGATTTACAACTACATAGCTAGTAATGATGCAAGTGGCTACCCTTCAAAATGTTGAAATGTACTATCAGATTCAGAATATAAAGGAGTTTGAACACTGGAAAAGAGTAGAGGACACTATAAATCTAGATGACAACTTTGAGGATGAAGTTGAACTTGGACAAAGTTTTTGCCAGCTTAAGTAATAAAATACAAGCACCATGACATATAAAAATAGCAAGTACTGGAAGAATAACAAAATCTAGACCAAAATATGCAACACAAATGCAACAAGAATGCACCAAGAAAAATAATAATTACTTCGAAATGAATCAAAATAGCTAGTAAAATTCTTTTAAATTAGAGAACCAAGATTGCATGTGGTGCAAAGTCCCTTCAAGTTTCAAGGTTATTAATCTAAATATAAAATGAAGACAATATTGGAGTGAACACAACTTGAAATGAATCTTTAATGATAAACCTTAGATACTAAAACCACCTTTTTGTCAAAAAACATTTACTATGTAACTAAGTGCACATTGGGTACATCTGAGTTTTGGAACATACCAGAACCAACATGGATCAAGACAAAAAAAAACTTGTAAAAAAATACTTTATCATTTAAGTGTTGAGATTCATAAGTGATGGAAAGAGAATCAAATGGAACCAATCCAAACCTAAATTCTGCATCATGCATTCTTCCTTGAGCCCATATAGCCCCTAGCGCTATAACCTAGCTCTAATACCAATTTGCAATGTACCCATTTTCTAAATTATCAAACAAGGCTAAATTTGAAGATTAAGACCCTATTAATGGAATATTGACAAAGATAAGCTCATTTCATAATGGCAATCATATTTTCACTGCATCAGGGATTCCATCTCCAACCACTCATTGGAATCATTTCCAAGCACATTAATACAAATGAAATGCAAAAAATGAAAATTAGCAGTTCCCCATTTTTTCAACTTTAAACTCCCACTAGATAATGTAATATTTACAAATACAGATCTGATTCCTCCTATTGTATAGAACCAAGACATTGATGTTAGATTGTAATTACTTGAAAACATACTTTTAAACTAGCCTTACATTAATGAGTATATACCAAAAATAACATTGTCATATTTTACCACACTAGCATATTACTTGTAGGATGTGAAAATTTGAATCTCTTATTGAGAACTGATTTCATTTCCTTCAAATCAATATTATGTAAATGACGTATGAAGAATACAAATACAACAATCATGCATCCTCTTATTGTTCAAAACTGGCCCATTTATGTTGCCTCATGATAGCTTTTGATTCTTTCTCTTTTTAGCATCCATACCTATGTTGCACTAGTTTTCGGGACGAGGGAACAGTGGGGACGTGTCCTTGGGACACCTAGAGCGCACCCCCAATTTGTTTTAGGGGACTATGAGTTGTGGACAACAATATATATATATATATATATTAAAAATTTAGAATTCACTATAAACATTTGTAGTTGTTTCAAATTTGTAAGCATAACAAGCTATAATATATAGTATTATGAAAATCTTGAGCAATTTAAAAAGGGGCAGAGTGAAATTCCATTATTGGCCGCTAGACGAGCAAAATGCAATTTATCTTTGGGAAATTTAAGTGTAACTATTTTCAATTTGCAATAAGGTCCACGAAGAGTCTATGAGATAGAGAACTGTCTCTATAACATCTTTTCATCCTTATATTTCTTGTTAATGATGATTATGTTAAAACATAAAAGGCATTCCCTTCTCAATAGCTTTTGTAGAATTTCACAGTTGTGTTGAAAACCACTATAAAACACTTTGGTTCTGTAAAGATATTAGATTCATACTTCAGATTAAGGTGATTGAATAGGAATTTATTCAAACATTTAGCACCCAATCCAAATCACTACTATCTGATTGTTTTCACAATGCTTGAGGTTGGGATGGTGGAAGCACTAGACTTGAATGACTCCTGGAAACCCATGTACAATATGTAAAAGCTGAGATGACCTGAAAAATTAGAAGAATGAGAGAAATAACCACAAGGATCAACCCTTTGAAATGTTGCATTTCCCATTCTTTTGACATGGAGGCTTTGCTTGTTGTAATGTTGTTGCTGAAAATACAATATTTAAATCACCAGAAACCCAAATTGAAACCCATCATACAAACCCATGTTTTAAAATGCAACTTGTACAACAGATTTAGATTCAGTGCAATACAAAAATAATGTATGGAAAAAATGATTATATTGTCAAATCATCAATGTTCATGATTGTCAAAACTGAAGATATTTGCCCAGAATATCCCCGAAATCTTCCTTGAAAATCCCTAAAATTTTCTTAGAACATCCCCAAAATCTCTCTGGAACATCCCTGAAATCTACCCAAAATGTCTTGGGGGTAGACAACAAGTCCCCAACAGGGTTCAAAATTGAACCCATCATAGCCCATCAAGAGCCTCCCATCATGTCCCAGAAGTACCGTTAAATTTTTAACCGTAAAAAAAGTGTTTATTTTAGATTTTACTATTTTTTTGGAAGTGCAAAATAAAGTTTAGAATTCTCTATGAAGGGTGAAATTTAAAATATCCATCATTATAATTTGATTACAGTGACATTAAATTAATATGAATTCGATCAACTATAATAATTATCGTAATTAACATGGATTCGGTTCGCGTAGAAACTCAATAATTATTAAATGATCCTGAAGTTAGCAAGTACAACAATCATTGTACCATTGATTATGCTCTCAGTATGGTAGGTTACACCATTAATTATGCTCTCATTGTGCTAGGTGGTAGGTGTTGGGAGGCGGGAAAGTGGACAAAGGGAGGCGAGTCGTGCCTCTATGTTGGTTGATCCCCAAACTTCGACCTTAAGATCTCCACATCGTTAGAGACTGTCGAAACCCTATTTTTTATCTCTACTCGTGTGCACATTGTCATCTTTGCTTGTGAAATAATCCTAGTCGGTTCTTGAGATCACATTTGTACTTATATCTACTTCTATTATTCTGTCTTTCTAGCGATGAAATATATTGTCTTCTCTGCTCGTGAAATAATCCTAGTCGATTCTTGAGATCACATTTGTACAAAGATCTGCTTCTGTTAGTCTATCTTTCTAGCGATGAAATTTTCAATATCATGTTGTTTGTTCTGCTAGACATTACATGCCATCTTCATTGAGAATATGTAGTTTGTGTAGAGGTGAGGCCAGGATCCTTATACCTTTGGACAATCTGTTTTTCTGGTATTCTCTTAACAAAAGCTTCACCTTTGTATTTTACAACAATTGAAGCGAGGGACTCTACATTTTGGGCATCACTTTTGCCAATATAAACTAGACCACTCTCATATGGAATAAAGGCAGAGGTGCCTTAGTCGGAGAAGGAGCCCAGTTTCTGTTACAAAACAATGGAGACCTAGTTTTACTCAATTGAATGGGTAGCCAGGTCATGAAGAGTGATAGTGCTAATAAAAGCGTGGTGTCTACTCTAATGGGAGATGATGGTGGGACTTCTTGAAAGGTGTAGGAAAATTATAACATCCTCACTAATACTATCTTCATTGATTAAGTGTTTACCATGTAGCAAATCCTCACTGTGGATCCTTATTCCTTCTCTCAAATCACAGAAGAACATCACTCTCACTGTGGATCCTTATTCCTTCTCTCAAATCACATAACAACATCACTCTCAAACCACAGAACAAAATCACATACTGGGACCTCAGCTTCAGATTCTTGCAGTTTTCTAGAGTATTCAAACTATCACTCAATGATCAAGGGATATTCTCGCTCACCAATTCCACAGGTAAGCGATTTTTCTATTGTTTTTTTAACAGTAATTCCCTTTCTTTCTGGCTCAATTGTGTTTATATCCAGGTGTAGCTCTGGAAATTTGAATCTTATTAATCGATTAACAACCAACCTTATAATCTAACTAAGTTTCCTTTGCCATACAATCTTGTTTTCATATGGTTGATAATTTACTCTTTGCCCATAGAATATTTTGCTATTGGTTTTTTAACAATAATTCCCTTTCTTTCTAGCTCAATTTTGTTTATATCCAGGTGTAGCTCTGGAAATTTGAATCTTGTTAATCGATTAACAACCAACCTTATCATCTAACTACACTGCCTTTGACATCCAATTTTGTTTTAATATGGTTGATAATTTACTCTTTGCCCATAGAAGAAATTTTGGGGATGTCTATTTGTTTTGAATTCAACTGTATGTTTTCCATTTGCCATTAAAATTTTTGGGGATTTTTATTTATTCTTCATTTAGTAATATGTTTTCTATTAGCCATTACTTCCTAGATATTCTTATATAGATATAGGATATTTTTTTTCCAATGAAAGGTGCACGGGAAAACTAAGGGATGCTTGAACTTATCAGTGTAGCCTCACCATGGGATTGGAGTGAACTAGCCCAATGCCCAACAACATTGGAAACAACCAGTGGAGATAATCCCTTAACCTAATTAGATGTTTGATAAGTTATTCTTTACCCATGTAAAGAATTTTGAATATGTGAGTTGTTCTGCAACCCCTAGACTTAGGTAATTAATTTATTGTTGTTAATTGAAATGTATTTGTATTTTTAACTTTTCATTGTTGAAGGGATACATGAATATATACCCTTCTCATTGAAATTAGAATCCACCCTTCAAATTTGATCAATGGTCCCCAAGTACCCGATGATGTCCCCAATAGTTTGGGGACGTTTCCTACGGGTCCCCACATCCCCAAAACATGGGAACGAAAAGTACATGATTTTTTTAGGGGGGACGGGTCCCCATGCAACATAGATCCATACCCATTTCTCAACATGCCAAATATGGTCATAGGGAAAAATATAGGCCTAATGTTTTGTCAATCACAAAAGAGACATTAGGGTGCAAACCCTGGATTCAAGTCTTTGCATCTTTCCTCTATCTAGTACTAACATAATTAATGATTATGGGTGTCAAGTGAATTAGTTTGGTTTTTTGGTTAGTTGCAGTTCACATAAGTGGGTTCAACCCTGCCATGGTGTGTACCACCCTTGCAAAAAGTTGGCATTCATTGCTCCGTTTAAAACCACTCCATGACATACCACAATTACATATTCAGAGAGCAATTCTCCATTCATGGTTTCTCTTGTAAGAGTAAAAACACATGTCTTGCAACATCAAACATTGAATGTATGATATTAACATGAGTGTATTGTCAAGATCAACTAAGATAAAAGGGGTGGTTTCTTACTTGAGTGGCAGAGAGTCCTTAAGTTTTTCCATGTTGTCCAAGGGTCCCTTCAATTTTCTTTCCATCTCCATATCACCTGAAGTTTCTTCATCATCATCTATGGAAGAAGATGAGAAATTATCATTGGTGATACTAGAGGAAGAGATTGAGGTAGAGTCCTTACGTGTGCCAAAAATGCCCAAATGCTCCAATGGGTCTCCAACAAACCATCGTGTCTGTCTAGTTTACTGAATATGAGTGTCAAATTGGAAAATTTTAAATGTTGATGAATGACTTCATTGTCTTATAGTCTGTATTCTACATATGTACTTTCAGGGCATAGATTAAAAGAATGGATCGTAGTCTTGTGTCACTATGTTGTATATATCAAAACATTTGATCTTGAACAAAAATAGAAAACAAGAAGATATGACTCGTACAACCAACTCATAAATCCTTGATTGAGGTAGATATAAGATCTTGTGATTACTATCAATATCATAGTGGCTTCAATCCCTCGAATGGTTGGTTATTGTGTTCATAGAATAAGCTCAAATCCTCAAGGACTTCATTTCTAAGGTCCCAATAACAACATATACAACTATAATAATACTTGAAGTCTTCATTATAGCATTTACAGAATTAAAAATCTAAATCTCTAGTTACAACCAGTGTTATCAGAACCAGACCGTTGACCAAGCCGATCAACCCCCAAAATGTGAACCGGATCAGAACCGTAAAATAAATGGCAATGAAAAAATACACAAAATATTCAAATTTTGAGAAAAAACATATATATTCATGTGCATCCATCTGAATCCAAACCATTATACACAAATATGCAAAGTTTCTCATGTATATAGCAAGGGTGCATATAACCAAAATAGCATCGAATGCAATCCATCTCTGAACCAAAATATATCAACAAAGTGGCTCTAAATGGCCTCTAGAGTCTAAAAAAATCATGCTACAACAAAAGACTACCTATCATCAAAATCATTACCTATATTAGGATCCTCATCATCAATGTCACGCTCTAAGCATTAAAATAATATAGAAAAAGATTAACATGCATAATAAGTGATTTTACTCGAGTGAAGGGTACATTTTTACTAGGGTCATGAAAAAGGGTTCAACAATCAATGCCACCAACATCGACGTACATAGAGGGCTTGGTGTTCTTGATTAAATGTTAGTTTCATACCCTCATACATGATAGAATCTAGTGGAAACATTGCAATCTTGTCAATCTTGAAATCCTGAAAACCGTTAAGTCCGCTGAATTTTGAATGGGACCCAAAAAAAAATTCTACTTTCTCCATATGAAGTCCAATAAGGTTGGAACCACTCTCAAACATCCTGAAACAAGTAATGGTAATGTTAAAAAATTAAGTAAAAGAATGAAAATGAAAGATAAAGGAGAATGTCACTTTTACTATGGTGGGTGAAATGGAGGGGTGTGGACATCTTTAAATAGCATCAGTAGGGCCCTAAGGTTAGTTATTAGGCAACCCATCTTTTAATTATTATTTTTTAAATTGGATTATGGTGGTCCCTAGTAACATCGTACTGTGTTGTACGAAACCTACCAGTTCGGTATTGAACCAGCCGAAAATGGTCTAAGTCAACAATTTGGACCGATTCTGGTCCAAAACCGGTTGGACTGGTCGGTTCCATTGATTCCGATAACATTTGTTACAACTAATGGCATGACTATTGGATCTACATTCACACTGAGTTTTTCGTTCTCGCAAAACAAATGTAGACACGCACTTTTATACATTTTTTTAAAACCAGAATTTGTAAATTTATTAGATTTTAAAACACTTAAAACCTCTACACACCATTAATGGAAAGGATATTGGATCTACATGCAGTAAGTAAAATCAACTCGAATAGACCAAGCTCAAATTTTCAAGTTTAACTTCAAAGACCTTGGCAGGGGAAACACAAGCCCACTGGTTCTGGTAGAATAATCAGAATTGAAATGGGGATATACTCATTGCAAACACCAGCTATCTAAGAGTCCAAGTGATCAAATCAACAAGAAACAACTATCATAAAGGGCCTCCCAAATATTGATAACATAAACCTCCTATACAAAACCGCTCCCAAAACTATACATGAAGGAATCAAAACATATATGAATCCTAAGAGAATATCCTTCAAACATATCCCACATAAACTCATAGACCAACAAATATGTTGGCAAATGTAGTTGTAGACCATCGGCTAGATAATAGTGACATCTACCCAAATCATCATGGAGATTTGGGACAAACTTGTTAAGGAGAATAACCAGACACCCCAACTCAATGCATTCAATAGCCCTCACCTCCCAACACACCAAACAATTAAACCAATGTAGGTCCATCTTAAATCTGAATCTATCAAGCACCGAGAGGGATCAAATTTCTTAAACTATAATTTTTTTTAATTATCATTTAATATGAAAGAATAAATATTTTATATGTTGTCATATGTAAGTATGTAAGTACGTAGTATATATTTGTGTGTGATATGTAATGGTTAGTGTAATTTTTTTCTTTTAATTAAGCCAACTTTATTTTTATTATTGTTAATTTTTTTAATTGAGCCAACTTTATTTTTTTTTAATGTAACCTTAGCTAACATAAGGTTAATGTGACATCTCCCCCATATTGGGCTATAGAGAACCTCTCTACTCTTGGTTAAAATAAATATGTATTTCTAATACCATGTCTTCCATCAATCACAAATTTACAAGCCTACAGGAAATTATCTGCAATTATTCAAGAATAAAATATCTCTTATACCAAAAATAATGAAAACCTTATAAAGAAAAGATGAAGTACTTGTCTATTTTGAAGATTGAATACCAAGCAATTGACTGAGACAAATCAATTTTCCACCCAACCATTGGTAGTCCTTTGGGGACATCATCCCCTAGCCAGACTATGATACCACCAGGGAAAAGAAGAATAATGCAAAATTCTCAGGGCAGTCTCTCCAACTCAAGAGAAAGAAGAAAACTAACCAAGTATCCCAGTGTTGAATTCTTGTAAACATAATAGTTATTTGGTACCTAGAATCCCTTCCCCACACAACAAAAGGAGAATTCTTCTTTCACTACTCAATAGTACCTAGAAGTCCCTCCCTTCAGTGTTCTTAAGTGTGGGCATAGAAAGGTCCAAGTTGTTGTCTATTAAATCCTGCAAATTGTTTTTCTTACTTCTTGGCTCTTCTCAAGGTTCTAATGGATTCCTTTCATGGCTATTCCATCCCATAGTGTGGCAACATTATTTTTCCAAGCAAAAAAATTGTTTTCCTTTCTTCCCTCTTCTCCAAAAATCAAATGTCTTTTTCCATTCTAATTTCCCCTTTTTGCATGAGTGAAAGATGGCAAGAGAGTTCTCATTTAACTCTTCCTAGTTCCAAGAATGTAGGGGGGTCAAATTGCTAGAATGTAGGAGGTGATGACCTGGATCTAGAACTTTGTTTCCTCCACTTCTCTTATCTCCAATTTAGACTATAGGCTAGGGTCAATAGAGTGAAGGTTAATGGCAAGATGAGTATGAAAACATACATATGATTCTAGGTATTTAAAAATTCACTTAGACCCCCCCATATTTCCCCTCTTGTGGTATCATAGCCCCTTTAGGTGCTCATGCTCTGTCAGTCTTGGTTCTTTTATTAATAAATCAAGTTTAGTGTTTCCAAAGTTTCAAAACCGGGGTCCTCATGGGAGAACCTTCACCAACAAGATTGACTATAACTTGATAAACATACTCAATACTCCTTGTTAGGGTTCCAAGATGGATAGACAAAGCAAGGCACCAAATAATTATCAAACTAACAAAGGAAGAAGGAGAAGATTTACCCCAAAATGTCTTCCCTCCAATGGTAGAAAAATCCCTTCAATGAATGAATCTAGTTCGCTTGTAGAAGACTTGAGCATTTCACCATCAATCTTTATGCACCAACTAAGAACCAAGATAGAGAAAATTCAAGAATTGACACCAAAATATAGAAATAAAGAAAACTTTACACAACCAACATATGTGACGTGGCATGGAACAAGAGGTCCAGGTGCATGAAGAATAGCCCCAAACTACCTAGGGCCTTCTGAAATTGCCTTGACAGTTTTGAAACTACTTTGACGGTTGTAAAGATGTCTCGAGCACTGTAAAGATGCCTCGGGAGTTGTGAAAAATCCAAATGTCATGATGAATCCCATGCAATGTCCACTTAACCCCAAAATGCTAGGGTGCTCCTCCAAGGGATCTATACATCCTCATTTACAACCATCTAGTTAGGAGTGGAGACTAGAATATCATATTATCAATCAATACATCATCAAAACCTTTATACATCATCATCAACAATCCATGGGACCAAGTGAATGCCCCAACCATCCAAAGCTATTTGTGATGAAAATTACAATGTAGTGAAGAAATTCACTAGTAAAACTCATGCAAAAGGAGGGATAACGAGACCCATGAAAATCTTCTCTTTTCATACCCCCTCCCCATATTGGGTACTTTCTTTTGAATTGGAAATCTCTCCTCATGCCCAACTTTGTAGAACTTATAGTGCTCAAATCGATTTAGGGCTTGTGTACCAATGCTCTAGATTTTCTCTTATTTTCTTCCATGTATGTCTTATTTCATACTTCATCCTATGATAAAATCCATCGTAATCTTAAAGCTACTAAATGGGAAGAATGATTCAAAATCAAATCTATACAAGTTCATAATAAATTTTATGCAATTCTTAAAATGCCCCTTTTTATTAACAAGTATATGTTGAAATCTGTCAATTGGTTCTAGCCCAGGTGGTTGGCCAAGTTCAATTCCCACTAGTGACATGTTGAGCTCTTAATAATGAGTATATTATTGTAACAACTTTGAGCCCTATTGTTGACCTAGCCTTGTGCCCTGAAGAATCTAAGGTTTACCTTGGGTACCATCATTAGAATGAGGGGAAGTGCCCTGGGGTTTTCCCCGGGACATGTTACATGGTGAACAAAAGTACATGTTGAAATCTAGTAATAGAATAAAGGAAGTATCTTCAACGTACTCCATTTTGAGATGTAAATAATGATAACAGAAAATTATGGACTAAGAGAATATTTACCATAAAAACCTACTTCCAAGGCTATTTCTCATGTATCAATGCATAATATTATTTGCTTTGTTGTAGCATTTTGATTTTTTTAATTTTAAAAGCACTGGTAGAGACCATTGGATTTCTTGATCCTTCCCATGCTTCTTTACAATGTGAATTTCAATCTAGCTCAATTTTCAACTTCTGGATAAACCATAGTAGCAAGATTTGGCCATACTGACCTTTGCAGCATGGAAATTCAACAACGATACAAAATTTGGACATTTTTTTGTATACTATGGATATAGTACACCGAATTTACTTTTGAATTTCTTTGATACCTATCCACTCATAAACCCAAAAAATACATTCCAAAAACATTTTTAAAAACCCTAACAAAACCTAGAAATATAAAGTAAAACATGAAATTTTCAAGGAATATATATATTTTTTGTGATTTATTGTAAGTTCCTAAAGCTGAAAATCTTCTAAAATTTGGAACAAGATTCATATTTCGGTTTCTATGAGATGTATACTTTTGTATTGGAGATGTACTGATTGTTTGGTTACATATTTTTCCCAAATCAAATTCAAATTCATATTCATTTTTTAATCTTGCTACTATGGGATCAACAACTTCATTATTGTGGTATTGATAGTGATAGGAATCATGTGCCATCTCAATTGCATCTATCCCAGGTGGTTGAGAGGAGTGTTATCCTCCCCACCTAGGATCAATTCCCGAAAGTGACATGTTGAGCTCTCAATGAGTATATTGTTGCAAGTGACATGTTGAGCTCTTAATGAGTATATTGTTGTATTGACCTTGAGCACTTAAGAATCCGGTTTACCCTAGGAACCATCATCAAAGTGAGGGTAATGGACTAGTGAGTTTCCCTAAAATATGTATGAATCATAGAAGAAAAAAAAAAGGAATCATAAGTGTCATATCCTTGGTCCAAAACATAGCCATGTATGCAAAATGTTTCCAACCTTTTAATAATAACACATTTGAATAGCGTACAACTTTGGGTGTAGCTTTGACTAGTTAATAGTATTGATATTTTAAGTATTGATATTTTAATCAGTAGAAAATGGTTTGCAGTTTGTTGAAAGGACCAAATTGTTCAAAACCAAACTCAATCATTGAAAATATTCATTTATTTAAAGATGAATATTATTGCAGTTTGTTGAAAGGACCAAATTGTTCAAAACCAAATTCAATCACTGAATATATTCATTTATTTAAAGATGAACAAAAGCTTTTGCAGCAAAGCATCTTAATGAGTTGGGTGCAGTCAAAAGATTTGGGTTAATTTGCAATGCGCCAAGCAGTTCCAAAACCATACACAATTAGTGATTGTCAAAATGTATACTTCGATTTCATATAACCCACGATATTCAATACTGAAAGTAACCAGCTTAGATCTATCTTGAATCCGGAGTTATCAAGTCCCAAAAGAGATCAAATTTCTTAAGTCCCAAAAGAGATCAAATTTCTTAATATGTAAATTTTAATATATATGTTATTTAAATATGTATGTACATAGTTATTTATTTATTTTTTAATTGAGCCGACTTTATTTATTATTATTTTTTTAATGTAACATTATCTAATCTAACATAACGTTAACTTGACAACATCTCCGTTATATTGAGTTGTAGAGAACCTGGCCACTCTTGATGCAAAAATTGTTGATTTCAGAAATCGTATCTAAATTATGTTGGGTTCACTTGTAATAAGACTTGTTTTTAACTGACCGAGCTCTGACAGCTCAGATTTATGACGCTATAACCTTGAAGACTGACAGGGACAGTTTTACCATGTATGTGCAGTGAAAGTTATTCTATCATTGTTGTGGTTCTATGGCCGATCTCTCATATGTTTCTGCAGAATATGCACAGGTTTTCTCTGCATAAATAAGAATCCCGCCAAGAAATTAGAAGTATCATATGGAAAGAAAATATTATCAGGTCTAGTTTTTATGCTGTCAAGCTCAAGATCAATGATTAATTCTTATAGTCTGGATTCTGTTTATAGATGATTTTGTTATAACTTCCGATATTGAAAGACGCCTAGTAGTTGGACTCTCCTGAATTCAATGTCTTCCAGTTCATCGTTTATTAGGAGGATTTTGAATTTTTTTTTATCATACTTTAATTCTCAAACTAACTACAGTGCGGAGTATATGTCTGAACAACTTGCTTGAATCAAAACACAACCGCCACCTTTTTGTCCGACCAAAACACATTAACCATCTGATAGCTCTGTTTATAAAATCAATTCAGACATCCAAAATAAGGAATTACTAAGAGTGGTATATTCATATTATATGCCATCGAGGAATGATGTATGTTTTGGAGATGGAATTGGAATTAAAATAGTTGTGTTTGAAACATTCATGGAAGTGCAACTCTCAATCTTGAGATGACATTATGGATTGTTTCTAATTGTTACGTTGATTATGTCTTCAATTTCCATTGAAGAGATTAAGAAGGTTAAAATCTTTTTATGTCAACGGGATCATGGTTAGTTGGTAAAGCAGAGAGAGGTGGAAGAGAGGCACTTGATAACCCACCAAGGTTCACATTTCCCCCCTCATACCCATCTCCCCAGTGCAAGCAGGCATGACACACATCCACCAGGCCTGTGCTAATTTAGCGGAATAGATAGCCCCACTCATGGCTGCTCTGTTGAAGGGATCCTTTTAGAGTGTTGTAAGTCCGCTACATTCCATTGTAATACTCCCCAATTGGGGAAGGACAATAAAAAGCATCTTTTCAAAAAGTTCATATTAATTCCATTTAAAAAAAAATTAATTAATCTTTTGGGTGCCAACCTCTCATATAGGTTTAACTTCTAGCAAAAGCTACCATCGCTTTTGTTTTATGTGTCCAGAAGATTCCATTTCTACTAAAAATATGTCTGAAAATTTTGTGAGGAATAAATGTTAGAATATTTTAGCTAGAAATATGATTTCAAGACCAAATATTCACCTCTCATTGTACACAAAAGTTTACTTACATCATTGTGCTCATTTTCTTTCAATAAGGCCAATACTCATTGTTAGATTTGCAATGAGCTATGGCTCTTGTATCCTCTTTAAATTTTTTGTTTAACAATTACTTGAACCATAACTACTGCAGCAAACCAAGATTACAAGAAGAATAACCATACACAAGAACACAAGAAGTATCTTGGGAAGCTCTTCCCAACAAGGGAAGAAAACCCCTCCAATCTTTTGCTATATTCCTCAAGAGAAAGACCTCCCACACCATCACCAAACCTAGCACACAAGAGGGTGCTGCAATTCTCATAATTTCAGACCACAACTTTTGAAATCATGAGATGACAATATGATAAGTGTGTTTCCTCAATGTGGATTCACCTTTATTTATATAAGACTTGTCACATCAAATGATGTGTTTATTGGCACAATAGACCCGACCTCAATAACTCAAAATATAATTAATAATTACCATCTTAATTATCTTTTACATTAATTATTAATCACATTAAGGTGGGGTCGACCTGTACCCTTTACATTACAATTAGGGTTACAAGCAGGTCTGACTCTTGAACAATATAACAATGGATCTTACACACCCACTAGTGCTCATCCACTAGGGGCACATCCATAGGGATGTTCATATCTTTGAATCACTGCATTACACAGAAGAACCACTTCTTCACTAGTGCTCAGCCACTAGGATCATGTTCACCTGTGCTCATCCACAGGCACGTCCACTCAACATATATTTTTTCCCAATGCATTACACAGAGGAGTCATCTGGAGTTTCTCGTCAACTCTCTGCTCAGAGGAGGCTAATGCATCATCTTCATTTATGTTCTCATGACGATGCACCCAATACTTTGGGATTTCACACGTTCGCCTTGTGGTCAACCACAGGCACGTCCAACTCTGCAGATATCCTTTCTCACTGTGTTACATAGGAGAATCATCTGGAGTTCTTCTCAACTCTCTGTAAGGAGGAGGCCATCTCTACGTTCTAGCTCTGTCTTAGATAAGAACCACACACCCATCTCAGGGGCTCTCTCTCAGGTTTGTGTCCTGGAGAATGTCTCACGCAGCTATAATCATCAACACTCCCTCTCAGCTAGGGATTCATTATTCATCAGGCCAAGTCTCAGACGGAAGTACTTTGAACTTTGTCTTGGTTGTAGTCATCAACACTCCCTCTCAACAAGGGAGGTATCCTTCACCAAGCTAATTTGGTGAATATGTATGCAATTTTCTCATGTGTAGGAAGGTATTGCA
Source organism: Picea sitchensis (assembly GCA_010110895.2). NCBI lineage: Eukaryota > Viridiplantae > Streptophyta > Pinopsida > Pinales > Pinaceae > Picea > Picea sitchensis. Next base: position 96,083 of record SNQJ01S0008145.1, read on the forward strand.
TGTGTACTATTTTCCTCTGCATCATGTCTCTGATATAATGATATTTTATCTCAACATGTTTCGATCTATCATGAAACACTGGGTTCTCAAAGAGATTTACACACAACTCCGGTTATCATCATAGGATGCATCTCATGATCAAGTAAATCTGTCATAAGCTTGTGCAGCCATATTGCTTCACACAGTCGATGCTACATACTCTGCTTCTGTGATACTCAAGGCCACAGAGTTTTGTTTCTGCATCAAGAAACCATGGCAATATTCATGGTAAGACAACAACCAGATGTGCTCTTCCGGTTCACTGTACTCTCTTCTCAATCTATATAGGTATATTCCTACAAGCTGAATTCTACACTGGAGACACATCACAGTCCATATCTAATTGTGTCTCATAGATGTCTCAATACATGTTTCACTGTTGTCTAGTGAGTCTGTCTCGGCTGACTCATGGAATGACTAAGTACATTCACTGCATAGCATGAATCAAGTCTAGTGTTAACCAGATACATCAGTGATCCAATCAGCTGTGGATCAATCTCTTCTGAATCATCTTTATTCATTTTCTTCAAATCCATCATCGTGGATTTTCATTTTGTCATACTGAGCTTCTTTAATATTTCCAATGTATATTTTCCTTGAATCATGAAAATCTCATCGGTCCTGTCATACTTCTTGTCCCAAGAAGTAGTGCAGCATACTTATATCCTTCATCTCGAAATCAGAAGTCAAATCTTACTTGTATCCAACAACAAGGCTTTCTGAATAAGTTATCAAAATCAAGTTCTCGTCACCAATATTCTGATAGTATAGTTTTGGATCAACAATACTCTTATTTAAAACCAAAGTAATCAAGAATCCATATATCTGATGTAGTTTCCAACTCATGGATGGTAGTACAGATGGAAGTGTATCGGATTACTGGATCAATATGTCTCATCATAATTTACTCCCTCTACTTGTGAGAATCCTCTGACTATAAGTCTTGTTTTATATTTCTCGATACTTCCATCAGATGCATGTCTTTCTGCCTCTTGCATAGTTTGTCAAGCCTAGACAGGCCTTTTATAGCCTACTGCAAAGTCCCTGGGAATACCAACTGGGGCAACTGGATCAACATGTTAATGGCTATCTCCCTCTGGATTGCTGAAGAGGAAGAAGGCACTGTCTCTCTTTCTCACTTAGTTTGACTCCTTCTGAATCAAGTGACTCCCTCTAAAGTCTAAAGGATAAGCTTATTCCTTTGTTGTTAGCCTTCTTGGAACAAGAAAAAAAACAAAAGGAAACAAGACAAGAATATCTCATAAAGGAGATTCATGAGTACATCTCTAGAGTCAACACATTTTAAGGATTTTTATCACGGCTACAACACCTACTTGTAATGTAGAAACCTTAGAAATGTAGGTTATAGTCATAAACTAAGAAAAAAAAAATCAAACCTGGAGTCTTCATTTTTAGTGTGTTGTTCTTCTGAATGCACCGAGACTTCTCTAGGTCCATGATTTGCACCAAGGTTTCCTTCCTCCTACAAATACCCTTATGACAATGATGAAAATAATATATATATACAAATGCATTCCTGAGAGTGAACACCACTTGAGGTTCTTCTTCAATGTAATGATGAGCAATGAGATTCCTTGCAAGTTTTCCTTGTAGCCATCTATACCATACAAGTCTCCGAGGAGGTTTGCATCATCCTTTACTATTGTAAAGGACATGAGAGTATCACATATTTTCACTTTTCCTTATGTTGGTGATCCAACTTGCTATGACTATTTTAGTTTATCAAGGTTATGTCCATTGTTTGACATTTAACAAAATTTCAAACACACTATTGTAGCTATCCTTGTAGCTTCTGTTGCTACTTAACTCTGTTATGTCTTGACTTCAGATCTGTGTTTTAAGGGTTTCAATTTAGTTTGTAACATCTTCAATGCACTTTAGACAAACCATCAATTTCCTTCTATGTTTGTTGGGATATACACCAGCACTATCATTTAAACACTTGCATCAAAGAAGAATGGAGATAGCCCGCTTAGATACAAGCCTTGAAATATCCGAAGGAATCATATTTGATATAGGCGAATCATCCAAGGTGTCTCCATCTTCATCATTGAATAATGGAGTTGAATTGTTTAAGAGCATTCAGAATCGATGAGAAGTCTCTTACAACATGAGGGTTGGATGAGCCACTGACAAAATCACTTATAGAAGTAGAGAGAGGACCAACACCATCCTATGAAGGAGAAGGGTCCATTAAAACATGACAATAATAATCTAGGAGAGGTCCTACATGGTGATGAGAGGAAAAATTGATGGCAACTCGGAAGACAAACCACTGTCACTTCAATTTGTCTTTGCGTGCTTCAGGGTAAGTGTAGATCACCTCTAAGGGGGATTCCTTGCTCAAATGTTGCTCTAGTATGCCCAACACTAAAGGAATGAAGGATCCTATGTTTTGTATGTGCGGATGGAAATTAAAATCACACCACCATGATTTTAAAAAATGAAACAGTTGTAGGCCTTCTTGCAACTTGTTATCTTATGTCAATGGACAAGAATTTGTCCCATCAAATGAGGCATGAGTTTCAAGTTTGAATAGGCTAAGCACCGAGCTGGTAGAGACTGCTTCCTTCTAGCTCTATAGTCCATGTATAAACGTAGAATATGGGCAGCAATATGACTCAGAAATTTAGTTGATTGTGCTACTGGTATAAGCCTGCCCTCTTAGCTGCTCAAAAACACTCAGGAAGCTAGTTGTTGTAGGCCGACCACTTTATTTTGACAGCCGACCTCCTACTAGTCTTCGGGCTCCTCTCCTTCACCACATAACTTCACCACAGAACCTTAGAAGGGGTCTGATCCTTCTCTTCTAGGCTACGACATCCTTGATTTTACTACAGAAGGGGTCCATACCTTCTTATTTAGGTGTTTGTAGTTGGGGTATATCCACGATACTTGTGGAGGAGCCTCAAAACAGTCTAGGTTCTTTTACAGTGGCTGCATTTTTAGGGTAGGCCAAGCTCCTTAGGCCGCGGCTACCTTCTTCCTAGGTTCCGACCTATTCTAATAGGTTCTGATCCTTCTCCTAGGTTTCAACCTCTTTCTCCATACATTTTGGTTTGTTTCAAGGGTAAGATATACCACAAAAATTTTTCTAAGGAAAGGATCCGACCCTCTCGCATCTTCATCTTACCACAAAATTGGTAGACCTTAGTTTTAGTTTTTGTGTGCATTGGTCTTCTTCAAGCCTTCTCTGATACCATGTTAGATTTTCAATGAGCTATGGCTCTTGTATCCTCTTAAAAAAATTTATTTAACAATTACTTGAACCATAACTACTGCAGCAAACCAAGATCACAAGAAGAATAACCATGCATAAGAACACAAGAAGTATTCTGGGAAACCTTTCTCAACAAGGGAAGAAAACCCAGCCAATCCTTTGCTATATTCCTCAAGAGAAATACCTCCCACACCATCACCAAACCTAGCACACAAGAGGGTGCTGCAATTCTCATAATTTCAGACCAAAACTTCTGAAATCATGAGATGACAATATGATAAGTGTCTTTCCTCAATGGGGATTCACCTTTATTTATATAAGACTTGTCACATCAAATGATGTGTCTATTGGCACAATAGGGCCAGCCTCAATAAATCAAAATATAATTAATAATTACCATATTAATTATATTTTACATTAATTATTAATCACATTAAGGTGGGGTCAACCTCTACCCTTTACATTACAATTAGGGTTACAGGTAGGTCTGACTCTTGAACAATATAGCAAGGGATCTTATACATCCACTAGTGCTCATCCACTAGGGGCACATCCATAGGGATGTCCATATCTCTAGTTCACTGCATTACACAGAAGAACCACTTCTTCACTAGTGCTCAGCCACTAGGATCGCATTCACCTGTGCTCGTTCACAGGCACGTCCACTCAACAGATCTTCTTTCCCACTTGTTGGAGCTGGAAGTCACTCCTGGACTGCTAGAAGGAGCAGAGCCCGACGCCCATCAGTTTAATGTCGCGATTTGTTTGAAAGGGGGTGATCAAATGGAGGAAACTCAGAACAGTCGTCTCAACTCAGAAACCAGGCCAGGCATGCATGAACGAGTGAGGTCTTGATAAACTTCAAACAATGAGTCTCAATAAAGGGTGAGTAGGGGGAAAACTTCATGAGAAGAGTGCAAGGGTCTGCCATAAACATCAGGTTCATAACAGACTGAAGCAGAAAGCATTCAAACACAAGATCTTCTTATGTTCAAACACATAACACCAGAGGGCACAACAATGTCACAACAAATCCTTTATCATAACAAGATTGTTAAATCCACGCGAATTTATCATAACAAGATTGTTAAATCCACGCAAATCCTTCGACAGTGGACTCTCTAGCATAAGATGAAACATAGATGGAAAAGAAATTGTTTTGTTATAAACCAAGAAATTCCCAAACACGAGGCATAACCAGAACCGAATGTTCACTCTAAATTTACAAATGGAGCTTAGCTCTACCATCGATAGATAACATGGAAAATGCTATTATAATTAAAATAACAACAAATAAAGATAACCAAGGTATCAGATTGAAGGTTTTATACCGCGATGGCTTCGACACTCACAGCCCGCAATCTTGAATAATCGCAACTTATGCACACGATCGATCTTTGGACAATTTTACTCTAATCGACGCGGCCTTTAATTCATCGTCGGTCTTTCCATTTATGGCGGAGACGGTGTCTAACTACCACCAACCGCTTCACACCAGTTTCTGGGATTGAGGATCGCCCACCAATCAAGACTTCGATGGAAGACCCCTCACGCTGCCACTTGGAATAACTGACAGCTTGAGGGACTCGCATGGAGGCCAAATATGGGAAATGGGGCAAGGCTACTTTAATGACGCGGCCACAACCAAGGACGAAGCAAGAACGTGATGAGAGGTGGTCGAGGTTGGAGGATAACGCGGGCGCCTTAACGAGGAGAGGTCGGCTGAGGGAAAGAGGGATGCGGGCGGTGGTAAATAAGTGATGACAAGGAAAGGCCATGGAGGCGGAGAGGGTGAATGGTGACACATGTATGACAAGGAAAGGCGGATTCGGAGATACCAAGACGAAAATATGGTTCACACCTGTTAAAGATAAGCAACCGAGAAGGTCTGTGGGCCGGAGTCGCTGATCCTGCCTCGACCGTGGCCGTTGGAGAATCAGATCGACGATTCTTATTCCCTCCGCCAGTTGTAGAAAGGCTGGGTCCGAATTGTTTTCATCACGTTGATCCAGCGCTAACTGAAATATTTTAAAGGTGCGCTTCGATTCTGACTTCCGCTTTAAAGGTAGAAAGGAAAGGGGTCCGAATCCAATATGTTGTTGATCTAGATGCTCCAATCCGGACCGCTTCTGACTGCTCGTGACTTATATTGGGCGATTATCATCCTAAACCTTGACAAGTGGGTTTTAACCCATTTTATGCTTCTAGCCCCCTTGCAAGAAATATCGCTTAACATTTGGCTCCATTGGGGATAGAGTCACCCCTGTGATTCTCTAAGAACCTTTTACTTAGTGCCTTGTCAGTTGGGCTATGGAGTCATTTATTAGTCCTAAAAACAAAACAAAACAATATTTACAAACCAAAAAGAGTCGAATGGGCTCACTAAAACATTTTAAGAAAAGCCCATTGATCAAGCCATCAACACTTCATTGCCTTCAGATCCTGCAACCTGTAAGTACTATTTGAAAATACTTCAGATATCTTGAAAGGTTCAACCGTAGGGCATCAAATTTATCAGGTTTGTTCTTTTTCCCTGCCTGGAAAATCCCACTTGAGTACTGTGATCGCCTCTGTTCAAATTCTTCTTTTGTTTCCGTAAAAGCCCGCCTGATCTTATGTCGATGATTGTAAGCTCACAAGGACCTGTTTTCCGACCGCCGTACTTCCACCATATGATGAATTCTTCCGAGCACATGGTTAGGCTCTCCTCCATAGTCCTCGAGGAGATTACTAGCTGCAAGGCAAGTCGAGTGGGAAAACTAATTTCTATTCCGTAAAACCGCTTGAAAGGTGAGAGGCCCGTGGACTTTGGTTGGGTCACCGATCTACCAGAGAAAATTTGAGCTTTGAGTCCCGTGCCTTCTCGATTGTCCTCCAGCACTTTTTTTGATGAGCTTGATTAGCTTTATCGAGGACTTCACACCATTTCCTCGAGATAGTAGGGAGTGGAATGGACTGCTGAAAATCCCAAATTGTTCACAAAACTGAACCGCAGGCCTCGTAATCTAATGGGAAGCATCGTTAGTGACACCCTTTATCGATAGCCAAATCTAGCTGTGATGTCTTCCAGGAAGCTGATGGTTACTTTGTGGGAAGTGCTTCTTGTAGGGACAACTTCTATCCATTAGTGAAGTAATCACGCAGGAGGATCCATCCGTGGTTGTCATTGAGGGAGGATGAATTTCTCCAATGAAATCCAACTCCATCACAAAAGGTGTCGGCTACTGCTGTGTTTTAATGGCGAGACTTGAGTTGTTGTTTACTCCTAGAACTTCTCGGCATTTACGTAAAGCCGCGACTTCTCTCGCAGACATCAAGAACAAAGTAGGCCAAGAATATCTACCGGAGATTTTGTGGGTCGTGGTCTTCCAAAAATGATGGACTCCACATAGACTGCTATGAAAATAGAACATCACTTTCTGGGCTTGCAACGGGTCCAAACATCTTAATAGTATCCCCTAGCATCTCCCCTGTGATAAGGCTCCTCCTACTAATGAGGCAATATTTGACCGCTTTGGAGTCAGAAAGCTCCGGGCCTTCCAATCCGCCGTAGGCTTCACCTCGCAGAAGTATACTTACATCTCGTATCGTGTGACATTCTACTAGTGGTGGGCGGTGATCTGCGGAATTATCAGCTGATGACTCAAACTTGTTCATTGATGTTTAATCCCGTGAGTTTTGAAATTGGATTCAAATGAATCTGCCAAACCTTTCCCCTTATTAACTTGGTAGTTTAATTTCCAAGTCAAACTCGTGATCTTGGCTATCCATTTACCCTCTTCTCCTCGCCTATGTCAGTTGTATAAGAATGTCCTTCAAAAAGGCTGAAGGAACATATGCAAAGGACTGGAGTGAAAAACATAGATCTTGAAAGCCTCGAGGGCTTTCACCAATGCATAGGCTCATTTTCCATGATCTCATATCTAAGTTCAACATCTCTAATGCCCTCGGGCCGGAAGAAGGCAATGGGTCGTTTTCACTCTGATCGCTTCTCTCACAAGACCGCCGGCAACAGTCAGTTTTAAGCAAGAAAAAATAAGGAAATCTTTAGAATAATCGACAGGGTTTGTGCTGCCTGTACTAACAAGCTTTCTTTATCCGCAAAGATTCCCTGGGTTTAGCAGCCCATTTTATTTCATGACCCTTCCTCGAAAGCATGGATGTGATGTGTTTCACCAGCTCAACAAAAATTGAGACAAACCTCCTCAAAAAAATAATCTTACCAATGAAAGTCTAAATGGACTTTTTATTTCTCGAAACGTCTATTTGTTGAATATCCTTTACTCTTTATGGATCTATTTTAATACCTTCAACAGAAACAATATGTCCTAAAATATTTCCTTCTTTCATAGCAAACAATGATTTCTTAGGGTTTAAAGATAGCCATACCTTCATAATTTTAGAAAACCCTTCAAATGGCGAATGTTTCTCGTCACCTTGGAGAAGACCGCGATGTCATCCAAATATATCACAACAACCGTCCTTTCTCTCAACGGGTTGGTGTCCACGCTCGTTGAAATGCTGTTCGGTGATTCATCAACCTAAAGGGCATTTTGGCATACATGAGAATGTGCCCCAAGGAGTGGTGAATGCCGTTTTTCTCTATCCTCAGGCATGATCGTGATATCCTATCAGTCATGCCTGAGGAAACCATCAATCATGGATATCCTTGATGCACCAAATACCTCCGGGTTAGAATGTGTTCCATGTTGTATGTGGGATAATTGTCCTTTCCGAACTGCTCGTGTTCCCCAAATCGCATACGAGTCTGGATTTCTCCACTTTCTTTCTCACCGTAACCAAATTGGCCACCCATTCGAAATATCTGAGTGGAACAATGATATTTTCATCCAAGAGTTTCTTTGCATCCAAGAGTTTATTTACCTCCCTTTATATCACATGCAACATTATAGGATTTATTTGTCTTAATTACTTCTTAAATGGTTTGGCTTCTTCCTTCGGTGGGATCTTGTGTTCGATGACCGATGTGTCATATGTTTTGAGGTTTTTGTAGGTCCATGCAAACACATCACAAACTCCCTCAGCAACTCAGTATATTCGCCCCTCTCTTTCCCAAATAAACTCTTTGACAACTTGAGCAATTTTGGCTCAGTAAAAGTTTGCGGCTGTATCTTTTATCCAGGTTTCGCCATCATCGCTCAAAACCTTGCCCTTTTATTGCCACATATCATCCGCTGAACAATCTTTCTAATGGGATTAGACCTTTGGGTATGTGATTGCTCTCGATAGTCAATAATTCCATGATCAACAATTCTATTCACAAACTCCCTGGGGTGATGGTCAAGCTCTTCTGCAGTTTCGGGCTCCTCATCTATGCGTGCAATGCGTAAAAGTCATCAATGGACCGGAGGAACTTTTCACCCTCTCGATCATCCTCAAATACCTTCCAATGCCAAGCATTGGAAGGTACAGAGGACCTATATCTTACCTCAACATCGATTCACCGCTATAACCCAGAACCCGAAAGCACGCCACAGGAAGGCTAAGAAGTCATTTGAGCTGCTTGTTCCCTTGGAATGAAGGAGATATTGAAGTCTAGGAAGAAATTATTGACTAGATCCCATACCTCGTTCCCGTAATTATTGAGTCGAGATTCTAGTCGATAAACGTTTTTGACTCCGCCGGACAATCACCGTGATCTCCAAACACACAACCATCTCTTTATTTCCATTTCCTCATGCTCTTAATCCATAACCAAAGCTTCATATTCTGCCACACTATTGGTGACTTCAAATTCCACTTTGTATGACAGAGATATGGTCATGGATTGTGGTGATATGAATATCACTCCTAAGACTGCACTCCATCGAGGAAGCTCCATCAAAGAACATATTCCAAACAGTGTTTGGAGGGAGGTCTCCATCAAGAATGGGTTGCTTTCCGATTCTGTGAAGGGCCTCGTGGGTGTTGTGAGTCAGAGTAAACTCCGAGCCTAAGTCAGGGTCCAAAGCATAGATGGGATGATTGGTAGGGTTGGCTTCATCACTAAAAATGTAGGCTAGCCGGGCTTTCTCCAGAGACTTCCTATGCTTCCCCAAAGATTGAATGGTCATATGTGAGTTCCATCTGTAAGGTTCCCCCCAGCCTCTTGATCCAGGATCTTGACAACAACATGCCAAACTTAGGGGAACATCGCCTACCACAATATCCATGACCATGCTCTTCATGGTGGGTAGCCTGAAACATGGAAACTGCTAGGTCCTTGATGACTCCTAAACACTCCACTCCCTCCCCGAGTCAAAAGAATAGAGGTCATGATAGGCTCCTGTGACTTCCAAGCCCAATTCTTCCATGACTACTTTGGGCATGTGAGATTGTGGGAGGCTTCTCCCCCAGTCCATATGAAATTATGCAAAGCATTCCCTTGTCATGTATTTTTAGGGATGTGTAGAAGGGAGGGATGAATCATCTCTCGCTCGTCTTCTACCATGGGACCTAGGACAACTGCAGGCCTTTCATCTTGGAGGTTTATGGATTCTGTGAGAGGATATGAGGCTTCGGATTTCAGCAGCTCAGAGAAGCGTTTTTTGAACTCCCCATGTTTGATTAGCTCGGTGAGGGGCACAGGAATTCTGATCTTTTGAATTTCATGTTCGAAATTAAAATAAGACATAGGCTTTGGAATTTCTTTAATTTCAGGAACATGACTTTGGACAATGGGAGAGAGGGGTTGGGCCTTCCTACCTTTGTAAGCATCTGCTATCTCATTAGCAGGCCTCTCTGCTCTAGTGGATGACTCAGGAACATCAGGCGTTGCTGCCCCTTTGTCAGACCTCAGGTTGTACCTGCCTCGACTGCCACCAGCTTTGTCTCCTTTACTTAATTCATTCAGCTGACTATCCATGAGAGACTCTTCATATGTCGATTGGGTCAGATGGGGGAAAGGGGGAGTGACCTCTACACTGTGAATTTTTGGCTCAGGCTCGTCTGCTTCCTCTTGTTATTCATCAGCCACAAAATTGTTCTGGAAGGGAGCCTGAACTCTTTGGTCGTCTCCGTCTCTTTCTTTTTCTCTGTGCATAGTTGGAGGAGCGAAATTATTTGGCCTTCTGAAACCTCCTTTATTCTCGGTGTTCTGAGGGCCCTTGTACATTTGCTTTCTCTCCACCTTCAATCTCTCCACCTCTTCTTTAAGGAGGTTCATAGCTCGGGTCAACTCATTTACTTGAGAGTGGGGCAATGATGGGCCGGAAGTTGAGGCTTCCGACTTTTCCTTTCTTCTGTCTGTGTCGACCTGGTTCCTCAGTCTATCAGCTGCCAATATGTTGGATTCCACTTCTATAGCTGCATCTTGCATCTGAGCTAAAGAGGTGGCTCTTCTTTCTCTTAACACGAGACAGAAATCAGGGTCAAATGCACTAGCATAAGAAATTTGAGCAGAGGCTTCTGAGGGTTTAATCTCTGTAGGAATCTTGTTGTACATCTTATTAAACCTTTTGGAGAAGTCTGAGACAGTCTCTCCTTCCATCTTCCTCAGAGACCCAAACTCTGTCATGTAATACATATAATCTTTTTTGTCTCCCCACTGCCTCATGAAAACATTATCCAAGGCTTCAATGCCAGCAATAGACCCAGGGGTCAGGCCTCGGAACCACTTCCTCACTTCTCCATCTAGGCTCTAGACAAAGACCCTCATCCAGACATCTTCACTCTCGATATTCAAGTTGTCTACATAACTGTAAAAGGCATCTAGGTGCTCTTCAGTAGTTATGTCTTCCTCCCCACTAAACTTGGGCATGTACTTCAAATAGTCTCCAACAGGGAGGGGGTTCAGAGGATGAGGTAGAACCAGAGGAGCATATCTAGCAGCAACTATAGCATCCATTCTATTCAGAGGGGGATTAGCACCAGCCATAGGGATATTAGGTAGAGGAGAACTCAGAGGAGATGGAGTATGAACGAGAGATGTTGGAACAGAGGTTCTTGGAGGAGACAACGGAGAAAACATAGAGGAAGCCAAGGGACCTAAGTGTGCAGAAGCCTCTTTCTGTGCAGCAGTAACAACAAAAGGAGGGGTGGTGAAACCTTTAGAAGCTCGAGGTCTGTGATGAGGCAAGACCTCCAGGGAAGGGGGAGTGACAAGGCTTTCTTTCTCTGATACCAAACCAGGAGGAGAAAACTCAGCAGGAACACTCCCAAAATTCAGAAAACGAGAAACTTCAGAGGAAGGACGACTAGGAAACTGAGAATCTGAAAATGGAGTTCTCACAGAAGGGGAGGGCGTATTACCTATTTCAGTGACGAAAACTTCTTTTGCAGCTCTCTTTCCCTTTCTGCGGACTGCTTCCGCACCAGCTTCTGGTGTAGATAAAGGCAAGTGTGGATTAGACCTCGTGTGTCTGCCTCTCGAAGCCACAGTTGATAGAGCAGGTTCTTCTCAGTGGAGTCGTCACAATGGAGTCGCCAGGTGCACAGTAGCAATCTTCAAGTCCTGATATCTGATGCACGTTCAGAATCAGTTGATCTTTGTCATTCAATACCGGGGAAAATATTCAACTTCATCCCCAGCAACGGTGCCAGAAATGTTGGAGCCGGAAGTCACTCCTGGACTGCTAGCAGGAGCAGAGCCCGACGCCCATCAGTTTAATGTCACGATTTGTTTGAAAGGGGGTGATCAAATGGAGGAAACTTAGAACAGTCGTCTCAACTCAGAAACCAGGCCAGGCATGCATGAACGAGTGAGGTCTTGATAAACTTCAAACAGTGAGTCGCAATAAAGGGTGAGTAGGGGGAAGACTTCATGAGAAGAGTGCAAGGGTCTACCATAAACATCAGGTTCATAACAGACTGAAGCAGAAAGCATTCAAACACAAGATCTTCTTATGTTCAAACACATAACACCAGAGGGCACAACAATGTCACAACAAATCCTTTATCATAACAAGATTGTTAAATCCACGCGAATCTTTCGACTGTGGACTCCCTAGCATGAGACGAAACATAGATGGGAAAAGAAAATTGTTTGTTATAAACCAAGAAATCTCAAACACAGAGGCATAACCAGGAAACCAGAATGTTCACTGAAACTTTACAGTCGGGAGCTTAGCTCTACCATCGATAGATACAAAAATGGCAAAAATGCCTACATATACTCAAAATAACAACAGCAACAGAACCAAGGTACTGCATTGAAGGCTTTGAGTCTGCATGGCTTCTGACACTCTGCAGCCGCAATCTTTGAATAACCGTGCAACTTATGGCAGACACGATTGATCTTCTGACAATTTTATCGGCGAATCGACGTGCCTTTAATCCCATGCAAGACTTTCCCATTATGGCGGAGACGATGTCTAACCACCACCAACCGCTTCAATAAATTCTTCTTGGGATTGAGGACGGCCCAGCCAACTCATCACTTCGGGATATGGAAGACCCCTCACATTGCCACCTAGAATAACTGAATAGCTTGAGGGACGGGTATGGAGGCCAACATGGGAAATGGGGCAAGGCTACGGAATGACGGGGCCACAACCGCAAGGACGAAGCAAGAACGATGAGAGGTGTTCAGAGGCGGCGAGAGGATAAACGTGGCAGTCTTAACGTAGTGAGAGGATGACATGGAGGGAAAGGGATACGTGGCGGGTGGTAAATGGGTGATGAGACGAGGGAAAGGCCATATGGAGGTGTGAGAGAGGGGTGAATGGTGACACATGGCGGCAAGGGAAAGGCGGACGGGGAGATGTCATGACGAAAATATGGCCCACACGGGTTAAATATAAGGCAGCTGAGAAGGTCGGGGCCGCGCCTGAGCCGTTGATCCGGGATCCTCGATCGTGGCCGTTGGAGAACTCCATCCACGATTCCGGACCCCCCCCGCTTAAAGGTAGAAAGGAAAGGGGGGTCCGGAATCCAATATGCGCCGTTGATCTAGGTGTTCCAATCTGGACCGCTCGGACTTGCTCGTGACTTATATTGGGCGCATTATCATCCGAAACCTTGGACAAGTGGGTTTTTAACCCATTTTCTGCATTCTAGCCTCCCTTGCAAGAAATATCGCTAACACCACTACATTACATAAGGGATTCATCTGGAGTTTCTCATCAACTCTATTCTCAGAGGAGGCTAATACATCATCTTCATTTATGTTCTCATGACGATGCACCCAACACTTTGGGATTTCACATGTTCACCTTGTGCTGAGCCACAGGCACGTCCAACTCTACAGATCTCCTTTCTCATTGCATTACACATGAGAATCATCTGGAGTTATTCTCAACTCTCTGTAAGGAGGAGGCCATATCTACATTCCAACTTTGTCACAGATAGGAACCACAAACCCATCTCAGGGGCTCTCTCTCAGGTTTGTGTCCTGGAGAATGTCTCACGCAGCTGTAATCATCAACACTCATGAACAATGAGTGTGATAGTCTATCTTATCATCCTATTTGCGGTCTTGTGATCATACCAGATCAATCATGTAGACTTGCATTAAACAGATTCACAGTGGATAATGAAAAAATTCCCTATGAACTCCAAGTAAATCAAACATACTCAGCTTCATTCACCACCACCACATAATCAAAGATGTCACACACAACTCAATACTCCATCAACGTAGAGTTATATTTATACATGAAAACTCCATGTAGCTCAATGCCACTTCCCAAGATTCTAATTACTAAGAAGTTAGCATTCTCTTTCTCTTTCTGCTGGTGGGAAGTGGATGGAATTGCGAGAGAAATTGAATCACACAAGGAGCAAGAGCCAACATCAAAGGGGGAGTGTCCTACAGATAAGAAAGTTTCATTAAAGTTCAACAATTGACCACAAAAGTAGGTCAATGGGACTAAAAGACTACATGCGGTGTAGGTTTAATGTGGGAGTGCGAAAGCAACTCCTAAATCAAAACTTAGAGCAAAGAAGATAAAGAACCAAGTGTCTAGCATAAGATAAATATCTGGCTAAGAAAAGATATAAAATAAAATAAGGTGCAAATACAATAAACTCTCAGTGTTGAACATATGCAAAAGCATAAGAGAGTATGTCCAGCCCCATTGGAGCTTGAGCTAGCTGCAAAGGACAAGTGAGCACATTGTGATACAAGCTTGTCCTCATCAAAGTCATTAATAATTGTGAAAGGGCCAATGCATCTGCTAATGATATCCTCCAGGGAGTGGTCAAGGCTGCGAGTACTTGGTTGTACAATCCTAGGGGGAGCGCAGGAGTGGGGAAGCTCGAATCTCCTAACCTCCAAGGCCTTGGGTAAGAACCCCCTGACGGAAACCTACCTACTTAAGCAAACTTAACGGGTGGTGAGTTGGGAAGCTCAACTCTAGGACCACCTAGAGTTGAACAATTTGCTAATCTAGTGGTCTACACCCTATCTCCTGCAATGACAACTCATTGTGGGTCTCGAGGAGGTAGATCGACCCTGCAAGGGGGTTGAGAGGTGACACAAGGTCACACCAATCTGGAATCCAAAGTCTCATGAATCTTTATCTATTGCTTGTTGCCCCAATCAAACAGGGCAACCAAGAAATATGAGGTGATCTTCCTAAAGGCCTTTGTTTGGAATGATAGATGTAAATACTAAGATCTACATCCAAATACTTCCCTTGTGAAGAGGGCATGACATCCTTGACCAGGGTGGAAAAAAAAATAAGTGAAAAGGGAGCTCCTTGTGTCTTGTAGCAACAACAACTCCTCATTTGTCCTGAGGATGTAGGTCGACCCCTCGAGGGGGTCAAGATGTAATGCAAGGTTGAACCAATCTAGAATTCAAGTCACATGAATCTGCATCTACCACTTGTTGCCCTAATCAGATAGGGAAAATGAGTATGGGGTGATCCTCCTCAAGGCCTTTGTTTGGGAACTTTATCGCATTTGAGGTTCAAATTTTATTGGCTAAACATTAGATACGGTATGTCTGTTTCCGGAAATTGATATGAAAAATTGTTGTTTTTTATTACAAACAAGTGCTACTGTAGTAGCGATGTATCTGCTGCAAATGTGATTTGAAAGGCATGACATTAATATATAGTGAAACTACAGTTTCTAGTCAAAATGATTTATAGATAATATGATATATTATATATAAATTATATTATAAATCTGTATGATAAATTATATATAAATTATATTATAAATATGTATGATAAAGCTTATATTATATATAATATGCCTGTGAGAATGTGAGTGTTAATGTAGTTGTCAGTAGCAAAGCTTGGGCAGGGAAGCACTGGGAGGGTTTAAGACTTCCCCAGCTTATGTTTGGTCTGGGTTTGAATCAAAATTCTAAGAGATATCACAGGAGTAGTCCCCTAAGATCTCGAGCAATATCTTGAGAGCAAGAACATATTTTCATGATCTCTCTTGATCAACCTCTCTCAACTTGACCTTTACAGATATTAGATCATGCCATTTCTAAGTCCAGGTGATATCATTGATTTCTTGAGTGGTCACTCAAGATACAACTATTAACACCACACCTACTTGAGCATTAACTTGAATGAGCATGTGTTAGAAATAGAGAAAATAATATAAAATATACGCTTTTAAAAAAAATTGTTAGCTAGATCAACAAGAACACAGTAGATCTAAAATAAAAACTCTGATCAAAGATGTATAAGAAAACAGTAGATCTGAAACACTACAGTTAGATCTGAACTATAAAATATTTCTGAGTATGCAAAGCAGTTAGATCTGAACTATAAAATATTTTTGAGTATGCAAAGCAGTTATATCTTAACTAAACAAATATTTCTGAGTATGCAGAGTAGTTACATCTGAACTAAACAAATATTTATGAGTATGCAGGGCAGTTAGATCTGAACTAAACAAATATTTCCGAGCAATACAAACTAATATATCTCTGAACCAAGAATAATTATAGATCTAGAACATTCATCATTTCAAATAGTAGATCTGAGTTTAAACACATAGATCAAACTGAAGTGCAACTGCAACTTACCTCTAAATATTACCTCTGTGTAATGAAGAAGGAGCTTGGCACACAAGTGCAATGTTAAGCCTCTGAATTTATGCTCAGATATAGTCTTGGACTCATGGATCAACTACTAGGGGTTAGATATTTATCAAATAGAATATATGACTTTTTTGCCACCATATAAAAGCCTCAAAGAAATGACAACAAATCCCAAATAGATTTCTGGAAGTAAACTCTTGTGACAGCAAAGGAGAGAAATTATGGAAGTTCTGGATCCACTCAAAAAGAAGGACGACTGCCTACTAAAAAGGGGGCTCGCAGCTCAACAAGATAGTCACGACCCTCATAGGTATCAGATCTGCACAGAGAAGGGGACGACAACCTCTAGAAGAGGGTATGCCACTTAGAAGGGAGTCGGTTGCTTGAATACAGGCAGAGGGAAGGGTGGCCAACAACTTAGATAGAGCAGAAATGACGGAGGGTAGACCTAGAAGCAGCAAAATGAGCAACCCTCGACACAAAAACCCTCAACGCAACACCTAGATCTCTTTCCAGCACAAAAAGGAAGCCGAACTATAACAGTCAAAGGAGGCCGCAACACTTAGGAGAATCTCAGAGCAATCCGCCACTTAGAATAGAAGAGAGTGAGTGTGTAGGAATAAAGAGGGAAAGGGTTTTATTTATAGTTTTAGGCTAGGGATTAGGTTAATAAAATAATAATTAATATAATGACATATTAATTAATATAAATATTAATTTAATATGTCATATTAAATATTAATTAATATTTCTATTTTAATCTTATTAAACCCTAAAAACAAAAATACAAACCCCACTGAAACCCAAACTCAAAAACCAAAGGGTGAAGAACAAACAAGGGGTTAGGAAGGGCAAAGAGATTTTCTTAGTGGCAAAACATGTCCATATGATTATCAAGGTGACCAATTAACTTTATCATCACTGCATAGGGAGTACATCACACAATGTGGTCATGCCCAACTTCATAGTCTCTCCTAGGTCCTGTGGACCATCCTGAGAGAGAGGAAGAGGATCACACACCAAAACATATTGGTATTACACCAAGATCTACCTGATCAAAGATCAGGTTGCCCCAGAACACATCCGGGGTCTTATCCACCAAGGTACAAGACCAAGGATCAACCCATGCTTTAGGCATGG
>SNQJ01S0008146.1:5130-31523 GCA_010110895.2 Picea sitchensis
TATGATCCAACAATCTCCCAAGTAATCAAACCATTGGCATCAATGACAACATGATCCAACAGGATAGATTCAAACCCTAGTCATATTTCGACTTCATGCCCCAACGAACCTCATAACATCATTCCCAAAATATAATCCCAGAATGAAACATCACAACCTAAAAATAGCTCACTTTGCAGCATCATAGACCTTAGTCTGTCATAGCACACCCTTAAAACTCCAATAAAACTCATATTGCACCTTTAGACCCAAATACTACTCTCCATCTTCTCTTGCAGACCTCAGATATATTCTTCGCAACTCAAACCCATTCTTCTTTCATGGATTCTATTCAAATGCACACATCTAACTTGTATTTTTAATGCTTTTGTGATCACTTTTAGGGATGAACTATAAACACCGGGTGGGTCGACCTGAACTTTATGGCTGGGTTGTTTAATAAAATAATCCATATCTACTCATTCCTAAGGAATTAGAGAAAGTGTCATATACCATTTTAAAGGTCTCGGAATAATATTTCCAACCATATAACCTATTCTCCCATTTGAGTTAGGGATCTAGAGTAAAAAATTATTCAAGTATAAGGTATCCAAAATGAGCATCAAAAATCCAAAAACAATATTTCCAATCCATCTTGCAATCTTTATCTGGGACATATGTAGTGTCCCCCTATCTTTGATAGAAATGAAAACAATATTTCCAACAAAATAAGGTCTAATGGTTCATCTAGACATCATGGTAGGAGAATGCTATACCTCTATTTGTCACCTTATGCCTCATAAAGAACCTATTGATGTCATCCTACTAGAATTCCATGCCGTTTCCAAAAAAACATTGAGTTTGAGCATAGTTGTTCCTTGTTTTCATGCAAGGTGTTACTGGTCACATCTCATCTTCTTTCAACATGTGATTGATTTTTGGTTTCCCTTGTGTAACAAGTGACTTCCTCTCAAACCTTCTATATTCAAGGAGTTTTGAGGATATAATATCGGGATAGGATGGCCATGATAAATCACGATCTATGGAACTTGTGCATGACCTATTTTTCATCAAGTTCCATGATTTGAACCTAACTTTAGAACTAACCATAAAAAGGCCAAATGATCAAGGGGTATGGGAGCTCAGTTTATGATAGGGTTATTCTTCCAAAATATAACCAGAGAGAGACTTTTGCCTCCAAGATTTCATTTCTTGTTCATCCACATTTAAAAGAAGGATACGGAAGGTCTCAAGGAGCTTAGAGATAGAAAAATGCATGAATGGTCTCAAGTTATAACATTGTATTGTTGTAATTTTATTTCATTAATTATATAGATATATGGAATTTCCCCTCCAATGGCTATGGATTATTGTTATTTCTTGCATTCATTGGTATATCTACTTTTACTTGAGCAAAGTAGATTAGATATAATTTTTATTTATATTCTTTTATGCAAAATGAGTTTGAGGAAGGTTTGTTTTTCAATTGTGTGCATGTAATTGAGTGTTGGAGATGGGATTGGATTATTGGAGTTGCATCAATTGGGATTATATGAGGATGAATGTAAGAATAAGGTAAGGCATATCCTCTTATCCTCATTAGTGTATATTGAATTAAAAATTGAAATACAAAGTTTAAAATCCATAGAGATCTATCCATGGCCTATCTTTGATCTCTCTCAGATCAGTGAGAGTGCTCACCTATCCATATGAGTTATTACTCTACAATAGAGAACATGTTCTTAACTACCCATATGATCCCTTCCTCTTAGTTTACCTCATTTATTTTCTAAACTTTAGCACTCAAAAACTTTCACTACTTTTATGACCTAACTTCCACATCTTGAGAAATATTGGTGCATACAAAATTGTATATCTCCAAATAGAAATTGGAAAATTCCAAAGAAAATACAATAGAAAATAAATATGAAGCAAGTCTATTATTTTCCTTCCTAATGTTATTGGATTTATGTTGAGTCCTAACAGACCCATTCAATCCAACTTATTCACCATACTACAAGAGTTTTCCATCGACAAATTCCTTGTAACTTAAAGGCTACGAACCTTAAAGAGATTTACCTTAGTGATGGTGCTTCTCTACTAACTTATTATCTTGCAAGACTACCATTTTCGACTGTTATTTCCCCTTGGAATGTATATTTAAACATAACTTATTCTCCCCTTACCTTTTCTAACCACCTTCTCTTTAGTTTGGATGTCTAGTTCTTGGGATGAATCTTGGTATGTGATCTCTAAATTTTTTTATCCCAATGTACAATCAAATTTCAATGTCTATAATCATTCTTGCTACTATTATGGCTATTAGGTTCTCTCTTCTTCTTTTTTCCCTTAAGGACTTTTTGATGATTTGAAGAAGTTTTCCTAGGATCTTCATTATTTTGGAAATAATATATCATTTTGTATAAGTCTTGTTCCTTCCATAATGTTTCCACATAATTAATTCTCTTTGGTTTGATATTGTTCTTAAAGTATTCTTTCTTAGTATCATAAGTGTTGGTGTCATATTTATAATCTAGGGTCACCTTCTTTCTACCATTCTTCAAGCTTGGATGAGATTGTTGGAGTAATGGATTGATTCCTACTTCATTTATTTTTTTATTTCCTTCACATGAAGTGGGCATTGATTTAGTCTCCTTTACATTGACAAAGGTGATATTGGTGGTATTAGGTTCTCTTATAGACAAACCTTTTATATATGGGTGGCATTCTTTTTCCACAACATGCTCACAATATTTCGACTTTGGAGCCTTCACCCACTTCCTCTTTACCACCAAACATAATGTTTCATGTGTCAGCCTAGGTTCCACTATAATGGGGTGTTTAATACTTAGGAATTTATCTCCAAGCTCTCATCCATTGTATCCCATTTTCTTCACCAACTTAAAGCATATTCCCCTAGTATAAATAAAAAAATATTTTACTGAATGAAAATGGGAAAGGTCTTCAAAGGATGTGCTTAACATGTTTACCTAAGTTAGGTGAAAGAATATATTGTAAAAATGGAAATGTTTGTCTCTTCCTTCATCACTTGTAATTTTACTTGAAGTTTTAAAAACATTTACTCCTTAGCTACCAATTCTTGTTGTAGTTGTGCCATAATATGAGTAAACCTCTCCTATTGGTAACTATCCAACTATTTCACCTTCTCTCCCATGCCATAAGGTAAACAGTGAAAAAATCCTAGATATTCATGGAATTGGTGATTGATCCTTTGTGTTACCAATTTATCCCTCACTGAATCCATAAAATATTCTAAGGTTCAGATATCACACTACAAGTCTTTCATATTCTTATTAGATTGATACAACTTCTCCCTTAGCTATGGATTCTCTTCATAAATCTACTCACTGATGAAATGTAATTCTTCCATCCTTTTTCTCTTAAAATCCGTATCCATGATTTCTTTTCTTGAATGTGCACCTATCAAGGATACACTAGATTTCCCTTATACCAATACGCTCATAATTTATTAACATATGGCCAAGTAAATTCACCAATACAAATGATATTAAATTTTAAATTGTAGAAATTAAATATTATTTCCATGAATGCTTATTTAACCTTGTTCTGTTTGTTTATGTAAGTTACTATTGTGAAATTCTCTTGTGAATTTTTTGTTGTTATTTTCATACTTCACTATGCATGAATTTGAAATAGAAAATCCATGTAATAAAACATCAAAGAACATAGAGGGTTTACATTGTAAACCCAAAAAATTAAACTAACATTAAAGAGGAGGCTTTCTCATCTCAAAAGAATGTCATGAAATAGTAGATTACATAACATGCTCAACTAGAGATCTACTTTCCCTATGCATGTGACTTAAGGAAAAAGGAAAGGGTACCACCTTTAATTCAATCTTTATACACACTATAGTAAGAATTGGTGTATAACACAGATTCTTTCTTTCTCTAGATTATGTATGAGAAATATCAACAATCATTTCCTCTTATTTGGAAGAAAGAATCACCATCCAAACTGTAGGTGATCTCTTGTTCTAGAAACAACAATGAGTTTATCCTTTCTCTATTCTACAATCTTGGATTTGTGAAAATATTCAAATTGTGGGACAAATTCTCCCTCTCTGCATGAATATTGTATCTCTTTCACATTCAATCAAAAGGATGTCTCATTCTTCAAGTTTACTGCAGCATGGAAAGCTTTGTAATTTGTCCTTCATTGATTTTTTAGCTCGGGAGGTACTCCGCATATTTTGTCTTGTATGCGGATGTTACCTTAATATTTTCACTACCAAGCACTTGACTTTGTATTAGTTTTTATAAAGTTGTTTTAAGTGGTTCTTTTAGTAAAGTGACTTTTTAATAAAGTGTACCTTCTATTTTTAAAGTGACTTTATTTTCATAAAGCACTTATGTAATAAAGTGAAATTCACTTAATTTTAAATGAGACATTTTGGAGGGAATGGATCATGACCCTTGATCTTGAAAAAGGCAAGATCTAATCTTGGCCTTTGGATCTAGGGTTGGGGAAGGTGAAAAGACACTTTTGGGGGGGAAATGTCATTTTCAGATTATAAAAGAATGCATTGGGTAGTGTGCAAGACATGTTGTGAGACATCGAGAGGATTTTGAGAGCACATCGAGAGGAGAGTTAGAGATATTTTCTGAGCATGCTTGAGAGAGGAAAGTGAGCAGCAAAGAGGGCACGATTCCCAAGAAAAAATTTATGTGGATTTTTGGCCGAAATATTTTTCTGCTGTGGGAGGCCATACTGTATGGATTCGTACAGTTCGTATGATTCCATAAAGTCCGTACAGTCGTATGGATTTGACATGAAAATCAATAAATTTTGGGCACAAATTTCGAGGCGGATTTGTGTTTTTTGTTCGTTGTTTTTGGGCCGTACGGAACAATCCGTACAACTGACTGTGGGAACGGAAAACACGGTACAGAAGAGGCTGGAAAGCAATACAGTTTTGGCATGAAAAGCAAGGTAGATTTCTATGGGACAGATTTGATGCTGTGAGGTATTTTCCTTGGCTGGAAATGTAGATTTATTGTTGTTTTGTACTTTCCTAAAGCATAATAATAAGATCTCTCTCTCTCTTTGGGTTTCCCCACATTGGGGTTTTCCCTGACATTTCCCTAAATTTCTGAGTGTTATTGGGTTGTTGTCCACTATGTTTTTCCATTGCATAGTTTTGCTTAGCAATGTGTATTTCTTCTTATGGAAATTTCTGAATGTGGGTTTTTGCATTTATGAAGTTTATGAAGATAATTATCTCTATGTTGCTAAGTGTTTGACAAAATTTCAGTTTGCTGATTTTAGTCATTAAAAATCTACATTAAATCAATAAGATTCAACATAGTTCTTCTACTACTTTCCATGAGTGCTTGGATCTCTTTCTCCATGAGAGAAAATGTCATCCTTAATTTTGTGAATGACAACTTGATGAGATAATTAAGGCAAATGGGAAGGCACCAAGATCGTTTCTTCTTATTGTCCCTATTCCTCCAATTGCATGGTTCCACTCATAATATTCTTCTCCACTTGAAGTTGCTTAAACCTTACTTACTCTTATTCTCCAACCTTCCATATGAAACAAATTGATCTCATTGCTCCCCTTCTCTATCTAAAAATTATATTTTATCTACTTCACCTAATGGAAGGTTGAAGTATTTCTAAAGAGGATATGAAACCCAACCGTCTTCTTGAATAATCTTCATTGATTCTTCTAACTTATCGAAATGTCAAACAACTAACGAAATAATCACAATGATTCCCAAGAATTGAGTTATTTTTGTTCAAGAAATGGCATTTTTGACCTTTTTCATTTATCCATGTAGTGGCCTTTGATTGGTATTCCAATATATGTGGTGTCATTCTATGTTTCCATGCCGCTTACTAGTTAGGAACAAGCCTTATTTCATTGTGTCACTTGCATATTTTGTTATGTGGAATTGTTCATGTAGTAGTAAGCATGTACCATGCTCTGCATGACTTTTCAATTTTGGTATGGAGTGCAGAGCATGGATAGGATCCCTTTGAATCCCACCTTTTCCTTATTCCTTTAAAACTTGTATTAACACTTTCCTCCAATGTAGATTGTGGAGGGTAGGGTATCTCTAATTGGTTTGAATTCTATGTACCTTGTGTTAAATTATAAACTTTGTGTTCCTTTATAGAGTGTAGAGATAACACTCCTTTTTGATGATGTAATACCCCCACCTCAATAGATTTGTGTACCTACCATATTTGCAAGCTTGCTTCCACATGATCTTTTAACTTAGCCATGTTCCAAGTATTTTTTTTCCCTTTTTTTGTGCATAGTGCAATGGGTGGTGCAATAAGCTAGATAAAATAAATAAATACAAACGTACCTCCATGCAACTAAAATTCCATGTAGGATTCTTTTCATTAGCCAATTTTAAACTCATTTGTGGGTTTCTATCAAATTTCAATGCACACTAGAATAGTCTTTAAGCATGGAAATTCACAAGTGTCTTAAGCATAAAATAACTAAAGAAACAATGTCTTCCATATCAAAAATTTGAGGATCCAATTCATATCAGTGAATGGTGAGGTGGAAATTAAGATCACCAACTCGCCATCACAAGGAAGGGGGTTGAAATATTAAGATAACCTTGCTATGTGGAAACAGAAAAATTAAGACACTTTTCAATGAGGGAAAAATAAAGATCCCATGAAGAAAGGACAAATTTAAGTTTCCCTTTGGAAAAGGGTTAATAAATACCCCCTCACGACAAGGGAAAATTTAAGATCACATGTCTTGTGGTAAGGGAAAAATTATTATCTTAACCCCATTGTAATGAGGAAAAAATTAAGACATCTTAATGAGGAAGAATAAATAAAACATCCCCATACAATGAGGGAAACACTAAGATTGCCCTATGGAGGAGGTGATCTTTAGATTTCCTAATACCCCTCGTGGAAATGGAAAAAATAAAAATCACCCCATGAGGTTGGGGGCTGTAAATGATGAGGTAAAAACATAAGACTCCCCTCCCACCATGATATGGGAGGGGTATGTGAAATTAAGCTACCTACACCTATAAAACAAAGGTGAAGATCTCCCACTATGAGGAGGAAAAATAAAGAGCTCCCTCAAAATTAATACCCTTAAAGATGAGGGTGAAAAATAGACCCCCTCATGGTTTAATGGTATAATTGATATCACACCCCCTACAATAAGGGGTAAATTATGATTCCCTATAAACTCCAATATCAATATTCATCCCACCCCCTTTCAGACATCCCCCCTCACCTTCAATATTATTTATTTTCCAAAAAAAAACCATTCCAATTGTTTTCAAAAGAAAATCAAATGAAAAAAGTTAAGATAAAAAATACAACTAAGATTAGCACATCTTGGAAATGCCTTCCTGTCAAAATACCCCTTTGAAAATCCTTTCTAAAAGATGTTCATTATTATGTTGAATACACCTAATATCTGCATTTTGAAAACACCTCCCTAGAATTGCCCATTACTAAGTTGGGTACACCACCATATGTTCATCTTGAAACTATTTATGTGATATAAATTTCTCTCTATTTAATTTTTATTATTTTTAATAATAAAAAAAATCATAATTAATTTTTATTTTTATTTTTATTTTTTATAAAATAATATTAAAATAATAAATTTATTACCTTTTAAAGTTCATGCACTATTATCATAATTGTAAAAATATACAAACATAGTTAAATACTAAGATTAAAACTTAAAATCATACACTTTATGTCATAAGTAAATTTTATTTTTATAACTTGCATTTTTTTTATATTTTTATCTTATAATTAAAAAAAATTATAACATAATGTAAATAAGATTTAATTTTTTTTAACAAAATAAAAAAATATTAATTTTGATATATCTAGATACACAAACTATTAATGACTACTTGAATATCATCTATTTTACAACTTTATTATTTTATTTTGTCCTAATGTTAGAATTGTTCCACAAAATGGTATTGGCAAGGGCCTTAGGTTAATATTCTTGTTCCACAAAATGGTATTGGCAAGGACCCTAGGTTAAATATTCAACGACAACATTAGGTTTGGAAAGGGGCTTAGGTAAATATTTAACTACAACATTAGGTTCAAACCTACTTGGAGTCGTATGGGGTGAATGGAGAACCATTAGGTTTAAATTTGAAAATACCTTTGATCTCATAGAAGAAGGGGTTCTATAATAATTAGGCATTTTGTTCACAAACTATTTTGTGCCAATCAATTAAGTGGTTTATGATGAATACATCATAAACTAGTCTTTCTTAAATAATAAGAAAATGGTATAAGCCAACATGCGGCTTCTCATGTACAAATTGTCACTTAATTTTGATCAACCAAATTTTCATGCTCATACTGAGAAAATTTTTTGGCCGAACGAACGTTTTTAAGCACAAACCTTTCATGAGTAGACTTAGTCACCCACTCTATGAGCTCCTCTCCTCCAAAATTAGTTAGTGCCATAATGTGAACAATTTAATCGTCGATAAGTTTCCATGTTAAGTTTATTCTAATCTACATGCTAAGATAGTGTCAATCATATAAGTGTTGGTATGGTAAGATAAGCACACTAAAGTTGAAGCCAACCCAAGTTGAAGCCAACCCAATGAAGGTAAACATGACAAGCTTTAAACTTTTTGGCATATTGTTATTCTAGCATGTTTGAAATTTTTTTAGTACAAAGCATAAGTATGTGGATGTGTTACAGTTTGAGTGGGCCTAATGGTTAAGAACATGTGTTTCCTCTTAAGAGGTTACAAGTTCAAATCCAGAGGGGGTAGGGTATGTATACCTCTGTAGACTTTACCAATCAAATCGTTGGGCGGAGGGGGGTCCCTTGTCCCACAAACAAGGGGGTCTCATACACCAATTTAGTGTGGCTTGGTCGTGACCTTCAAAATAGATTATTATTATTATTACATAACAATCAATGAATTAATATGATAAGTTTTGGAAAATCAAAAGCAAATTTAGGAAAATCTTAAATTTTTTTCCTAAATTTTATTTTTAATAATTTTTAAATTAATAAAAAATTAATTAATTTTTCAAAAAATTGAAATATATATATATATATATATATAATCTGTTTTTAAGGTCACAGTCAAGCCAAACACCAAATTAGTGTATAAGACTTATTTCACTCAGCGATTTGACTGGTAAAGTATATAGAGGTATACATACCCTACCTCCCTCTGGATTTGAACTTGTGAGATGATGATGATAGTGATTAACCTCCACTGAAACCAAATTGGTTTATCGAACCTTAAGAGGGTAAGGGATTAATTGCAATTCTTTAGAATTTTGTTTTTGTGCTAAAAAAACATTAAGAGAAGCTTTTATCATTTAAAATAATAATGATAATAATAATCTAAAAACAATTACTAGTTTTATTTATTATTTATTATCTATTTTAATATATAAATATTTTTCCCCCGGATGGGGTGTTTCATGTCCGGTAGACAACCAGCGGGGACATAGGGAGGCCACTGGATGGACGACTAGCCCCCACGGCGCCCATCTGATCCCATCCCACCCCCATCACCTCATGAATGTCAGCTCGTCGTTGCCACCCTTCATTCCTCTGACGCGCACCTACAATCACACGATCCAGATGCTCTGGAACGCATGCGACTTCATGGTGCTGTGCGAGGTTCTTATAGGCTCACCTACTCATTTCCCTGCTCATTCTTTGGTGCAAAACTTACTCTCCACTCTCGAGCTCTCTGTGCACAATTCGCCTCCCCTATGGTGCAGCCTTCCTTGGGCTCCCAGTCTCGTAAGCTCGGGCCTCAGCTTCTTCCCAAGACTGTCTCTAGCATTTGGCATGCCTTGCCTGAGAGGCAAGGCTAAACAGGGCGCCGCCTAGTATGAGGCCAGGGGAAGAAAAGAAGCAACTCACCCGACCGCATACGGGGGCCAAGCTACAACCATTCATCCAAGTGAAACACCCATTCCTCCGGTGAAGCCACTCATGACCACCCACAGTGTTTGACTTGGGCCTTGAGAGGCGACAACTCATCCTCCTCCTGCGAAATTCCCGACCCAACCCCTATCCAGTGCCCATCTCCACTCGGCCCTCATTGACCCCACCACTAGGCTCTCTCCCCTTTCGAACCCCTTCGGCTGTCGGGTCGAGTGGTTCGACCTCTTTGGTAATTCGTTGGGCTATGTCCCTCCTCCCTCTCCCCTCCACCTCCTTAGCCTCCACAACCTCTCCAGGCGATGGGTATCGGCACCGAGCACCAGACATGGACACCATGAGAAACTTTTCTTCAAGGGATTTGAGAGAAATCAGCCGAGAATGGAATAGACAATCACACTCGACATGCAAAATAGAGATGTCGATCATTGGAGACAGGTTGACAAGATTATGGCCTTCCTCCAAGACCTTTGACAGGTAATGGCGAACTGCGACAAGGGGAATTCACAGGTGTAATGTGTCTACAGACTAGACTGTCCGAGGTTATCAATTTTATTTGTTTCCATTTTCACGTCGAACTGTTCACATCTTACATTAGGGAAGAGTGCACAATTCAATCTTATTTTATATTTCACAGATAATGTTGCCTGTGATATCGACATGGCACACCATATTTTTTGAACAATCGACAAAGGTGGTTTCCGAAAGAAACACCCAGCGCAGTATAACAAAAACATAATTTTTCTAGTAAGAGCGTGGTGGTTTTCTAAAGGCGATGGTGGATTTCGAAGACTGTCAGCGCCAATGCAGCTAGGACATTTTAATCATCTGTAAATTTTTCAAGATCCAATACAACTAACTTATATATAAGATTATT
The DNA here is from genome assembly GCA_010110895.2 of Picea sitchensis. Classification (NCBI taxonomy): domain Eukaryota; kingdom Viridiplantae; phylum Streptophyta; class Pinopsida; order Pinales; family Pinaceae; genus Picea; species Picea sitchensis. The sequence continues at coordinate 15,921 of SNQJ01S0008146.1, forward strand.
TATTTATTTATTTATTATATTGCTAATTTTATTCATAAAGAATATATATGGAATTTCTCTATACCCATTAGTTCATGTGATGAGCTAGATAGACATGTGCCTTGATTGAGTCCTTATGGTCTAGAGTAGTCGGTGAGGGACTGTGTTTCAAGTAAAGTAAAAGTCATCAATTGAGAACCTTTACATCTTGGAGTGGGCCTAATGGACAGAACATCGTTTCCTCCTCTGAGTCACAGAAAGTTCAAATCAGGAGGGGCCAGGAGGTATATATACCTCCATAAACACCCGATCAAATTCTTTGTTGGAGGGTCCTTGTCCCTAGGTAAGGGGGTCTCATACACCAATTTGAGGTAATGCAGCTTCAGGTGACATTAAAATATATTATTATTCCTCTAATTATGGACCATTATGATTAGCCGATTTTAGCCAAGCTTTATAGAATTATTTTGGAAGAGAAGATCAATGTTTGGCTAGAAATTCTGATAAAGAGCTAAAGTATAGGCCGGTTTAGGAGATATCATTCAGCTGTGGACCATCTTGTTACCTAGGATCATTGCAGAGGAGTTCATAATACTAAAACAAATCTTTCTTGTTTGTTGACTTTAGAAAAGCTTTGACATGGTTCCTAGGAAAACCTTTTGGAAGATATGTTGGAAGAGATAAAAGTGCCTCTCGAAGAGTTGAGGGTTGTTGCAATAATAATGTATGAGAAAGTTATTGCTAAGTTTAAAAAATATTGAGGGTTGGTCAAAGAGATTAGCGCAATATTGAGTCAAACAAGGTTGTCCCTTGTCCCACCCTTTTGGCATATACATTGACAAGTTAGAAGATTGTTTGGAAAAAGCGAGTTGTTTTTGGCCCTACTCTCACTGGTATAGTCATCAATATTCTTCTTTATCTTGATGATATCATTCTTATGAAGGAGTCCCTATGATTTTGAAAACCAACTAAAGAATCCTCAAGGATTTATGCTCCAATATGGGTATGATTGTTAATCTTGATAAGACTAAAATTGGTGATTAACCAAATCCAATAAGATTTTTTATGATACCTTTGTATATGAAACCAAAAACTTGGAGGAAGTGACTTCATACAAATATCTTGATGATATTCACCACAAGCTCAAGGGGAATTATATGGTGTTGAAAGGATTATCGGGGGGATAAAACTTGTATGGGCTTGAAAACAATTGTAAATTAGTTGTGTTTTGGAGTTGGGATAAAGAAACTCCTCTTTGAGACTCTTGTTACACTTATTACTCTTTATGGATGTGAAGTGCAGGGTTGTAGTATCTATCGTGATTCCTGGGGAAAGATAGAGCAAACACAAAAGAATTTTTACAACCTATAATCCTCAAAATTAAAGTAAATACTCCTTATCTGGATATCCTCTTGGCTCAATCCCTCTCCCCATTGAGAACATGGCTATGACTAGATACCCTGTGTATAAAGAATAAGTTAAAACAACATGGAAGACAAGAGGCACCCTAAAATTTCTTCAAAGTGAGTCATACCATAGACTCAAGCGAAGATGGCATAAAGATGCCGGTCTTGGATAAACTATTGGGCAATCATGGAAGACACAATTTTTGCAGAATAAAGAATACTATTGAAAAAATCATCAAATCAAAATTTAAGGAGAAAATGTGGTGTGATAAAATTTAAGAGGAAAAAGAGGAAAATTAAGGTATTATAAGGATGTAATCAGCCATAATCCTAGAATCAAAATTATCTATCTATTTTTTCAAAATTATAAAGAAAAAAAAATCATTACTAAGATAAAAAACAAATTCTCATGAGCTCCTTAGTGAACCTCAGCGATGGTTATTCCTAAAATGCCATGGGATAAAAGAGTATGTCACCTTTGTGGCTTACTAAGAAGGTTGAAGATGAAAACACTTTTCCCTAGAATGTGAGCCTATATATCCATATTAGATGTATTTTTAGAAATGTTGTCATACTACCAAACCTTCCTAACCTCTTAACTCAAGAAAAATATAGTGATCTTGAAAGCTTCTCTTAATTCTTTTCCGGCATAGAAACAAAATTCTAAAGAATAGCAAGTAATCACTTACTATCTTAAGGTCCCATAAACCTATTCGGTCATAAGAGATATTAATCATCATCATCATCATCATCATATATATATATATATATATATATATATATATATATATCTTAGTAGGTTAATGATTTAAAATATAATGTTTTCCTCATAAAATTATAAGTTCAAATCCAAACAATGTAAAGTATATATTAAATGATGGTTATTATTATTATTAAATAAAGGAAATTATATATATATATATATATATATATATATATATATATATATATATAACTTTTCAATTAAACAATATTTTATTTTGTTAAAAATTAAAAAATTAAATGAATAACTATTTAAATTATTATTTAATAATATAATAATTTTTTAATAATTGGAATTAAAATAAATTTATATTAAAATTATTAAAAATTATCAAATTATCAAATAATTAATTTGTAAAAATATAAAAAATATCTTAACAAAATGCAAGTTCTGTGATATAGTAATTTTTTTAATAAATTGAAATTAAATAAATTTATAATAAAATTATTAAAATTAATGAATTTAGTAAATATTGAAAAATATCTTAAAGAGCATAAAGTTCTGTAATTACACTTAGATAAAAAAAAAGTAAATTCAAGTTCTATGATATAGTAATTTTTTAATAAATTGAAATTAATTAAAAATTTATAATGGAAATTATTAAAATTAATAAATAATGAATTTAATAAATATTAAAAAAATATCTTATGAAGTACATATGAAGTACATATGACACTTAGAAAATAAAACTAAGGAAAGTAGAATGAAAATAAAGGGAAATTAAATGGAGTTTATTTATAAGGAAAAATAAAATATAAAGAGATGATGAACTTGGACATTTATAATATAATCTAGTAAAATAAAATTCCTTTAATTGTATTTAAGCGATTTAAATAATATTATTTGTGTAAAAATTTTATAATTATTTTTATAAAATATATAATAAAAAAATACTATAATATATATATATATATATATATATATATATATATATATATATATATATATATATATTTTGTTTAATTGATAAATTGTTTTCTAAGATAAATATGAAATGGGTAGTATCAAATTTTTTGGTTAAAACTAATACATAATACATGATCATATAATTAATTTAACCATAATTAATATTATAAATCTATAAATATGATTGACTATGTATGTTTTAAAAAAAAAATTAAAATTCAACATAAAATTAAAAAAAAAATTAAAATTCAACATAAAATTAAACTTAGTATATTAATAAATTGAGTATTTTAATAATATTAATGAGATGTAAATTAATATATATATGTTTGGAGTAAAGTTTATATGTTATTTTAAAAGAGAAATATGTTAATTCAAATTTTAATATATATATATATATTAAAGTTTATATGTTATTTTAAAAGAGAAATGAAGGTTAATTTAAATTTTAATGTAAACATAGTTATAAATTTAAAAAACAATTCATTTTTCATTAAATTTTTTTTTTAAATAACCATGTTACAATAATAATTTTATATAATATTATTAATTTTTTTTAATTAATTTTATTGAAGAAAAAAATAATTTATTTTTAAAAAATATTATATATATATATAATAATTTTATATAATATTATTATTTTTTTTTAATTAATTTTATTGAAGAAAAAAATAATTTATATATATATAAACAATAATAGTGAGGAACTCACTTTTAAATAAAGTCATGAATCAAGAATGATGAAGCAAAATTTAACACAAAGTAAAATTTCATGAAAGTTGTGAGAAATCAAGAACAAGATTTAAACATTTGATAACTTGAATAATAAAGAAGGGTTAATATTTAAGGAACCCTCTGTTATTATGGTAAAGTTAAGTATTTAACTGGTTTAAATAAAATTAAAAAGTTTGAAGTGCTTCTTTTAAGATTAAGTTTATTTAATTTTTTTTTATAGATAAGAAAATGTTAAAATAAACTTAAGATTTTTAAAGCTCTTTTTCAAATTTAAGTTTATCACATTATTAAATGATATAGTGATATGTGTAATATTTATATATTGAATTATTAAAGATATTAAAGATATCATTTATGTAAAATAAATTTAAAAGAATTTAATTTTCCTTTTATATATTGCAAATTAAGATTTAAGAATTGAATTTCTAAAAATAGATTGTTTAATGAGAAAAACAATGTTAATTGCAAATTGATTATTGGAGTGAGACATACTTAAACATAAAATTAATGTTACACTTCAAAATTATCAATCATTAATATATATGACTAAATATTTAAAATCACCAATTTTTACAAGTATTTATAATAATTAAGAAATATTAAGTATAATCACTTGATTTGTAGATATTTTTTCATGTCAAAAACAATACATTGAATGTTCTGTATGCACTAGTTAAAACAAAATTATTGATATATTTTTTATTCTTTAACATTATTGAGAATTGTATTTTGAAAATCTAGAAATGATTTTTTTGAATATTTTAAATAATTTTAAAATATAATTCAAAAGTAAACAAAAAAATCTTTTGATTATTGAAAATAATAATTTTTAAGATAATTTTTGAAATATTGTTAAAAAAAAGTGAAATTTAAAAAAAAAGGAGAAATAAATTTTATTAATTCCCATAGGTGACCAAAAATATGACAGAAATACAAGAGATAATAGGATGTGAGATAAGTATGACAAAAAATTACAATATACAATAAGATGTTAGATGTGAGATATCCAAATCAAATTTTTCAATGTGGGAAATTAGAAATAGAGTATGAAGGAGTCAATGTGGGAAATTAGAAATAGAGTATGAAGGAGTCAACTTGTACAAGGTAAACCTTAACAAAGTGTAAAGCACTTTTCAAGAGGAGGAGAAAAGAAGAGAGCCATATTTTGCATCCAAAGTAGTAGAAGATGAACTATCTCCATCACAATCAATTGTGATGAAGGTACCGATACAAAGTTTAATAATGTCTTCTAAGAAATGGTCAACATTAAATGAACTAGATCATATTTTTATATAAATATCAACAAAATGAAGTGGTCAAGTAAAAGAAAAAACTCATTATAAAATGTTATAAAATCAATTCTAATAATAATAAAATTTATGATTAAATTAGTTTAATGTAAAGTATAAGCTTAATCAATATTTTGATAGACCAATCATTATTAAATACTTTCAAAAGTTACAAACCTATTGATCATGATAGATATATAATTTGTACATATTGTAAAATAGGATATAAAAAAGGTGGATCAAGCTTAATCAAATTTAATACTATTGGTATAACATAATTTTCTTATAAGATGTATAATGTAGTTATTAGTGAGTTTTACAAAAGAAAAGTTACATTTCATAAATGTGAATATGAATTTTTTTATAATGATTACATAAAAATAAGTAGGTGCATCTACAATTCAGGTAGATGTGAGACATCCATAATATTAATAAACTAACTTAACAAAAATAATGTACATAAAAATGACGTATGGATTTATGCTTATGATACTCAAATTGCATGGAAATAATAAAAAATAACATTGAGTATAATGAAGAAAAAAGAAAGAATAAAAATGTTTAAAGATAAGAAGTAAAACAAAGTTAAGTGTAAAAGTTGAGTATTTAAATGTAATTAAATCTCAAAACTTTGAATAAAATTATGATTAGATTTGTAACTGAGAAAATACAAAAAGACAAATTATATAGTATGCATTCTTAATTTAATTAGACATTGTTTCATGATGCTAATCCTACAATTACTTTCTCTTTTACAAAGTATTGTATGATGGAGTGTTAAAAATGAAATTATGTACAATAATGATAATAATAATCCTTCAAGGAGGAAGCACATGTTCTTAACCATTAGGTCCTCTTAAATTGTATATAGAGAAAAGATAAGAAGAAGAGTATAATTTTTTTGGGTTAGTTTATATTTTTTAATTTAACAACATTTTAATAAAATAATTATTATTATATTATTTTATATTGATGATGATGATTAACTTCCAATAAAACAGAATTGATTTATCTATTTTATATTAAAATAAATTAAATTACATATATATATATATATATACATATTTATTATTTTATAAAAATAAATATTTTTAATTTTGATATGAAAAGTATTCAAAATTTTGAAAATTAAAATTATAAATATTTGATTGAAAATCTCTCTTTAATACAAAACTGTATTTGATTGAAATGAAAGTGGCCAAATTACAAACTCTTAATTACTTAAATATTGTACCTAAAAGTTTACAGTTTTCTGAAATATAATGTAATGTAATCAGAACTTACTTCTTTTAGTTTTTTAAAAAGGAACTTAAAGTATGTTTCAGAAGTCCTATTTTTTAAAAGACTATTTATATTTTTTAATATAAGCATTTTTCTTACTATTTTTTTATATTTTTTTTAATATACTGATATATATATGTTGAAAAAACTATCGTTATTTAATTTCTTTATAGGATTTGAAAGTATTGGCGGTGGCTTAAAAACCTGAAGGAGTTAAATAATAATATGTTTAACTACGAAAATCTCCCTTTATACAAAGTGTTATTAAAGGGAAGTGGCCAGATTACATACCTGGAATTACTAATTTAAAATTCTGAGATCTTTGATTTGAAAAGCCAAAGTGACATGCAGCTTGTCTTCGACTGGTACTCTCTCCGATTTTAATATTAGAGTTCTGGTCTGTTTTGAAAACAAATACCGAGGAAAATTGACTCAGATGTTTCTTCTTAATGTTTATGTCATGGACTCTGAATTTCGCCAAATATGATGCACGATGAAGATCTAGCAAGCTGATCGGGCCAATAGCCTTCAGGAAGAAATCAACAAATGACAAATTCGATGGTACCCAAAGCACGTGGTTTCCCGTTTATTAGGCTTTTAAAGATTCCGTGAAACCCTCATGGAATATAATAAATCTTTCATCAGCGTAAGCGGAATAATTCCCCACACTTTCTTATACTACATGGAATTTTTTTCTTTTTAGGGCAGATGTCGATGTCTTATCGCCTTAAATCTTCTATTACATGGGAAGAAGTTTTGATTTTAGTGCATGTATCGGTGTCTTATCTCCTTAAAATAATGGAGCTGACCTTTCATTCTGAGAGACGATACGTGCCACCAGTCAAATAAAAAACGAGTAAGATGCATTTGGTAAGTCAGAATTCATAGCGAGCAATCATACCCATGTCGTCTGCAGAATAGAATAACACATTGAAATTGAGTACTGACATTAAAATTGAGTCCTGACAGGCTTCTTGTGCAACTAATGAAATCCTACACGAGTAAGATGCAGCTGGTATCATCCAGATATTTAACTCATTGCGAGCAATCATACCCATGTCTACGGAAGAGTTTGACACATTAAAATTGAGTACTATCAGGCAATGGCAATGGCAAAGTGGGTGCCATGATTACTTTGTTGAAACAGATGCAATGAACAACAAACCCTAAAGAAAAAAACTAGGTCTATGGAATACTTTCCACTAGTATCGAAATACAGAAGTTTATCTACCAGAGCTTGCTCGGCTCTGGGCTACATGAAGAAATGAAGAACAGTCATAGATGGATTAGACTGCAAACATGCGAGGCTGAACAGAAACCAAAACGTATAGAGAGCTTGACCGAAAGTATGAAGGTGCTCTAATTTTAGCCAAAGAAGCCACCGGTCTGGAGTAAAGCGAGCCTGATGTCCTCAGGCCTGATATTGCTTTTATCTTTCTCGATCTGGAAAAACATGCAACAAACAAATTCCGATTAGTGAGAAACTTGGGGACTGAGCAGCTAGGAAATGGTCCAATATGGAGGTTATAATGAAATATTTTTTTGATGGATACAGCATCAAACCTCTGAACAGTGGGCTTGCATTACAAAATCGCCGAAACAGCTGATGATGGCCTGCTGGATGTCGAGTCCAAACGATTCTACAGTACCGATCGCGGACAGTAGTATAGTCGGATTTGTTTGACATGTCATATGAATGTCCAGATCCTGACTGCCCGATCTCTGAACCTCCAACTGCACGTACAGCATTGATGAATCAGACCTAATCATTTCTACAGAAGACTATTGAAAGTTGAGTTATTTTGAAGAATTACAGACAATGGCATATTGATATTGTTCTGGTTACAATTTATGAGTCTTGTGACAACCATGGCGACAAAGAAGAAATAAGGGTTTTAAAAAGTTTATGCAAAATCAACCATCCATTAAAATTTTTATATAGAGATCTGATATGTTCATACTCAACATAATTCTAAGCACGTTAAAACTTATAAACTATATTAAATGTTAAAACTTATTATAAGATCTGAACTCACTATAATTTGAATTATATACGATCAAATTATACAAAATTAAAACAGTCAGTTTACATTCCAAATCAGTTCTACTTAATTAGTTTACCATTTTAATTAAAATAAAAACTAAAATTAATTAATTATCTCTGATTTGAAAAACCAAATTTGTTAATTATGATATAACTTTGATTTATTGAATGGTATAGACTCTTTTCTTCTTCTTTTTATTTCGTTGAAAAAAATGTAATTCCTATAAGATACATATGTTAAAAAAACTTGAAAAAACGATTATACTCAAGGAATTTGTTTCTAATTGAAATTCAAAAAAGTTTGCATTTGCAAAAATATGATCTGTTAACCATGAGGCACTAAGATGGACTTACCTCTTATTTATATGCATATGTGTGACCAAAAACATTATTTATTATTATTTTATTTAACTCAAGTTAATGAAAATAAATTAGATACAGTTTTAAATATTTTGTTAAATAAATATTATTAATAGGAGGGATGTTAATTATTTTTATATTAAATTGTTAAAAAATTTAAATACAGCAAAACTTAAAAAATTGACTACCTATAAATATTTTAAAAATTAAATTTAATATATTGTTATAAATAAAACATCAAAAAAATACTTTTCATATTACACATTATTAGCTATATTTGTTTTAAAATTTTATCACTTTAATTAAATAAAAATTTGCAGTTAACTAAACTAGCTACATGAAACTAAAAATTATTAGCTGCAAAATATCTGAAAATTTGTTATTTTAGCTTAACTAATACTTTAAATTCATTACATATATTCTAAATTTAAGGTTTAACATTTTAACTAGTATACAAATTACGAAGAAAATTGTCATTTTTACTCGGCTAAAATAAAAAATTTAAAACTTATTAACAAGATCTTAATTGAATTTTATATGGAACTTCATTGCCAACAACTATGGACTTTAATTTGAGTTTTCCCACAAATAACATTGAAAATTTATCAATTTTACTAAACTAAGAATAAAAAAAATTCCAACAACATCGCTACTAACTTTCGAATTTAATCTGTCTTTCTGCATAAATACCTATCGACTTTAATCGGTCTTCGGCATAAATAATAACTATCGAATTTAATCTGTCTTTCTGCATAAATACCTATCGACTTTAATCTGTCTTTCTGCATAAATACCATTGACTAGTAATTACTCTGGTTATTAACAAGATCTGATACCATTGATTAGTAATTACTCTGGTTATTAACCAGATCTGAATTGAGTTTTATGTAAAACTTCATCGCCAACCACTATGGACTTTAATCTGATTTGCAGCCTGGGTGGAGATATTTAATAAATGAAAAAATTTCATACTAATTAAAAAGGAAAGACCGAGTCTAGGCAGCACTTATCTTTTCTTATATAAAAAAAACAAAAACATTGAAGCCTGCACTTAATTGTGATTTGTTATCCTTGCATCTTAGTTTTCTCAGAAATTAAAAAAATTGTTCAGTCTGCACTGAATTGTGTTATACTTATCGTCGCATTTTAGTTTTCTCAGAAATTACCTTTGGAATGTTTTTGTCTACAAATTTTTGGTCCAAATCCATGGCCGCTGGACGAAAGTATCCTTCATAGGCTCTAAGATGTGCAGGCCAGTCAATCTGGGGTTCGAGCTCGCCATGCAAATACCGAATTTGGTGCAGAAGCTGTTTGGTATACTCGATTGCGTCCCTCAGTATTGAACTCCTGTCCAACTGCATGGCAAAAAAGAGAAGGAAAAAAGCTGCAAAGTAGGCGTTTTATATGAATTTACAGACCTTCTATAAATAATACCTTTGGCTAAGTACTGATGTGTATACCTTGGTTATAGTTGGGACGACAGAGCGCAGGATACAAAGCCGCTCGTTTAACCTCTTCCTTCGCCTTCTCTCTGCCACAAGATTCTTGGCTGGCTCTCTTTTTCCTTTGCTCACACCAGATGCTAAGGTTTTGACATTAGTGGACTCTCTTTCTTCAGTTGTCAAGGTCGCCATTGTTCCATTATCATTCTTAACCGCTCTGCTGTCATTCTCCTCTCGATTCCCGTCATTGTTGGCTACTTGGTTCCCAGCAGTATTAATCGGAACCCTGTTTTCAGAATCCTTTAGAGGTACACCAACTGTGTGCGGGGACTGTTTATCGCTGTCGATTTCTGTTTTATTTGATGTACTGAGAGGCATCTGATCGTCAAAACCATTCAGCTCATTCACAGAAACTGTTGCAATGCCCTTCGTCCCCTCGAACTCCAAGGGCTCCATCGATGTCATGTCTGCATTCAGTAACTTTGAAATCACATTCTCGGTATTGTAACCTAACAGTCCCCCGTTCATCTCCATTTCCTCATACTGATTGAAGCTTATGCCATCATAGGGTCGTCCGATTGTGCTATTCATGGAATTCTCATGCATATATCGTACCGTAAAATCGCTGAAGTCAGATCCAACATTCGAGATGCCACTCACGCTACTGCAAATCAACCCAAGCTCATTCTGCAAAGCTTGTTCGCTGAGATTTTCGCATATATTGTTCGCCGGATAAACTGATTGATCCTTGAACAAGTCCTTACTGTTCTCTTTGTTGAAAGCTGTATCAGCACCAAAAACATTTTGAGCAAACTCCACTCCATAGTTAAGACAAATGTTGCCTCGATCTTCCCGGTTTTCGGGTTTAAGACATTTTGAGGACCTGTAATCCCCGCACCAAATAGAATTCTCATTAAAATCCTGAGGATGGGCAGCATTCCAGGCACACGAATACGGCTGATCACTTCGGCTGCAAATGCTTGCTCCACAAATATCGTTCCCATATTGCGACCTTGTGACTTCATGAACGAGCTCTGTATTCGGACTTCTGTTAACCTCTGTGCCATTTAAGGCTGAAGTGCCGGTCGTGAAATTAGAATCCATTAATGCTAGCAGCCCATTTGCTTCCCCCAAAACCCTAGGATCGGAAATATCAAAATGGCAATTATTACTATTAGCCCATGTGCATTCTGCCATGGTTCGATTCATGAAGATTTGATCATAAATGCTAGTATTCATCGCAGCTCCTTGCAGGGACTTTAACCTCAGTATCCTCCAAGAGCCAACGAAGAATATTATAGCAATCAAAGGGCCGATTACTACCAAATGAAAATCCACTTCCAGATTTCAACAGAGTCACCCAAGACACAATGGCATCATCGTTTTATATGGCAAGGAGACAGGCTACCTTAAGGCAGTTGCTATCCTATGCTTTGTCTGGACCTCTACACCTAAAATTCCACCGAAGTCGGTCCTTTGTGAAAGCCCAACTAGGGCATGGCATTAGGGGAACTCGGGCTTCCGGGAGAGAGGGAGGTAACTTGCATTCTCCCATAGTTTTATCAACGAGAGGTCCCACTTAATGTATCACACCAGACTCATGTGGGAAATCATAGTAGGGAGTACGAAACGCATTACATTTATTTTATTTAGTGAGTCAGTAAATTGCAGGGGCAGCAGCAGAAAGCTAGGCGTCTCGACTCCTGAACCCACCTGCTCCCTTTCCTTAACCGGCGGGAAATGAAACTGTGCTAGGGCCAGGACACCACACGGCCGTTTGGCCTCTGGAACTGTCAAGTGCTGTTTCCCTTCTGCGCTCATCATACGGAAGATCTTCCTTATTCTTCCTTGATCCTTCCACCTTGTGTGAACTTGATGAATTGAATGCAATGCTTGCTCCGCCTATAGGTTTCATACTGCTGGACACTGCACCGCAGACTACGCTACCCCCATGTAGACCTACATCATTCAGAGATGTCCAATTCTTAGTATGAATGAATCATATGGGTCGCCTTGTTGAGGTCAAAGAAGCTAGCTACATGCATTCCACAAGTTGTGTTATGTTTGTATAACGTGGATGGATGAAAATGATAAGTTTTCATGAAAATTAATATAAATTTCTCTCTCATTCGATATTTTTAACTTTTGTATAATTATAAATTCGATTTTTTAATTTTATAAGTCTATAATGTGGTTACTTATTTTAATTATAAATGTTAATAAATATAATAATATTTTAAAATTATAAATATTTTAAAATTAAATAAAATTTAAAATAATCAAATGCTAATATAATTTAAAAATATAAATATTTTTAAATTATATAAAAAAATTATAAATCCAATTTTTAAAAATTAAAATAAAATATTCACATTACATTCTTCCAAATGAAATATTTATATTAATCATCATATAAATTCTCAATGTCATCACATATTATGATATGTTTTAAGTCTTTTAAAACTTCATAAAATNTATAAATTTCTCTCTCATTCGATATTTTTAACTTTTGTATAATTATAAATTCGATTTTTTAATTTTATAAGTCTATAATGTGGTTACTTATTTTAATTATAAATGTTAATAAATATAATAATATTTTAAAATTATAAATATTTTAAAATTAAATAAAATTTAAAATAATCAAATGTTAATATAATTTAAAAATATAAATATTTTTAAATTATATAAAAAAATTATAAATCCAATTTTAAAAAATTAAAATAAAATATTCACATTACATTCTTCCAAATGAAATATTTATATTAATCATCATATAAATTCTCAATGTCATCACATATTATGATATGTTTTAAGTCTTTTAAAACTTCATAAAATAAATTTATTATAATCAAATGTTAATATAATTTAAAAATATAAATATTTTTAAATTATATAAAAAAATTATAAATTTAATTTTTAAAAATTAAAATAAAATATTCACATTACATTCTTCCAAATGAAATATTTATATTAATCATTATATAAAGTTCTCAATGTCATCACATATTGAGATATGTTTTAAGTCTTTTAAAACTTCATATGAAATCTTAAGAATTACATAAATTTCAATGTCTTGTACACATTCTTTCAAATGAAATATTTATATTAATCATCATATAAAGTTCTCAATGTCTTCCATATATTATGATATGTTCTAAGTCTTTTAAAACTTCATATGAAATCTTAAAATATTATGATATGTTTTAAGTCTTTTAAAACTTCATATGAAATTTTAAAGATTACATAAATTTCAATGTCTTGTACACAATGGGTTACATTTTATCATTATTTTCAAATATGATATTAAAATCGTTATTATTATTATTTTTAAATTGAAATATGATATTGAAGTGGTTATTATTATTATTTTCAAATTGTTGTAGTTTTTAATGTGATATTGAGGTGGTTTTTGTTATCAAAATCAAAATTTATTGATAGACTTGAAGTGATTAATATTGAGATGGTATTTAGTATGAAGGTCTAGTAGTAGATTGGTATTAAGGTGGTTTCTTATATTATTATAAAAAGTAATTGATATTAAGGTGGTTTTTAATATTTAATGATGGATATATTTATTTACATATATTATTATTATTATTTAATTTTAATTTATGATACATTTTATTAAATTATAAAGTGGAGTTAATTTATTTAGTTTAATTATTTACAGAAACAAACAAAATATTGTAAAGTAATCTAATTTAATCAGTTCAATTATTTGCATAAACAAACAAAATATTGTAGAGTGCATCTAACTTATTCGAAACAATTATTTTTATAATCAAACAAAACATTGTGATTCATTGAATGTATTGAATTGTTTTCATAATCAAACAAAACATTATGACTCATTGAATGTATGGTGAAATGACATATTGATGTGCATTGTCCTTCATCACAATATATGAATATATGAAGTATCAATACTAACTTTTTTAAAAAACTAGTTGTAATATACAACTATTACAAAACCATCACAATTTAGTGATCACCCTAACTAAAGTCATTATCTTCATAAATCCATTAGAATCCCATCCAAAATCTATATGATTATAACAACCAGATGATTAGATTTGAGGGACCCTTTTTAAAACCTACCACATTTTTAAATCTACTAACAATAAACAACTACAACAAAACCATCACAATCTAATTACCTCAACTCATGTCATGACTCTTGTTAATTCTTTAAACCTTCATTCATTATCCTAAGATACTATATTAGTGGAATTGGTGGATGATATTTAAGCCTTCATCTATGATCACCAAATTATCAAGCACTAGTGTATATTATGAATAATGTATATTTTATTTTTCTTTCAATTTTAAATATTTTAAGTTTTCACTTAATTGTGAATATTAATTTATTAATTATAAAATTTTACAATTAATATAAGAAAATAAATAATAATAATGACTCATTTAAAAAATATTTTTAAAATAAAATAATTATTTATTTTTAAAAAAATAAAAAAAATATCAACATTACTTTATTTCATAAAATAAACAAACATACTTAAATATAATATTATAATATTTCATAAAGACATTTTTTAAATGAATATTGGAAAATTAAGTAAAATTATATTAATTATATATTTTATTGTTATTTATTATTATTATTTTTTAAACAATATTTTTTTATATAAAATAAAATAAAATTATTATTTTTATTTATTAATTATATTAATTACATTTAATTGAATTAAATTAAATATTTCAATTTTACATATAATATTTATTGAATATTTCAATTTTACATATAATATTTATTGAATATAGACAACGGATTGTATTTCAAGTTTTCATCTAAAATTACTTAATCAGTACAACTACCAAGTGATAAGATATTAATTTTTTTCTTTAGACCTAACCATTAACAACTACCACAAATCCACCATAGGGACCTAGTTTAAGTCATTGTTATCTTAAACTCTTTAAACTCTCATCTATGATCACTCCATAAAATATCAGGGTGGATGGATAATTGATCATACAATAAAATATTATTATAATTTAATTTATGAGTATTAATTTTTAAATAGTGTTTTATTAATTTTAATGTTATATAATTAGAAAGATTAAGTTTATGATTCATCATAATATATAATTAGAAAGATTAAGTTTATGATTCATCATAGTATTTTAAAAAAATATATTTTACTAAAATTAATAATAATATTAATTATTTTAATTTTTAATTATAAATAAAATTAATAATATCATAATAAAAAATAATATAATATTTTATTTAAACATTATGATGATGATGATTAAAGTCTACTAAGATTTAATTGGTTTATCAAATTTTAAGACGGTAAGTGATTACTTGTGATTCTTTAAAATTTTGTTTCGTGCTAGAAAAACATTAAGAAAAGCCTTCCAAGATCACCAT
>SNQJ01S0008146.1:31533-43959 GCA_010110895.2 Picea sitchensis
TAACTTTCGAATTTAATCTGTCTTTCTGCATAAATACCTATCGACTTTAATCGGTCTTCGGCATAAATAATAACTATCGAATTTAATCTGTCTTTCTGCATAAATACCTATCGACTTTAATCTGTCTTTCTGCATAAATACCATTGACTAGTAATTACTCTGGTTATTAACAAGATCTGATACCATTGATTAGTAATTACTCTGGTTATTAACCAGATCTGAATTGAGTTTTATGTAAAACTTCATCGCCAACCACTATGGACTTTAATCTGATTTGCAGCCTGGGTGGAGATATTTAATAAATGAAAAAATTTCATACTAATTAAAAAGGAAAGACCGAGTCTAGGCAGCACTTATCTTTTCTTATATAAAAAAAACAAAAACATTGAAGCCTGCACTTAATTGTGATTTGTTATCCTTGCATCTTAGTTTTCTCAGAAATTAAAAAAATTGTTCAGTCTGCACTGAATTGTGTTATACTTATCGTCGCATTTTAGTTTTCTCAGAAATTACCTTTGGAATGTTTTTGTCTACAAATTTTTGGTCCAAATCCATGGCCGCTGGACGAAAGTATCCTTCATAGGCTCTAAGATGTGCAGGCCAGTCAATCTGGGGTTCGAGCTCGCCATGCAAATACCGAATTTGGTGCAGAAGCTGTTTGGTATACTCGATTGCGTCCCTCAGTATTGAACTCCTGTCCAACTGCATGGCAAAAAAGAGAAGGAAAAAAGCTGCAAAGTAGGCGTTTTATATGAATTTACAGACCTTCTATAAATAATACCTTTGGCTAAGTACTGATGTGTATACCTTGGTTATAGTTGGGACGACAGAGCGCAGGATACAAAGCCGCTCGTTTAACCTCTTCCTTCGCCTTCTCTCTGCCACAAGATTCTTGGCTGGCTCTCTTTTTCCTTTGCTCACACCAGATGCTAAGGTTTTGACATTAGTGGACTCTCTTTCTTCAGTTGTCAAGGTCGCCATTGTTCCATTATCATTCTTAACCGCTCTGCTGTCATTCTCCTCTCGATTCCCGTCATTGTTGGCTACTTGGTTCCCAGCAGTATTAATCGGAACCCTGTTTTCAGAATCCTTTAGAGGTACACCAACTGTGTGCGGGGACTGTTTATCGCTGTCGATTTCTGTTTTATTTGATGTACTGAGAGGCATCTGATCGTCAAAACCATTCAGCTCATTCACAGAAACTGTTGCAATGCCCTTCGTCCCCTCGAACTCCAAGGGCTCCATCGATGTCATGTCTGCATTCAGTAACTTTGAAATCACATTCTCGGTATTGTAACCTAACAGTCCCCCGTTCATCTCCATTTCCTCATACTGATTGAAGCTTATGCCATCATAGGGTCGTCCGATTGTGCTATTCATGGAATTCTCATGCATATATCGTACCGTAAAATCGCTGAAGTCAGATCCAACATTCGAGATGCCACTCACGCTACTGCAAATCAACCCAAGCTCATTCTGCAAAGCTTGTTCGCTGAGATTTTCGCATATATTGTTCGCCGGATAAACTGATTGATCCTTGAACAAGTCCTTACTGTTCTCTTTGTTGAAAGCTGTATCAGCACCAAAAACATTTTGAGCAAACTCCACTCCATAGTTAAGACAAATGTTGCCTCGATCTTCCCGGTTTTCGGGTTTAAGACATTTTGAGGACCTGTAATCCCCGCACCAAATAGAATTCTCATTAAAATCCTGAGGATGGGCAGCATTCCAGGCACACGAATACGGCTGATCACTTCGGCTGCAAATGCTTGCTCCACAAATATCGTTCCCATATTGCGACCTTGTGACTTCATGAACGAGCTCTGTATTCGGACTTCTGTTAACCTCTGTGCCATTTAAGGCTGAAGTGCCGGTCGTGAAATTAGAATCCATTAATGCTAGCAGCCCATTTGCTTCCCCCAAAACCCTAGGATCGGAAATATCAAAATGGCAATTATTACTATTAGCCCATGTGCATTCTGCCATGGTTCGATTCATGAAGATTTGATCATAAATGCTAGTATTCATCGCAGCTCCTTGCAGGGACTTTAACCTCAGTATCCTCCAAGAGCCAACGAAGAATATTATAGCAATCAAAGGGCCGATTACTACCAAATGAAAATCCACTTCCAGATTTCAACAGAGTCACCCAAGACACAATGGCATCATCGTTTTATATGGCAAGGAGACAGGCTACCTTAAGGCAGTTGCTATCCTATGCTTTGTCTGGACCTCTACACCTAAAATTCCACCGAAGTCGGTCCTTTGTGAAAGCCCAACTAGGGCATGGCATTAGGGGAACTCGGGCTTCCGGGAGAGAGGGAGGTAACTTGCATTCTCCCATAGTTTTATCAACGAGAGGTCCCACTTAATGTATCACACCAGACTCATGTGGGAAATCATAGTAGGGAGTACGAAACGCATTACATTTATTTTATTTAGTGAGTCAGTAAATTGCAGGGGCAGCAGCAGAAAGCTAGGCGTCTCGACTCCTGAACCCACCTGCTCCCTTTCCTTAACCGGCGGGAAATGAAACTGTGCTAGGGCCAGGACACCACACGGCCGTTTGGCCTCTGGAACTGTCAAGTGCTGTTTCCCTTCTGCGCTCATCATACGGAAGATCTTCCTTATTCTTCCTTGATCCTTCCACCTTGTGTGAACTTGATGAATTGAATGCAATGCTTGCTCCGCCTATAGGTTTCATACTGCTGGACACTGCACCGCAGACTACGCTACCCCCATGTAGACCTACATCATTCAGAGATGTCCAATTCTTAGTATGAATGAATCATATGGGTCGCCTTGTTGAGGTCAAAGAAGCTAGCTACATGCATTCCACAAGTTGTGTTATGTTTGTATAACGTGGATGGATGAAAATGATAAGTTTTCATGAAAATTAATATAAATTTCTCTCTCATTCGATATTTTTAACTTTTGTATAATTATAAATTCGATTTTTTAATTTTATAAGTCTATAATGTGGTTACTTATTTTAATTATAAATGTTAATAAATATAATAATATTTTAAAATTATAAATATTTTAAAATTAAATAAAATTTAAAATAATCAAATGCTAATATAATTTAAAAATATAAATATTTTTAAATTATATAAAAAAATTATAAATCCAATTTTTAAAAATTAAAATAAAATATTCACATTACATTCTTCCAAATGAAATATTTATATTAATCATCATATAAATTCTCAATGTCATCACATATTATGATATGTTTTAAGTCTTTTAAAACTTCATAAAATAAATTTATTATAATCAAATGTTAATATAATTTAAAAATATAAATATTTTTAAATTATATAAAAAAATTATAAATTTAATTTTTAAAAATTAAAATAAAATATTCACATTACATTCTTCCAAATGAAATATTTATATTAATCATTATATAAAGTTCTCAATGTCATCACATATTGAGATATGTTTTAAGTCTTTTAAAACTTCATATGAAATCTTAAGAATTACATAAATTTCAATGTCTTGTACACATTCTTTCAAATGAAATATTTATATTAATCATCATATAAAGTTCTCAATGTCTTCCATATATTATGATATGTTCTAAGTCTTTTAAAACTTCATATGAAATCTTAAAATATTATCTTAAAATATTATGATATGTTTTAAGTCTTTTAAAACTTCATATGAAATTTTAAAGATTACATAAATTTCAATGTCTTGTACACAATGGGTTACATTTTATCATTATTTTCAAATATGATATTAAAATCGTTATTATTATTATTTTTAAATTGAAATATGATATTGAAGTGGTTATTATTATTATTTTCAAATTGTTGTAGTTTTTAATGTGATATTGAGGTGGTTTTTGTTATCAAAATCAAAATTTATTGATAGACTTGAAGTGATTAATATTGAGATGGTATTTAGTATGAAGGTCTAGTAGTAGATTGGTATTAAGGTGGTTTCTTATATTATTATAAAAAGTAATTGATATTAAGGTGGTTTTTAATATTTAATGTTGGATATATTTATTTACATATATTATTATTATTATTTAATTTTAATTTATGATACATTTTATTAAATTATAAAGTGGAGTTAATTTATTTAGTTTAATTATTTACAGAAACAAACAAAATATTGTAAAGTAATCTAATTTAATCAGTTCAATTATTTGCATAAACAAACAAAATATTGTAGAGTGCATCTAACTTATTCGAAACAATTATTTTTATAATCAAACAAAACATTGTGATTCATTGAATGTATTGAATTGTTTTCATAATCAAACAAAACATTATGACTCATTGAATGTATGGTGAAATGACATATTGATGTGCATTGTCCTTCATCACAATATATGAATATATGAAGTATCAATACTAACTTTTTTAAAAAACTAGTTGTAATATACAACTATTACAAAACCATCACAATTTAGTGATCACCCTAACTAAAGTCATTATCTTCATAAATCCATTAGAATCCCATCCAAAATCTATATGATTATAACAACCAGATGATTAGATTTGAGGGACCCTTTTTAAAACCTACCACATTTTTAAATCTACTAACAATAAACAACTACAACAAAACCATCACAATCTAATTACCTCAACTCATGTCATGACTCTTGTTAATTCTTTAAACCTTCATTCATTATCCTAAGATACTATATTAGTGGAATTGGTGGATGATATTTAAGCCTTCATCTATGATCACCAAATTATCAAGCACTAGTGTATATTATGAATAATGTATATTTTATTTTTCTTTCAATTTTAAATATTTTAAGTTTTCACTTAATTGTGAATATTAATTTATTAATTATAAAATTTTACAATTAATATAAGAAAATAAATAATAATAATGACTCATTTAAAAAATATTTTTAAAATAAAATAATTATTTATTTTTAAAAAAATAAAAAAAATATCAACATTACTTTATTTCATAAAATAAACAAACATACTTAAATATAATATTATAATATTTCATAAAGACATTTTTTAAATGAATATTGGAAAATTAAGTAAAATTATATTAATTATATATTTTATTGTTATTTATTATTATTATTTTTTAAACAATATTTTTTTATATAAAATAAAATAAAATTATTATTTTTATTTATTAATTATATTAATTACATTTAATTGAATTAAATTAAATATTTCAATTTTACATATAATATTTATTGAATATTTCAATTTTACATATAATATTTATTGAATATAGACAACGGATTGTATTTCAAGTTTTCATCTAAAATTACTTAATCAGTACAACTACCAAGTGATAAGATATTAATTTTTTTCTTTAGACCTAGCCATTAACAACTACCACAAATCCACCATAGGGACCTAGTTTAAGTCATTGTTATCTTAAACTCTTTAAACTCTCATCTATGATCACTCCATAAAATATCAGGGTGGATGGATAATTGATCATACAATAAAATATTATTATAATTTAATTTATGAGTATTAATTTTTAAATAGTGTTTTATTAATTTTAATGTTATATAATTAGAAAGATTAAGTTTATGATTCATCATAATATATAATTAGAAAGATTAAGTTTATGATTCATCATAGTATTTTTTAAAAATATATTTGATTAAAATTAATAATAATATTAATTATTTTAATTTTTAATTATAAATAAAATTAATAATATCATAATAAAAAATAATATAATATTTTATTTAAACATTATGATGATGATGATTAAAGTCTACTAAGATTTAATTGGTTTATCAAATTTTAAGACGGTAAGTGATTACTTGTGATTCTTTAAAATTTTGTTTCGTGCTAGAAAAACATTAAGAAAAGCTTTCCAAGATCACCATATTTTTGTTGAGTTAAGAGGTTAGAAAAATTGATAGTGTGATCAATATTTTGAAAATAAGATCTAATATAAATATACGCTGGACAATTTAAGAGAAAGTACTTTTCATCTTCAATCTAAAAAATTTAAATAAAATTTAGAAAGTTCAATAAAATGTTATTAATTATTTATATTTAAATAAATTATAATAATTTTTAAATACAAAATTTAATAAATACATTTACCACACCAAAATATTATTTTTAACTTTGTTGTAAATTTACATAGTGTTACATTTAGTTTTGTTTTGAAAAAAAATCTGATTAAAATTGACTTACATTTACTAAATTTAGGAAAAATAGATAAATATCAAATTGGATGTTTAATTCGTTATGAATTTGAGAATTTCTGACCTTTATTCTTCACATTTCTATAGTGGATAGTTACATTAAATTAAAAGTTTCAATTGGATAAGTAACATAGATATCGTAATAATAATAATTAAAAAAAATAAAAAAATTGTTATACTTGTTATAGATATCGTTGACATTGCTATACTTGTTAGTTACAATAACTTAAAAGTTTAGGTTTTCTAGGTAATTTATATATATTTATATATACCGTGGTAATTTTAAAATTTAAAATAAATATTTTTTAATGTAATAATAAATTACAAAATAAATAGTATTAAAGATTGATGTTAGTGAGTGATGATGCCTAAATTAAAAAATAAATATATACTTTACAATTATGTAAATTTTTTTTAGATATTTTTGGTTTTCATGTGTTAACAAGTTGAAAAGAATGGTAGTGTTACAAACATTTTGAAATTGAGACATAATATATGTATAGAGAGGACATTCTAAGTTATTATTTTTCATGATCCACTTTCTTAGTATCATAAAGATTACATATTATTTATTCTGATAGTGTTTTAAAGATTTTGTCTAGCTTTGTATTTAGGTATGAAGATAAGAGAATATTGTGATTTTAGTAATGATAATTTTCTTCTTTAATATATTTATAATACACAAATATTTTTTATTTTAATAATAAAGATTAATTATATTTTTATATTATTTCAACTTTCTCTTATTTTCTTTACAATTTCTCTTTAAATCATTATGTGACAATGCTCTTACTTGTATTGATATTATGTAGAGTCTCGGTGATTTTTAATAGAGTATAAGAAATTCTAGGATGTCTCTTATCCTTCATGTTAATTATCTTGTTCTTGTACATTACATACATAATTATAATCTTTCAATCAAAAGGTAAAAGCTTCTGTTTTAATATGATGATTGGATAAGGTATATTGCTCTTAATTTTGAGATTATAAATGATAAAAGACTTATGGATTTTCTCTATTTTCCTTTGATTTTTGCTAGAAATGTTTCAATCCTAAACTTCACAACCACATAAGATAATTGGATTAACAAGAATATCTAAAATTGATTTTTTTTTTTTTTTCAATAATACTTTTTTATACCACTATTGTTGTTCTCAAGATTAAAATAGGCTTTCTATCATTCATTAATGTTTTTATCAACACTATAACTTCAATTGAGCTTGCAAAAATTAGGGTAACTAGTTATCTTGGATTTGATGATAGTGACCTTTGTCTTATCAATATTTATTGATATACTATAGATAAAATAAAAACATTTGAAAATTTTTAATTTCTTGTTGAGCATGTTGAAAATATAGCATTAATTTAAAGAAGAAAGATGACGACTATACTAACTAGTGTAATATTTTTATCAACACTATGACTCCAATTGAGCTTGCAAAAATTAGGGTAATTAGTTTTCTTAGATTTGATAATCATGACCTTGTCTTATCAATCTTATCAATATTTACTGAGAGCTAGAATAAAAACATTTGAAAATTCTTAATTTCTTGTTGGACATGTTGAAAAAATAACATTATCCTCAATGTAAAGAAGAAATATGATGACTATACTAGCTAGTGTACTAACAACACAAAGCTTCTTCCAAACATGTCTCTAACTTGTCAATATAAATAAATAAAAAATGATAAGAGATTCTTCCAAACATGTCTCTAACTTGTCAATATAAATAAATAAAATGATAAGAGACAAAATGAAAACATTACTTAACCCTTATATTAAAATTGATTTCTCATGACCAACCCTTTCTTATTTCTATTGAGCTAAAAACTACTCTCTTTGTACAATCTTTATCTTTGACAACCTCAATCCAAAAATCTTAAATTTTATAATTTCTTCCATAGCTTATTATAGGTATAGTATGAGAATATTTTCTAAAATCAATTTAGTAGAAGAAAGTAGATGGGTTTTATTATTTGTATATTCTTTGAAGTAATCCTAAAAATAATTAAGTAGTCAACTTCTAAAATGAGTTTAGATTATAGTCTTTTTTTTCTTTTTTACTTTCTAACCATAAATTAGTTTTCTTTTACATGCAATATAAATTTAATTAAGTAGTCAACTTCTAAAATGAGTTTAGATTATAGTCTTTTTTTTTTCTTCTTCTAACCATAAATTAGTTTCTTTACATGCAATATAAATTACAAAATAAGACTAATCAATACTCTATACTCTGAGAGATGCTTTTTTGTCACCATTTTTAAATATAATAACAATGAAGTTTTTAATCCAAGATTTATGGAAACCTTGTCTAACTTCTACATTGAAAAGTCTATGAATTTGAGACAAACCAACAAAACCTCAAATGTTAATATTTATGCTTGATAACTTTTAAATATTGAAAAACTTTATGAGATAAATTGTCATCTTGCTATTATATATATATATATATATATGATTTTATAAACCTTAAAAACATCTAATTATTTGATTTCCATGTAAACCTTAATAACATCTAATTATTTTATTGATGAAATAAATCATAACTCTTCTTATAAAATAATTATATAACTACTTTTATAAACATGTTAAAATAAGAACATGTAATACTTATATTAAAATAAGAACAAGTAATACTTTTATTAGTAATTTTTTTTTTTTATTATATATGAAAACTGAGTTAAGTTGTTGAATAATGAAGTTTAACGGATTGTATATTGATTTTTTTATTATATACAAAAATTAGAATTGCTTGAAGAACGAAGTTTAACGGCTTGTATATTGAATTTGGGACTTGTATATTGAATTTAGTAGCTTTAGAAAACCAAAAAATTTAAGGGAAGATTTTTTAAAACAATTTTTATAAAAACTTTAATGTTCAATAAACCAAAATTGATCATCATCAATATTTATATTAAATTTTATTATATAAAACAATTTTTCCATGTTGGAAATTTTTTTACAATTTTTCATAAAAAACAATTAATTAATTAATTTAATTTTTTTTATATTTATATTTATATTTTAAATGTTTAAAAATAAAAAATTAATTATTTTTTATGCTAAGATATAATTTAATTCTATTATAAATGTTCATAAAAATATGATAAATTATGCATTTTTTTTATATAGTTTATAAAGATATGGATTCTTTAATTCATTGAAAATATGGAAAGGTCTAGCATCAACAACAAGAGCATTTTATAAACTCATTTAAGGACACAAAATGTCACTCACCTACATCCAATAAATTTATTCTTGAATTTTATCTATAGTAATTGTTAAATTCTAAAAAAAAATGAAGTTTTAGTGATTTGTTGGCACTAAAATGGAAACCGAGGTTCTTTGGATTTCCCAACAAAAGGGCCCACTATAATCTAGATTTGTGTTGACATTTTCCATATTCATGAAGAGAAAAATCTCACCAAAGCATTGTCTAGGTTATGATTCACTACCTTTCAAGATCTAAGAACAAATATATTGTGTAATTATGTATTTTTTATTTGATAGTTAAGATGAAAAATATTTTTAGTTATTAATAATATTGTTTTTTTTCATTTCATACAAAATAACATATTTATTTTAAATTATTTAAAATACACAATATTCAACCAAAACATTAAAATGATCAACTAATTAAAATAAAATTGTTTAATTGTTAAGAAAATAATTAAAAAATAAAATTATTAAGAATTATTTAAACTATTTTCCTAAAACCCGGAGAGAATCAAGAACTAGTTGGCACGTGCAACCTCCACTACTCCCCTATAATTCTCCAGCCTCCAACGCTGCACACAAGGGAAAGCTCTGGGAGTTGAACTCAAACCTCATGGAACTTCAGGCTCTCACTGCGATACTGTTTAATTGAGTCACTGGGCATCCTTTTAAATCTGCTATTAATTTAAACACACACTTAGTATTTAAAATTTTGATATTAATTATTAAAACTTTGATATTAATTATTAATAATATTATTATTATGTATCCATACTTTTCACTAATTGAAATGGAATTTTTAATTAAAATTTAAGAATACATTTATTATCTTAAATTTTAATTTACTATTTATATTTTATGTACATATTTAATAAATTTTATTTTATATTTTATATACATATTTAATAATTTTATTTTATTAAAAATTATCAAACTAGTATTAAAGTTTGTAATTAAATTCATACTAATTGTTTGTTATCTATAAGTTGTGACCGACAAATATGATAAAACTTCATTTCATTTTTTTAACAATAAATAAAAAATTAAATATACATTATTTATATTTTATGTACATATTTAATAATTTTGTTTTTATATTTTATATACATATTTAATAATTTCATTTTTATTAAAAAATTATCAAATTATAATAATAAAGTTTGTAATTAAATTCATACTAATTGTTTGTTATCTATAAAAAAATTATCAAATTATAATAATAAAGTTTGTAATTAAATTCATACTAATTGTTTGTTATCTATAAGTTGCACTGACAACATGATAAAAACTTGTTTTCATTCTTTTAACAGTAAATAAAAAATTAAATATGCATTAAGCTTGTTTTCATTCTTTTAATAGTAAATAAAAAATGAAACATACATTAATGAACTACGTTGTATTAAAAATTAAAATATACAACAATGGGTTACGTTGTAATTTTGTGTGTGATAATAAAAAATTAGAGAGAATTAATTAATGCTTTTACTTTTTTATATAAAACAATAAGTTTTTTTTTGTTTGTTTGTTAATTTGTGGATACGCGATTAACTACTTATTCGGGGACTCATGGGCATCTAAGCCGTCAAAATCATCCGTCACCGACTGTCCTACACCTCGAGAACTATAAAACAATAAGTTATAATATGATTCGTATATAAAAATTAATATTTAATATTTAGAAAAAATTAATTAAGATAAATATTCAATTTTTATTATAAATTTAATTTAGATTATAAATAGTGAGAAATGATATTTTATATGGATGTAAATTTTGAGATTCTAGAAATTTTAGAGAATTTTGGAAAAGAAATTTATTAAAATTAAAATATTTTTATAAGTTATAATTTTAAAATTGAAATACATATATTATATCTAATCTTTTTTTTACAAGTTAATATTTTTTCATTGAAATTATAGAATAATTAAGTATCTAATGTACAAACACAAATAAAAAAACTTCTTAAATTTACTTCAAATTCTAGTCAAAATCACTTGCATTTGCATTTTAGAGTCATATAAAATTTCAATTCTTAACTAAACCATTTTAAAATAAAATAAAAAGTCAAGTCTTAATATTATTCCACAAAATCCTAAAACAACAAGTTTTGAAAAAAATTATTATCTTTGAAAATTTAGGATGAAATATACTTCCTTTTAAAAAAAATTCCCTTACCTACATCCAATCTCAATTTCAAATACTCATCAAAATTATAAAAATAAAAAAAAATTCTTTAACTCTAAAATAAATCAATCTCAATTTTCAAATACTTAAAATTATAAAAAATTTAAAAAAATATTCTTTAACTTTAAAATAAATCAATCTCAATTTTCAAATACTTAAAATTATAAAAAATTTAAAAAAATATTCTTTAACTTTAAGATAAATCAAATAATTTTTTATGTGTAAACCAAATAATTTTTTATATCTTTTTAAAATTCAATAGATTAAACTTAATTTCATTAAAAGTATTACACCTTTATATGAATACATAACTTATCATATAACTAAAATAAATCACATTAGTTTTTTCAAAATTTTAATGTAGTGAAATATTTAATTGATCTTAATTGATGTAAATCAGTAAAGTAATTGATATCGGACTGCTATAAAGTTATATAAAAGTAATTTATATAATGTTTTTATTAATTATATGGACTGCTATAAAAGAAATAAAGTAATTGATAATTACGTCAAAAGTAATTGATATAAAGTTTTCCAATACTTATAAAAGTAATGACGTCAAAAATGATTGATATCGGGGTGGCTTTTTAGTATCAAAGTCACATGGGGTGATTTTTAGTATCCAAGTGGGGGTATTCCTTTTGGTATAAAAGGACATAGTTTCTTTTATATGATATGATTTACTTATGGCGTTTTGTATTTTTTATTTTTGTATATAATGTAAGTTTTAATTTTTTTTTAATTTTAATTAGGTTGTAAAGTGTATTTAATTTATTTAATAATTTAGTAAAATTATTTATATAGATAGACAAAACAATATAAGTGATTTTGTTGTTTGTGATTTATGGTTTAAATTGTATAAGGA
>SNQJ01S0008146.1:51269-63333 GCA_010110895.2 Picea sitchensis
GTCATTACTTCCCTTGAACAATAACTATTGATTATTTCTCATATATTGTGCATGGTGTATTATGGTGTATTGGTGTAACTCTTATACTATTGTTCATTTCTCATTGGATATAGTTGAATGGTTTAAGTATAAGTTGAAAAAGGGTTTAAATTTTACTTAATATTGATTCACCCCCCTCTCAGTATCAACATTCATTAGGCCCTCATCCATGATCAGCTAATAGAATACCATATTAGTGTGACTACTAGATGATATGATTTGAAGGAATCCTTCTTAAACCTAGTTGCAATGTATAATTATGATAAGGCACAAGGTGTTTGAGAAATGAATAAGAGACCACGACACAAAATCATTATGGTTGATCTAATGAGAAACCTAGAAATAAACTATAAAGCCCTAACATAGAAGAGATCAAAATAGACAAATTTGTTTTAATAGTTTTACAAAGGTTCCACTCAAACTAACTACCTAAATAAATAAAAAATGATAAAATAAGTACATGAAACTCAAAGGCTAGAAGAAATTGTAAATAATGCAAATGCACAAGATCTACGGTTGAAAKAAATGATAAATAATGTAATTCATGCAATTCAAGGGATGAAATATGAAACTACTCTAACAATATTTTTTGGACTTATTTCTAGGAAGTGGAAACATCAGAGAAGATTGTAACATACTYGACCCCCTAATCTGAACTTAGGCTGGTGGAATGTTGGTTTTTACTTTCTYTCTCTCTCATGACATGCTATCATTTTCATCATTCGTTTAAGTGAGGACTTCTCTTATCATAACTTAATCTATAATGAATCTTATTAATTCTCAGAGAAACCTCTCCACTTATTTTACTAAAATTCCCAGGTACCTATGCGCCCTCAATCAGATGATCAAGTTTGTATTTATCCCTTGGAGTGATGATTTGAACCTGTTCGTACCTATTCCATCAGAGTTCCCCAACCATATATGTTGACCTCCCCTCCAACGACATTATCCCTATGGTCCATTTCCTGGAATCTAGCAATCATCAGACCTAGATTTCCAACAACTATGATCGCATCAAAGCCTCTACATGTCTTATCATTACTCCTTTCCTGAGTACCTATTCCACTTACCAATAGATGGGACCCACAAAACTTATGGTTGATATTAAATATCACCCCCATACTGATCGACGATGCTACTTATCTTCAGAGTCCCTCCCTTTCACTGTTGGGAAAATGTTGAAGTGGTGTGCTAGATCAAGGGTGGTATGTATGTTGAGAGAGAAATCTAGTGGCACACATAAACATGTGAAGAATTACAGTCCATCTAGGAAGTGGAAACATCAGAGAATATTGTAACAGACTCAACCCCCTAATCTGAACTTAGGCTGGTGGGATGTTGGTTTTTACTTTGTTTCTTTCTCATGACATGCTATCATATTCATTATTTGTTTAAGTGAGGAATTCTCTTATCATAAATTAATCTATAATGACTCTTATTAATTCTCAGAGAAACCTCTCCACTTATTTTACTGAAGTTCCTAGGTACCTATGCGCCCTCAATAAGATGATCAAGTTTGTATTTCTCCCTCGGAGTGACGATTTGGACCTATTCGTACCTATTCCATCAGAGTTCCCCAACCATATATGTTGACCTACCCTCCAATGACATTATCCCTATGGCCCATTTCCTGGAATCTAATAGTCCTCGTACCTAGATTTCCAAAGAATATGATCACATCAGAGCCTCTACCTTTCTTATCATTACTCCTTTCCTGAGTACCTATTCCACTTACCAATAGATGGGACCCACAAAAATTATGGTTGATATTAAATATCACCCCCATACTGATCGACGATCCTACTTATCCTCAGAGTCCCTCCCTTTCGTGTAATTCCTTTATGATTTATTGGATTACTCTGAAAAACGCGCTTTGACCATGCTCACTCCGATAGATCAAACTATCCTCCTATGTTTAATCCAACAATCTCCATGGTTTTCGGGGTTAAAATAATGACCCTTCAGGGTTTTATATTCCTCCTCCTTGGAGTGGTTCTCGCTAGATATAGAAGATGGGATCTCACACACACATTCCAAGAGATCTACGGTTCTTTGAATTCCATCATCAAAAGTCTACCCTAATATACTTCACATGAACTCAAACAACCTTACTCTGATGTACTAACATCAAAATCCAACAATCCATATTTTCCACTTGGTCATCCATTGATAGATCGACGGTCTCAATCGACTAGGGACCTTCCTCTACGGGGTTAAAAAAAATCCTCGCCTAGCCACTCTGAAAGTGGCACCATCCAACCAATGGTACAAATCTTCCCAACAATCCAAACCAATGGTTGCAAGTCATTCTAATTGATTTTCCTCAGGAAAAATAGTTCTACTCAAGGACTTAGTCAATTTCAAAAGGAAGTTCTTGCATTTCCTGGAATATTTCCACTTAAGGATCATGGTTTTCTTAGGATTCATGGTCCTTATCTCCTCATAGAAACCTCCTTGGCCTTAGGGAAATAACATTAGCGGGAAAATTAAGTTTTTGTCCATATCTTGCAAACTTTCCTCTAAAGATGCAAGGTTCTTAGGGTTACAAAATTTCCATACTTATTGATTTTCATAGCTTATCAGATCAAGTAAAAATAATAACATCCATATCCCAATCACTCAGGGGTTCATTTCATTGATTATAAAAATCACATTTCCCATTAATTTCACACATTTACATGTATACAACATTCAAACTCAATTAAACAAACCAAATTGTACACTTATCTAATCAGAGAAATTCTAACGCCAACTGAATAGGACAATACGTCTTTCCTCCCAAACTTAGG
Organism: Picea sitchensis; assembly: GCA_010110895.2. Lineage (NCBI taxonomy): Eukaryota > Viridiplantae > Streptophyta > Pinopsida > Pinales > Pinaceae > Picea > Picea sitchensis. Next base: position 54,098 of record SNQJ01S0008146.1, read on the forward strand.
CCATACTATAGAGTGCCTTCCTATAGTACCTTACCCTCATGACAAGCCATGATACCACAAGGAGAATGATTCAACTAGTTTCCAGGCTTAAGATGATCCAAGAAAGTTACTCTCCTTCCTTCTTTGACAACATCAAAAGTTTCCCCCTTACCACTGAGCTTAGGGTCTCTACAGGTTTATCAGGTCGTTTCTAAAGTAGATTTTCTCTACACAAGGGAGTCCCTTCTCTTATAAAAAATCCCTTGGTGACCTCCCCTTACCAATATCAGTTTATGTCCAGTAAGCACCAAGTTGTAGCCCTCTATTTCTCCAGTCTGGATTTGGGTCTTCTCTACTTCAGGGTGATCATCATGAAATTGGACGAGTTTCATATTTCATTCAAGGAACTCTATATTCTCTTAAAATCTTTCTCCCAAACACTTATATTACCTACATCATTTCTCTATGAGTTTGATTCTCACTCTTTCCTTCTCAGGTTCTAGCTCTCCTCAAGCACCTTCGTATTCTATTTTTTATGCCACTCTCTTGGTGTCTAACAGATAGTTCCTTCTTGTCTTCTATATTTTCTTGTCTCTTGGTGGTACGTCTCTTCTATGTATAGTGTGTTTTTCTAGTGGTGTTTTCCACCTTTCATATATTCTTCAAACAATCCCCTTGGGACTCTCATGGCTTCTTGAAGATGTAACCTGCAGCCCGCGGTTCCTATCCTTAAGGGGAAAATCCATGGTGTCCTAATGTCAAGTCATTCAATTGTCCCTTTCCTCCTTCAAGAGGAAAATTAGTTGAAAACTATTAACTATCCCAACCACCTCTATGACTTCCATTACTAGCCACATGGCTCCATACAGATCAAGTACATTGGAAGGTGTAAGTTCATGCTTAGCAAGAAAAAATTATCTTGTTAAACAAACTTCCTATTTTCTTCATAAAACAATATTAGTTCCACTTCACCATGCCATGTCATCAATCCCTGATTCATCAATTACCACTTGTGTATCATGTCCAATACTTTCAAGATTGTTCCCTCTCAGTCAATGGTTTGTTTTTTTCATTAATAAAAACATGATTACAATATTCATAAACATAACATATAAAATCTTAAGTATAATTACATTCTTGGGGGAAAACAAGGTGTTATGTTCCCATCCCCCTTAAAGAAACATCTTCCTCAGTGTTTAAAACACCATGTATATCCAATTATACAAAAAAACAAAATGGGTATGCCAATCTCATGGCATCTTCCAGCTCCCATGTAGCCTCATCTACTCCAAAGTGTTTCCATTGCACCTTGACCTTCACAATGGCTCAGTTTCGAAGAATTGCTTCTCTTTTTTCCAGGATGCATTGAGGTTCAGGCTATAATTCTTCCTATGGTTCCACCTGTATCACAGTCCAATAAATAACATGATTATAATCATGTACATATTTATTCAACAAAGACACATGGAACACATTATGATATTTAGTAGTAGGTGTTAATGCAAGGTTGTATGCTATTGGTCCTATTCTCTCCNTCTTCCTCAGTGTTTAAAACACCATGTATATCCAATTATACAAAAAAACAAAATGGGTATGCCAATCTCATGGCATCTTCCAGCTCCCATGTAGCCTCATCTACTCCAAAGTGTTTCCATTGCACCTTGACCTTCACAATGGCTCAGTTTCGAAGAATTGCTTCTCTTTTTTCCAAGATGCATTGAGGTTCAGGCTATAATTCTTCCTATGGTTCCACCTGTATCACAGTCCAATAAATAACATGATTATAATCATGTACATATTTATTCAACAAAGACACATGGAACACATTATGATATTTAATAGTAGGTGTTAATGCAAGGTTGTATGCTATTGGTCCTATTCTCTCCAAGACTTCAAATGGTCCACAATAGCAGGGTCCTAACTTATCACACATCCCCATTCTTAGGGAATTGTTTTGGGTTCTACTCAGAGATGCACATGATCTCCCACTTTGAACTGTCGATGAGTTCTCTTGCTATATACATATCTCTTTTGTTTGTATTGGGTGAATTTCATATGCTTCCTTATCTTAACCATGGCATGTTCCATCCCCTTCAATAATGTTGGTCCAAGTGTGACTCTATCCACTAGACTATCTGAGTTGATTGGAACTCTATACTTTCTTCCATACTAAACCTCAAATGGGCTCATTTTCAATGATTCATGATAACCATTGTTGTAGGAAAACTCTACGAGTGGTAGATACTCTTCCCACTTCTTGGGTTGATGCATAACATATATCCTCAACATCTCCTCTAATATTGTGTTCACTCTTTTTGTATGACCATCTATTTGAGGATGGTAGGATATACTAAATGCCCGTTGCGTTCCAAAGCCTGCAAACAAGCTTTTCCAAAAACTTGAAGTGAACTTAGCATCTATGTTCGAGACTATGGTCTTGGGTAAACCATGCTATCTGAAAATTTACTTCATAAACCATTAGCAACATCTATGGCTTTGAAAGTAAACTCAATGGGAATAAAATGTGATTCCTTGCTTAGCTTGTCCACTACAACCATGATTGCATCAAGTTGCTTGATTGTCTTTGGTAGACCTACAATGAAATCCATGGAAATCATTCCCATTTTCACTCTGGGATAGGAAAAGGTTGCAATATTCCAACAGGATGTCTATGCTCCACTTTTACCTATTGACACTCTAGACATTTAGCAATGTACTAAGAAATGTCCTACTTCATTCCAAGCCAATAATACAAATGTCTTACTACTGTTACCATTTTATGGTAGCTAGGGTGACCTACATATGGTCTCCTATGGAATTCATCCATGAAAAAATGTCTCAAATATGCTGAATTAGGAACATACAACCTATTATTATACAACAGAAGACTATCAGCCCCAAGTGAAAAAATCATCTTCCTGTAAGAGGGTTTCAATCTTCTATTTGATATCAGACTCTCTTACACTTGCTACTACTAAGTGTATAGTCTGAATGCTTCAGTTGAGCCCCTCTACCACTTTTTTATCGTTTCCTTTAATGTGTTTGATTACAAAATCAAACTCACTTATCAACACCATCCATATGACCTATCTAGCATTCAAACTTGGTTGGTCAAATAGGTACTTCAGACCACATGTTGGAGTAATATATTTTGTATAAGTCTTGGGAATTGTGTAGGAATGGATCGTGCAAAATTTTATCTAAGGAGCCACGCCCACACAAAGAATTTGGAGCATGTTCGGGAGTCAATGTGCAAAAGGAGGAAAGTAGTTAGGATTTTGGGGACATTATGTCCACTTTGTAACCATTTTGCAATAGGCTTAGCCCTATTGTAAAGCTATAAATTGTAATGGGCTTTTGGATAGAAGTAGTTTTTGAGAGAGAGATTAAGTGAATAATTGGCTAAGTGTTCGAGTGTTTTGAGTGATGACTGATATTTTTGGGAGCTAGGCTCGCACTGCAACAGAACGGTTGAGGTAGGTTTGGGTAATGTCAACTGATATATCTTATTGTAAGTGTAGTGCACAACTATAAGGAGATTGCAAATGAATAAAATAAGAGGCCATCCGTTGTGGACGTAGCCCATTTTGTGGTGAATCACATTAAAAAATTGTGTCTTAATGTGTTGTTTTTGTGTGTTATGTTTATGATGCATATGATTTTTAATGTTACTTTTCATATTTGGTAAATGTTTAGTAATATGAATATGTCACTCATATATGATGTTATGATCCTGCACACTTAAGTTAATGATGAATGAATAAATTTTAAGTGGAGTAATGTCACACACATAGTATATTGAATGATAATTAAAGTTTAAGTAACATAAACTACACACAAATTTGATGAATGGATAATGCATAGTATGGTTATGGTGAATTCCACACTTCCCCTTGTCAATGCATAAATATGGTTCCTATAGCCCCTCTAGATGCCTCGGGTGAGACTTCACTTGCTTGCATGTGATGATGAAAGGGTCAGTGTCTAAGGGTTTTGTTGGTTTATTAATGATTAACCCCTGGTATTCCCATTGCATTCCAATAAATGATTTATTTCCTAGGACTGGGATCTGTAACTAAGGGGAATGTTTTGCAGGTCAAATAAGGAAGAGATCATAGAATGGTTGAGAAGGAAGGAACACTTTTTTTCCAGAGAACAGAATAGGAACCCATGGATAAACAACGATGAATGTTTCTAAAGGTATTTGTTTAATATCTTCATGAAATCTTCTTTGATTAGTTTCTGATAATTTTGACTGAATGGTTAGAAAGGCTAGTGGATAATGTTGGAATATTCTAAGAAACTGAACTCCTGAATTGATCACACAATTGAATAAAGTAAGTAATAAATTTTTTCATGCAGTTAATTTTTTGTTGAATAATATACTAGGGGGGTTACATTAAAGATTTTGTAATAGATTTTACCCAGTCTTATAGTGACGCTGAGAGTAAATTCTTCAAGGGTCTGCGTGGAATATTTTTGAACGCACTATCTACCTGGATAAAGAGGTTTTTATGTGACAAGAATGTTATGAAGATGGAATCTAATTGCTAGGTGCCTTCAAGCACATAGGTGAAGTATGGGATGACCATAGGATGGTCTAAGAGTGGAAAGAGATGAAAATGATGAATAAGTAACATATGGACTGAGGATGTTGAGACAGGAATACAATGAGTCAACCATAGAGATTAGAGTATTGCGCTGTTGGAAAATGTTTAGATATAGTAAGGTGGAGACTATGGATGAGAGAGAAGAGAAGCACACATTGTTTTAGAAGAGAGACCCCTATGTAGTGATTCATATCACAACGTACAGAGAAATGGAAGAGAAATAAAAGGATCCTCAGTGTATTCCAATAGATGAAGGAGTTCCATCTTAGATCGAAATCTATGTCGAAGCCATGACCTCGTATGCGTCACCAAGATCTAAAGGAGAAACCATTATTTTTTCAAGAGAAATTGTAGTTAGTGGAGGAGGTTAGAATAGTAGTCAGAATAGTGGAAGTAGCGTAGCGAACCAGAGTTAGTTAACATCACCGAAGGTAAGTACTATGCATAATACAATCACAAGAATAGATTACACATTAAGAATGCCTGAATTCTATGGAGTGGGGCCGGAAGACCCAAAGAAACATCTATTTTTAAGTGAGACAATATGGACTGTGAAGAATGACCAAGATGAGGCAATGAAGATTGTGTAGTTAGAAATGACATTCAGAGGTCGTGCACTGTTCTGGTACATCAAGTATTAGACTACTACATCGTCCAAACAATCAAGGACATTGGAATAAATTGGACAAGTTTTATTAAAGGAATTTCAAAAGCTGAAATCTGAGTCACAGTACATCACAGAGCTAAACGAAATTAAGAAAATATAGATTGAGATAGTTTAGGATTATGATCGTAGGTTTAAAGATGTGATGGGTATATTAACATTCCAAATTCCTGATGAACAACATAGAGAATTGTTTATTGTAGGTCTGTTGCTGCACATTCATTATCCTCTGACACAACATAAGGTCACGTCAAAACCAGAAGCATTAGAAATTACAAAGAAGTTAGAAGCATCTCTTGTAGGATATGGTGCAAGGATGGCACAGGTTAAGTCACAGTTGGCTATGCTAAGTATTATGTTGGCAGAACTAATGAAAGGAAAGGAAAAACGTGAACACATTTGGTGTATTACATGTAAGACATAAGTCCATTGTAAAGAAAAATTCCCAACATTTTCACAGTATATGGCTACAGGGGAACCGAACCCATTGGAAGGACGAGTGGGGTATTGTGAAATATGAAAGACATCGAGACATCATATGATTTCTTGCACATTATTGCAGAAGTAACAAAGTATGCCCAAGAATTTGTTCTGTATTTTTTGCAAGTTTGTACGACATGATGAGAAGGATTATTGTGCATTCAACTTAATGAGAGAGCACACTTCAGATGCATACATAATCCAAGAAGAAAATTCCGTAACATAAGGAGGAGTTCCATAGTATAATATTCCAAGAGGATTTAATCAGGGTGAACGAGGAGGATTCGATAGAGGTCAAGGATGAGGAGGACTTGGTAGAGGACAAATATGACCAATCATTTTCTATAATTGTAATCAACCGAGGCATTTGGCGAGAGACTGCATGAATCCTTGCACAACATGAACGTATTGTAGAGAATTGGACCATGTGACATAAGATTTTACTCAACTGATAAAAAAATGGCAGGAAATAGGGAACCATAACCATAAACAAAACATACAGATGATAGCAGCTGAGGAGCATGATGATCGACCCAGAATAAAAACAGTTATGCACAGAGGAACGAGAGTTAGAGATGATGCGACATATCAAGGGAATATAATTCACTAGTGGGTAAGGAAAGAAACAGATCCATTACCATCATTTGATCCAAGGAAATAGAGAGAGACCTACCAACAAGAAATAAAAGAATTGATAGGAGAAGACTGGATAGCACTAAATTTGACTTCACCACCATTGTATGATATACCACCCATATATGATATGCCTCTAGTTTATGACCATTCATAGAAATAAACTGATAGGGTAAGTACTTTGAATATTTTTTTAAGAAGTTTCTTAGATTTGATGAAGGATGAATCTACGCTGAGTAGTCTGCACAGAATGATTGACCATTGTGCCCAAGAAAAATAGAAACCTATCACACATAAAGCAGTTAACCAAGTGCACAATAAGAAATGAACAAATAGGGAGTTTTGGCTTAGTTCATAGATAGTGTTGTTTTGGTTTTGTCACTTGGGTGAGATGAGAGTTCCATTGTAATGAAGAGTGAAGAGAGGAACTGCAAGAGCGATCCATTGGAGGGAGAGGGAAAAATGTGGGACCCAAACCTTTCTCTAGGGAGAAAAAATAAAATATGTGTACAAATGACGTGGGCATGCCCCATGCTCATGTCATGAAATCAAAATGTGAGACTGTAACTGAATATGTATGTTGATGTAGATAATTTCAGTGCCCTCGGGGGTGGTTGATAACAACAGATGACAATTCTTAATGGTGAACGAACTATGAAGTGAGGAAAGGACGAATGTAATAATTTTCAATGACTAGTAGGCATTGATGGCCTAACGAATTCAGAGGTCTTCGGTTGGTATGAAACAACTGCAATAGTTGCATAGTAAGACCCACCATAACATGAGAGTTTGCTAAAGTTGAATCTTTATGGGGGTCAACGAAATTAGAGGGAAATGATGATTCTCTTTGTGTCGTCCGAGACTCGTCATTGTAAAGTTAATGAGAGTCAAGATATTCTCACCCTTCTGAGAACTTTGTTGATGTTGACAGGAAGGGAGACGCAACTCTAAGAAGAAAAGGGCTTCATGAAATCCACTGAGATGATATCAAGTGTTGACAGGTAACAGGAACAAATTCAAGATGCGGTGAGACTCAAGAATGACCTTGGTTGGGGAATTTTGAATGATGATTGGTAGCAACCATAAAAATGGATATAGTGTTAGGGGGATAACTGGATACAGGGTTAAACAGTTCCATAGGATAACAAAGTGGAAAAACTTAGAGATCATGGGTACATGAACTTGGGATACTCGGGGTTCATGAATGATGTCGTTAGGAAAAGAGAGTGGATGCCCCAACCAAGGGAGACATGGGTTGATTTGTGAGGAAAAAGAAGGCCATCAAGGGTGACGATGAAGAAACTAAGTAAATGTTGGAAATAAATTATTTTTACAATTACCAAAGAAATATATTAGAATTTGGGTTGAGTATACAGATACAAAAATGGGTGCCCTAGTGAAATATGGCTTGGCCTGTTAGGGCGCAAGTTTGTGAATGAGAATTGGTGGAGGGTGGGGGCCCCATGGGTGGGTTTTTATATTAGGTAAATGGATGGAGGACAATCTTCATATGGACAAACTGATGGTGGATGAGATGGAGGGATAATGAAACTGTTGAGGTGCAGTCAATAGAACCGAGATGATATGACCTAGGAGTCAATTGGGAAGGTCAACAATATGATGAGAAGAAGTATGGGGTTCATTCCCGAAAGTGCATAAGACTATCTGGACTCCCATCCCTAGGGGTGAAAATAAACATGAGTGTCAAGTTTCCAATGGGAACTAGGAATGGGACAACTCATGTGGGGGAGAGTGCTATCGAGTGACAATACCAAAATGTAGCAAAAATAAAGGGACTACATAGCTGAATGTAAAGACCCTAGAGGTAAATGACAGAGGGTGTGAATGTAATATGGAATTGATTTACATAGGGAGTAATTACATGCCAATGTCGAACATATACCTGAAGGGGTTGTAAGCTTGCGGAACAAGTACCTACACACATGAAAACCAAATACCCGACGTGAACAATATATGATGATAAAGAACATATAACCGCTATTTGATACAATTGAACATGAGCATGTATACCTGAACGTGACATGATAAAAATTATCCTCTTGGGCCAAGTGCAGATGATGACCCGGGGAATGTGAATGTGTAGATGGAGGGAACAGGATCCTGTGGCCAAGAATGGATCAGAAAGCAAAGGCTATGGGGGCACCTTGAGTGCCAATTTTTGTATGTATGGGCTTGGTACCCATTTTTGTATAGGGTATGAGATACCCATTTTTGTACTCATAGGGGTGGGGGGATTCACTGGCCTATGAGTGATGTACATGTATTTTTTGTAAACATAGAGGACCTTTTGATGATATATATATGGATATATTTTGGATCATGAAGGTCTCTATGTGTTATGTTTTAATGTATGATGTCTTTTAATGTATGAAGGTATGTATGTGTTATGTTTTAATGTATGAGTATAGAGGGCCCAAGTGGCCGAAGCAAGATTTTGGGTCCAGCGGCTGGCACCGTCTGTGTAACCAATTGGTAGGCTGAGGGATGATGCATTTGTCAATAACATGGATGATAGATCATACATGAGGAGTGGTGGCGGAAAAATAAGACTAAAAACTCTAAAATTGCGTACAAATAAAACCTAATGTAGGGGGGTTACGCTTAGGTTTAAAATTTCTTTAGGTACAACCTGTTGACAGGTTCTTTGAGAGGGTATCTTTCTGGAGAGGCCAGGATGTATGTGCCTTTAGTGAGGAAGTGTTGGACGATGTAGGGCCCATGCCATAATGACTTGAATTTCCCATGGCCGAGAGTATCGTGGGCGATATTGTAGGCTAACTCGAGATCACCTTCGTTGAATGAGCAAAGGTTGACATGGAGATCGAAAGTGGCTTTGGACCATTTTTTAG
>SNQJ01S0008146.1:64496-88981 GCA_010110895.2 Picea sitchensis
TTAAGAAAGTACTGCATGGGGTTGGAATATTCTATGACCTTGGTGGTTCGAAGCAGGATATAATGTCGCATTGTTTGGAGTACGAGGACAACTTCTAATGCCAATTTCTCATCATGATTATACTTCAAGGGTGGCCCTGAAAGGTTTTTACTGATGTAGTAAATGACATGTTCATGCCCGTCATCCCCTAATTGGACAAGGACTCCTGCTACTGAGACAACTGAGGCCGACAAGTAGAGGATGTAATCGTGATCATAGTCTGGGGGAATAATCAAAGAGGCATTGGATAGGGAAGATTTCAAATCATCAAAAGTTGTTTGAGCATGTTTGTCCCATCGAAATGGGATATCATGTCGCAATAATCCGAGAAAACCATGCATGCGGGTGGCGTAGTCTAGGACAAAGCGACATAAAAAGTTGGCTTTTCCTTGCAAGCTCTGCAGTTGGCATAAATTCCTAGGTGGTGGAATTTCTGTGATAGCTTGGACCTTGAGGGGGTCCACCATGATGCCATGTTAGGAAACAATGAACCCAAGGAGGTGCCTGACAGTGACGCAAAAAACACACTTGAGGGGGTTCAAGAAGATATTATATTGGTGACATCATTGGAAAATGATGCGTAAGTCGTCTAGATGTTGGGTTCACTTTTTGGATCGAGAAGTGAGGTTGTCCAAATAAGCAAGGATGATGTGAGAAATATCATGAAAAACATAGGTCATGAATCCTTGAAACATATCACCTGCGTTCTTTAGTCCAAATGACATGACGCGATAAGAAAAGGTAACCCAAGGGGTAGTAAAAGAGGTTTTATACTGATATTTTGGATGGATTTCGATTTGATTGTAGTCGGAGAACCCATCCATAAAGGACAATGCCTCGTGGCTGACACAGTCATTCATGATTTGGTCGATGAAAGTGGGTGGAAAGTTGTGTTTGGGACAAGCGTGGTTGAGATCGTAAAAGTCTGTGTAGACGCGAATAGTTCCATAGTTTTTGTTAACGGGGATAGGGTTGGAGACCCATGAAGTGTATGCGATGGGGTAAATGAAACCAACAACGTGTAACTTGCCAATTTTGGATTTGATAGCCATAGCTTTGGATGGGTGAAGGGGGCGTCTTTTTTAACGAACTGGGGTGACATCTGGCCAAGTGTTGATTCGATGTTCAACTATAGATGGATCGAGGTCGGGCATCTCCATATATGACTAGGAAGAAATATCTCGGTATTCCTGAAAGAGATATTTGTAAGCAATGATTTCTTTAGGGGAGTGATCCGGATTATTTTCGGCACGAAATGAGAGCGGAGATATAATAAAGAAATGCACAGAGATATCGCGTATATCCAGTAATATAACAGAAATATATCAGAGATGAAACCATAAACACAGAGATACAGTAATACACGATTTCTGCAGAATACACTATTTCTATTAATGAAAGAATGTACAGATCCAAAAATACAGAAAGTGAAAGCTTGCCAGAATGGTGGCATCTTATCTCCGAAAAGATGACGGCTACTCAGATTCGCAAGAAGATGATTACAATGAGGCTCCTGGAAGCCATTTTTATAATAAACTGGAATGCCAAAGTCCTAGACATCCAAAAAACCTAACCCTAGGAGATGAAGCTAAAAGTCATGTGGGCCCCGCTTGCGTAACTTAGTACATCAACTTCCTGGGTCGAAACTTTGCATACGACTTCCATTTTAGGTGCGTGATAGATCGCTGGAAAGGTATCATCGAGAAAATTTTAAAGCCCCAATCATGCCTTTGTTCATCATTGAGAACCCCGATCTTGAAAGCTTCATTTAGGCCCCTCAAAATGGCCCCTAAGGAAACCGCTAAAATAGTAAATTCCCAAATGGCCTTAAAACCGTTTTGAGCAATTTGGAAAAGGTGGGTGGCCCCCATCCACCGATCAACTCTCCTCCTTAGAAGCAATGGTCTCCATTGGCGCTGAGTTCCCCGTGGAGAGGGAAAAATATTTGCTGAATCTGAATCTTGGTGAGTTCGCTTGTCTTGGTCGAGAAGCCATGCTGCTTTTAAGTTTGTGGAAATCATTACCTAACCCGGGTAATATCGAAGGTTTGACCTTTAACCACCGGCCATTTTAGGGATTAACGTGCGCAAGGAATCTTCGCGGTTTTGTTGCAACCTTGTCGACCGGGTCATTGGATAGAAGGTGCTTCGGGCCGTAAGCCGGTGGTCGCGATCCTTCGCTCAATCTCTTGAACATTTTGTGGAGAAGATGAATTTTCTATATGAGATACTACCTTGCGCACCGCTTAGGTGTAAATGAAGCCAACCACTTTCCGCATCCTCGAGATGACTCCCCAGAGGCCAATGACACTACTCGGTCGTAGAGACCTCATAGATAGCATGGTGTTTCCACATATATGGATGGCCCAAGAGAACATCACGACATCTAGTGGGGCAACATCACATAATACCTCATCCTTGGAAGGGTTGACTTCGTGATGACAATCGACACCGCCAATAATTTAAGATCTCATTCTGGCAAAGCCACCCAATGCCGTATGGTTGGCGTGGTGCGTTGTCAGAAATCCCAACCGCTTCACGAACTCACCGAGATGAGGTTCTTCCTGGCTTCCGCTATCATCAATAAAAATTCGTCATCCCTCACCCACATCCGTGAATGAAAAAGGCGCCCCCTCTTCAGGATCTGTCAGTTCCTCTGGTTGAATTTCACGGCTAATAGTGGTCCATACGATGACTGGCCTTTTCCTTACTATTTCTCGTAATCGATCAATCGTGGTTCGCCCGCAGTTCTTGACCCTGACACCAATGACCGTTTTGGAGCGACATTCATCGCTAGTCGCCTGTGGGCTTCGTAAAACGCATCTCATTTTCCCAAAGGTCTTTCGTCTTCCCGTGACCCTTCTTCCTGTGTCTTGGACTAGTTTACATGAGACCGCTTGTCTCGACGCCTTTTTCATATTTTGGTTGTTGTGTATTTGTAGACTTGAATTCCCATTTGTTCGGGTGCTTAAATTTCGGCTCAATTTTAAAAGCATATCGATAAGCAAAACCGGTGATGATGTCCTAAATCCATTTCAGCTTTGGATGTATCCTCGGTAGAGCTCCACCTGCATTTCGTAAACCAAATGTTGTTCAATCTTGATACCCAGCTTGGTGCTAAGGTATGGAAGGCATTGGTGAACTCGAACCGCTTTGGCCCCTCTCTTGCCGCACGGTGGTCCATCTCATGTATTGTCTTCATACTCAACAGTGGTGGCACTGCTCGCCCATCCACAAAATCCTGGCTCTACCTACATATTCCAGACTCTCCGCGGGAACTCTGCTCTGCAAAGTTTCCACCAAATGCCACATGGGGAGAGCCTTGCCATGGCGGGATCTTTTCCTCTTTAATCAAAAATTATGAAATGAGAAATAAACTCTTGTGCGATTTAACCATTTATCTAGGGCATCCATCTATTTGACCTTCAAATACCTGCAATATGAAAATTAACCCGCACTTTGAAAGGTGGGTGCTTCCAAAGTGGTCGCTGATGAATATGCACTGGATTCTATCTGCAAGAAGGATGTGGCACCTCCATCATTTCGTCCCTCTGTCGCTGAGAGCTTGCTCAAGCAACAGACTGATAGATCGTCTGCTCCATCGCTTTATCACGCATTGAGGGTTTCTTTGCGTGCAAGAGCCATTGTCCCCAAGAGATAAGTTCGAGACCCAACTTGTTATACCTGTACCTTGTCGGGCACATGTAATCAAAACGAACAAGAGCAACAAGCCCGACACCATCGACATCCGACGGCTTTAATGAAATGAGATGGAGATATAATAAAGAAATGCATAGAGATATTGGGCGCGTGATATCCAGTAATATAACAAATATATCAGAGATGAAACCATAAACATGAATATACAGTAATACACGATTTAAATTAACGAAAGAAATGTACAGACCGTAAAAATACGTATGCGAAAGACTCAGCCATCGGTAAGTGCCTTATCTCCCAGAAGAGATGTGATGGCTTCCTCCGATTCGCAAGAAGATGATTACAATGAGGCTCAAGGCATTTTTAATAATCTGGAATGCCAAAAGTCCTAGACATCCAAAACCTAACCTTCAGGGAGATGAAGCGCCAAAAGTCATGTGGGCCCCGTTTGGGTAAGTTGGTGCATCAACTCGGTCGAACTTTTGCATAATGCATCTCCGCTTTAGGCGCAGGATAGCTCAGCAAAGGTATCGTTGAGGAGATTCATTCTTGGGCTCCTAATCATGCCTTCGATACCACTGGAGAACCCTTTGATATCGAAAAAATTTCATTTAGGCCTCAAATGGCCCCTAAGTGAAAAACCGTTGCAATAGTAAATTCCCAAAATGGCTGTGAAACCGCTTTGAGTAATTTGGAAAAGGTGGGTGGCCCCGATATCCACTGGATCAATCCTCCTCTCAGGGGAAGCAATGGTATCCATCGCATTGATTTCCCGTGGGAGAGGGAAAAACATTTGTTGAATCTCGCGATCTTGCGAGTCATGGTCTTATCGAGAAGTCATGTCAGCGTTTTGTGGAAATCTGTCATGAACCTGGCTGGAAGGTTTGGACCTTTTTAACCAACCGCTATTTTAGATGAATGTGTGCGTATAAATCTTGGTTGCTGCAACCTTGTCGACCTCGTTCTGTTGGATAGAAGGTTACCGGCCGTGGTATCGCAGATCCTTTGTTCACCCTTTGGAACATTGTGGAGAAGATGAATTTAGTATGAGATACTACCTTGCAAAGCTGCTTAGGTGGGGTCAGAAGTTGAACCACCTCGGGTATCCTCAGAGATGACCCCGAGAGTATTAAATACACTACGGGGTCGAGATTCGTAGATAGCATGGTGCTTCCATATTTATGGTTGGCCCAAGAGAAAATTACAGATATCCAGTGGGAAACATCACATACCACCTCATCCTTGAAGGGATTGACTCCATATGAAAATCAACACCGGCCTAATAACGGCGATCTCGCCCTGGCTAAGCCACCCGATGTAGTATGGTTATGGTGTGGTGTTGTCGACAATCCCAACTATTTGACGCACTTCTACCGAGATGAGGTTCTTTTCGCTCGGCCTCTCTATCAAATAATAAAATGTACTGGCCCCTTCACCCACATCTATGAATGAAAAGGCCCTCTTCGTGATCTCGTTGGTTCTTCCGGGTTGAATTGCCGCTACGCTGACCAATAGCAAGGGGTCTCAAGGCCGGGATGATCCGCCTTTTTCCTCCCATTATTTTCGTAATCGATCAATCGGTTCGGGACTGTTCTTTGATCTCGCATACCAATGACGGCTTTGAGCGACATTCATCGGTGTTGTGCTAGATTTTGTAAAACTTAATCATTTTCCCAAGGTCCTTTTTTTGTCTTCCCGTGACGCTTCTTTCCTATGTCTTGGATTGGTTTTCGTGAGATCACATTTGGGACGCCTTTGTCATACTTTTGTTGTTGCGGATTTGCGCATCAATTCCGCTTACAGGGCGCTTAAATTCTCTCGCTTCAATTTAACAAAGATATCGAGCAAGCAAATAATCGAAAGTGATGATGTCCGAAAATCCATTTCAGCTTTGATGTATCTCTGTAGAGTTCTCATGGTATTTTAGGACCAAATGTCGCTCGTAGTCTTTGATACCTAGCTTGAGCAAGAAGGTATGGATGGCATTGCAGGAACTCTGAACCGCTTACCCCTCTCTTGCCGCAGCGTATCCATCTCATGTATTGTTCCTCATAGTTTCCAAATGTATAGTAATTGCCTTTACCGCATCCACAAAAATCCCAAGTGGGTTCGCCCCATATATTCCATATTCCTATATGGAACTCTCGGCTCCCAGAAGTCCCACCACAAATGTTTGACATGGGGAGAGCCTTAAGGAGCGAAGGTGATCTTTCCCTTGTCCGAAAAATTATGAACGTAGAGAAATAGCCTTCTAGCGTATTTAACCATTTATCTAGGGTATCCAGATCTATTTGACCTTCAAATACGGAATATCAAAATCAACCTCAGACCTTGAAGGTTGTGGTGCCTCCAAAGTGGTCGCTGATGAATATGCACCTGATGCTATCGCCGCATTGAAGGATGTGGGAAAAAATTCTCCATCATTTTCTCGGGCCTCCGTCATGCGGAGAGCTTGTTCGCTACACGAATCGAGCAGGACGCCCGGCTTCCATCGCTTTTCTTTATTTCCGCCATTGAGGGTTTCTTTGCTGTGTGAGACATTATCCTCAAGAGATAAGCTCGAGACCCAACTTGTTATACTGGACCTCGTCGGGACATGCAATCGAAAAACGTAACAAGTATACCGGCCTGATACCATCGATCCGATTATTTTCAGACGAAATGAAAGCGGAGATATAATAAAGAAATGCATTGTGAGATATCGCTGTGATAATACCAAGTAATATAACAAAAATATATCGATGAAACCATAAACACAGAGATACACAAGAATACACTCCATTTCTATTAATGAAAGAAATGTACAGACTGTAAAAATAAAGAGTGAAAAACTCGCTTGAATGGTGGTGGCTTATCTCCAGAAGAGATGTGATCGCCGTGATTCAAGAAGATGATTACAATGAGGCTCAAGGCATTTTTATAATAGACGGAATGCCAAAAGTCCTAGACATCCAAAACCTAACCCTAGGGAGATGAAGCTAAAAGTCATGTGGGCCCCGCTTGGGTGTTGGTGCATCAACTTCCTGCGGTCGTAAATTTGCATACACGCATCTCCCGCTTTTAGGGCGGTATGCCTGCTAAAAGGTGTATTGAGGAGATTCATTTTGGCCTCAATCATGCCTTCGCTATCATTGAGAACCTTGATATCGAAAATTTCCACGTAGGGCCCCCAAAATGGCCTGGCGAAAAACCGCTAAAAATAGTAAATTCCCAAAATGGCCGGAAAACCGCTTTTGAGCAATTTGGAAAAGGTGGGTGGCCCCGACATCCACTGATCAATCCTCTCAGGAAGCAATGGTATCCATTGGCGCGATTTCCCGGGTGGGAGGGAAAAACATTTGTTGACCCTGCAAGATCTTGGTGAGTCGCTTGTCTTGTCGTGGAGAAGTCATGCCGCTTAGTTTGTGGAAATCGCTTCACTTAACCCGTATCGGAAGGTTTGACCTTTAACCGGGCCCGATATTTTAGATGAATGTGCACGAATCTTCGCGGCTTTGTCGCGAACCTTGTCGACTACCGCTAAGGAATGTGCTTGGGCCGTCGGTGGTCGGCAGATCCTTCTGCTTCACCCTTTGAACGCATCGTGAGAAGATGAATTTTCTAGTATGAGATACTGCCTTGCAAGAATGTTTAGGTGGGGCAGTAGTTGGAATCCATCAGACCGAGAGATGACTCTCGAGAGTAATAATGACACTACGGGTCGACTCATAGATAGCATGGTGTTTCCACATATATGGTCGGACCAAGAGAACATCGCTGCATATCTAGTGGGGAAAACATCACATAATACCTCATCCTTGAAGGGTTGATTCCGTATGACAATCGACAATCGGGCCAGTCGACACGAAGATCTCGCCCTTGGCGGCTTTTCACCAATGTCAGATGGTTATGTGTGGTGTTGTCGAAGCAATCCCAACCATATTTGATCTAATTCTACCGAGATGAGGTTCTTTTCCGCTTCCTCTATCAACAATAAAACGGGTCCCCTTCACCCACATCTATGAATGAAAAAGGCCTTCGTGATCCGTTGGTTCTTCCGGGTTGAATCTGTCAGCTACGCTACACAGTGCGGGGTTCGCGCCATGATCCGGTTTTTCCCATTATTTTCGTAATCGATCGAATGTGGTTCACTGTCTTGATCTCGGCGACCAATGACGGTTTTGAGCGACATTCATCTGTTGTGCTAGGGATTTTGTGGAAATCACACCACTTCCCAGTGTAATTATTTGTCTTTAATTTACCCTTTTTTTCTTGTTTCTTGGATTGGTTTTCGGGAGACCGTTTTGTTAGGGACGCCTTTGTCATACTTTGGTTGCTACATATTTACAGATCTAAAATCCCATTTATTCTGGTTCTTAAATTTATGCTCAATTTTAACAAGATATCGACAAGCAACAATCGAAGTGATGAGATGTCCGAAAATCCATTTCAGTCTGGATGACTGCAGTAGAGCCCTTAATTGCATTTTCAAAACCAAATGTCGCTCGAAGTCTTTACACGGGCTTGGTGCCTAAGGTATGGAAGGCATTGGTGAACTCGGAACTGCTTGGCCCTCTTGCCGCCGCGTGGTCCATCTCATGTATTGTTCCTCATAGTTTCCAAATGGGTAGCACTGCCTTTACCGCATCCACAAAAATCCCAAGTGGACTCGACACCATATATTCCGTGACTCTCCGTGGAACTCAAGCCCCAAGTAGTTTCCCACCAATGTTTGACATGGGGAGAGCCTTAAGGAGTGCTAAGGTGATCTTTCCCTGTCCGAAAAAAATTATGAACAAGAGAAATAACCTCTAGCGATTTAACCATTTATCTAGGGCATCCGTGTTCATTTGACCTTCAAGTACGTGAATATCAAAATTAACCTCAGACCTTTGAAAGGCGAGGTGCCTCCAAAGTGGTCGCTGATGAATATGCAGCAATCGATGCTACTCCAGAGGATGGAAGGGAAAAATTCTCCATCATTTCGGCCCCTCCTCGGCTAAGTGTGAGAGTTTGCTCAAGCAACGTGACCGATATATCTGCCCCGCCTCCATTGTTTTTCTTTCTCTTCCACCATTGAGGGTTTCTTTGGTGCATGGTGAGCCATTTTCCCTCAAGAGAGACAAGCTCAACCCAATCCTATTATACCCGAACCTTGTTGGGGACATGCAATGAAAATAACGATCAAGAGCAACCCGCTCGATACCACACCAATCCGGATTATTTTCATACCCAAATGATGAGCCGGAGATATAATAAAGAAATGCACAGATATCGCTGCGACATCTAGTAATATAACGTAAATATATCGAGATGAAACCATAAACACGTAGATACGCGAATACACTCCATTTCTACACAGCAGTCGTGGCGAGATCAGAAAAATACGTGAGTGAAAGACTCCGCTAGAATGGTGGGTTACTTTTATCTCCGAAGAGATGTGATTCGCCACCGCATTTGCAAGAAGATGATTACACAGAGGCTCGAGAGGCCTTTTATAATAGACAAAATGCCAAAAGTCCTAGACATCCAAAAAAATCCCAACCTTAGGAGATGAAGCGCCAAAAGTCATGTGGGTCTCCGCTTGCAAGTTGGTGCATCAACTTCCTGGTTTCGTAACTTTGTATATCGACCGCTTTTAGGCATGTGATAGCTCCTCGCTGGAGGTATCGCCGAGATTCATTTTGGTGCCTAATTCATGCCTTTATTATCATTGAGAACCTCAATCTCAAAGACTTCATTTAGGCCCTCAAATGGCCCTAAGTGAAAAAAACCCGCTAAAAATAGTAAATTCCCAAAATGGCCAGAAACTGCTTTGAGCAATTTGGAAAGGTGGGTGGCCCTCGAGACCACCCGGATCAATCTTTCCTCTTTAAGAAGCAATGGTCTCCATTGCTGAGAGTTCCCGTGGGAGAGGGAAAAACATTTTCTAAATCTAATGCTTGGTGAGTCAGCTTGTCTCATCGGAGAAGTCATGTCATTAGTTTGTGGAAACTGCCACTTAACCCTCGTATCGGAAGGTCAATCTTAACCAAATTCGCTATTTTGATAATCGTGGTGCGTAAGGAATCTTCGGTGGCTTTTCTGCAACCTTTGTCGACTGGGCTCGCTGGATAGAAGGTGCTGGGCCGCTTCTGGTGGTTGCGTAGATCCTTCTGTCAATCCTTTTGAATAGATTGTGAGAAGATGAATTTTCTAGCGAGACTACCTTAAAAGACTGGCGGTGGGGTCAGAAGTTGGAACTACCGGTATCCAGAGATAACCCCCGTGAGTAATAATGACACCACGGTCGACTCATAGATAGTATGGTGTTTCCACATATATGGTCGACCCAAGAGAACATCATCACGTACATCTAGTGGGGAAACATCACATAATACCTCATCCTGAAGGGTTGCATCCGCATGACAATCGCATTAATCGCTAGTCGAATATCTAAGATCTCTTCCTTGGCTAAGCCAACAAATGTCGTATGGTTGCAGGTGTTTGGGTTTCCATAATCCTAACCTTGATGACCTCTCTCGCCGATAAGGAGGTGGTTCTTCTAGCTTCCGCTATCAACAATAAAATGTGCTGGGTCCCCTTCACCCACATCTATGAATCGAAAATGCGCTGCCCTTCTCGGATCCGTTGGTTCTTCCAAGAACTGTCAGCGGTCAGCGACAATAGCGCAATCAGGTCGATGATCCTCGTCTTTTCCCATTATTTTCTTAATCGGATTATGAATCAGGGTTCGCCCGTGTCTTGATCTCTACACCAATGACTGTTTTGAGAGACATTCATCGGTGTTGTGCTGTGCCGTGGGTTTTTGTGGAAATCACACCATTTTCCTGTCCTTCTTTGTCTTCCCCGTGACCTTTCTTTCCGCGGTCTTGGATTGGTTTTCGATTAGTTTGTTCGGGACGCCTTTGTCATACTTTGGTTGTTATGGATTTGGAGACACGAACTCCCATTTAATTGCGCTTAAATTGTCAATTTTAACAAAGATATCGTGATAAGCAGACCGAAAGTGATGATGTCCAAAATCCATTTCGCTTGATGTATCTCGTAGAGCCCTACCTGGTGATTTCAAAACCAAATGTCGCTCGTAGTCTTTGATACCTAGCTTGGCGCGCTAAGGTATGTAAGGCATTGGTGAACTCCGAACCTGCTTGGCCCCTCTCTTGCCGCAGTTGTGGTCCATCTCATGTAATATTCATCATAGTCTCCCACCGTGGTAGTACTATCTCACCGCGATCCACAAAATCCTGAAGTGGGCTCCGGCCCCATATTCCGCACTGTGGAACTCCGCTCCCAAGAAGTTTCCCACCAATGTTTGACATGGGAGGAAACTTATTGGGAGCAGAGTTACACAAAGGTGATCTTTTCCTTGTCCTAAAAATTCAATGAAATAACCTTCTAGCAGATTTAACCATTTATCTAGGGTATCCGTAGATTCATTTGACCTCAAATACCTGAATATCAAAATTAACCTCAGACTTTGAAAGGCTTAGATGCCTCCAAAGTGGTCACTTGATGAATATGCACCTTATGCTATCGGCAGCGTTGAAGGATGTTGGAAATATTCTCCATCATTTCGTCTCTCATTGAGAGCTTGCCTGCTAAATGGGATCGATAGGACTGCCCGCTTCCATCAGTTTATTTTCTTCCGCCATTATGGGTTTCTACGGTACGAGCCATTGTCCCTCAAGAGACAAGCTCGACCCAACTTGCTATAATTGACCTCGTCGGGGACATGTAATAAAACGAACAAGAGCAAATTAGCCTCGATACCATCGATCCGGATTATTTTCGACTAAATGAGAGCTGAGATATAATAAAGAAATGCACAAAGATATCGCTACCAGACATCAAAGAATATAACAGAAATATATCGTAGATGAAACCATGTAAACACAGAGATATAGTAATACACGATTTCTATTAATGAAAGAAATGAGACTCAGAAAAATGTGAGTGAAAGACTCAGCTAGAATGGTGGCATCTTATCTCCAGAAGAGATGTGACGGCTTACCGTGATTCGCAAGAAGATGATTACACGAGGTTCGGAAGGCCTTTACAATAGACGGGAATGCTAAAAGTCCTTGACATCCAAAACCTAACCCTAGGAGATGAAGGCTAAAAATCATGGGGGCCCCGTTTGGGTAAATTAGAACATCAACTTCCTGGTCGCACTTCTTTTGCATAATGACTCCGCTTTAGGCGCAGGATAGCTCGTGTTGAAAGGTATCGCCGAGAGATTAATTTGGGGCCCAATCATGCCTCGAATATCATTGAGAACCTCAAAATAAATCTCCTCGACAATACCTTCATTTAGGCCCTCAAATGGTCCTCCTAAGGAAAACCGCTAAAAATAGTAAATTCCAAATGGCCGTAAACCGCTTTTGAGCAATTTGGAAAGCAGGGTATCCCGACATCCACCGATCGTGGAGCATGTGACCCCTGCTAATGGTGATTTTTTCTAATGCATTCCCGCTTTAATGGAAATGTCAATTTGACAGTTGGTGGGGGAGATGTTGGCCATGTTTCCTTCTTCAAAATCATCTGGGGTAGGGATAAGGTTATTGAACCAGTCTATATACCCCACAGGAATAAAATCCTTGGTTTCGATTGTGCACATGGAGGCTTGGGTAGGAGGATGAAAGGCCTCTTGTGATATAAAAAGCGCTCGATGATGGAGTGCATTCCATGGGAAATCGGGGGTAGTGAGTTCCTCCAGGATATCTTCGTCACAGTGAAAAATGAGAGAATACATTAGATATTGGGAGGTGATAGGGGGAAGTGTCAATGGGTAGGTGTTATTGTCCTTAAGTGGTGAGGACGTAGATGGGATATCGTGTACAAGGTGCAAGGGACCATTGGACATAAAGTGAATGTCCTGATACTATGGAGGGTACCTCATTCGCTCAAGGAATGATGAAGAAATATATCGAATAACAATAATGTGAGCCACTGTAGGGAGTGGTTGAGAGGTTTCTTGCTGAGATGTTTGGCTAATGCGGGTAACATCTGGTGAAATTGAGGTAGAGTTGGGAAATGATGAGTTTAGTGGCCATATTATGAATAAATGGCACAAGAGAATTTGGTTCACAACCCTTTATTGCATGTGGTTGAGGAATCCATAGTAGCAGTGGACATACTTGGTGGAGTGGAAAGCGATGTAGTTTCTCTAGGGAGTTGGATCATATTGCATAGCTTGGGAAGAGTATGACATCTATTAGTGGGGTGTCCTTCTCTTTTGCATAGTGCACAAGGAGTTTGAGCTCAGGGAGGAAGTGGAGTTGTGGGCTCATTATTATTTCATTTGCCCCCAATGGTGGTGGTGTTGCTGCTAGTTGGGGGAGGGGGTGGTGTGGCAGGAGCATGTACGAGGATTTGCATCGGTAATCCCTTAGTCTGAGGAGGGAGAGATGGCGTAGGGACCATAGTGGGTGGATGGAGATACCACACAGGGATGAAAAGCGCCATGTTAGGAAGGGTAGGGGTCACAACTACTTGGAATGCTTGACTCTAGGTGGGGGGTATAAAAAAGGAATTTGGGTAATGGCTTGGGGGAATGTTTCCCAAACCAGGATTTTCCCCTAGAGGGGTGAGAAATATGGAATAAGTGGTGCAGAGGGGTGCTTAGGGAATTCCTGAGGTAATAGTTCTCCAACTGGTGGAACTTTGATGTGGGGAAGGGCCTCAATGGGAGGATTATTGGCTTTGATATCTATTCCATTAGATGATACTACACACACTTGTGTTGAAGGGTGTAGGAGAGGTGGTGATCCATGATATTCTCCAGCAAGGATGGGTCTTTGAAAATTCCAGGATCCATGTTGATAACCGAAAAAGCATTTGAGCTAGTGTGGACAAGGGGGAGAATGTTGTCAATGTTGGAAAAATGATTAGGCTCATAATGTGTAAGTTGGTCGATGGTGACTATTTTCCTGTTGTGGGGGAACATCATCGTTTGAAACACAGAAGAGGCCACTTCCTTCATAGTGTACATGTAGTTGCATCCAAACAAGATGTTGTAATCAAGTGGGGCGGCGATAACTTTGATATCAATTAAGATGGTTTTCCCCCAAGTTCTACGGGGACATTTTGGAAGAGCCCTTCAGGGGATGATGGTTGATCGTCATAAGTTCTTAGGGTGATGGAAGATGGTACTATATTAGGGGATTCAAGTTTTTTCCAGACTACTTTGGACATGATTCATGTGGATTCACCTTTATCTATGATACACCGATGAACTGTGTTGTTCCATATTTTCACTGGTATCTGAAAAGCTACGAGTGCAGGGAGGAATGGTTCTTCATTATCTATATCGAATGTGATTATTCTAGTATCTAGTGGGTCGACTTCCCCCAAGGAGGAAAGAAAGGATTTCCACTGATTTGGACAAGTTTGGAGGACCTCCAATACAGACATGGTTGCAGGAGACCATGTTAAGTCATCGACCAGACTGTAGTTATGGGCTACCCTAGCATGAGGGTTATGTACGTTCCATCGTAACAAAATACGTGGTATACGAGGGTTTGGTTCAATGGTTGTCTAGCTGTAGCTGGAGCCGCTTATGAAGTGGTTGGGGTAGATTAAGGGGGAACACCATATTTTCCACCACATTTTTGGAGAAGAATATCTTCTTCGTTGGTAAGGAGGATATTGCGATCGACCGGATTTGCAGGTTAATTGGGACCTGGGTTTTGATAATGCCCCATTTGGGGTGGAGCAGGGTGTACCTCTTGTTGGGTATTCATCACACCTTGGTGTGGAATGGGGTTTTTCAAGACGGATGGAGGTGGCTGTTGCAAGTACTATTGTGGGGAATGTTGAGGGGTAGGAGATGTTGGAGGATGTTTCACGTTCATGTCTCTTTCATCTGTTTGAAGTCGGCAATTTGGGGGAAACAATGAGTATAATGTCCATACTCACCACAAAGAGCACAAGGGAAGTTATTCCGGAGGTTATTGTTCCTCCCTTGTCATGTTTGATTGTTATTGTTGCCCCCTTGGCAATTTTGGTTGCCCTGATTCTGGTTGCCCCTAGAGAGATTGTTTTGTTGGGGGTTATTTCCTCCTAGTCTTGGGTTGTTGTTGTTTTGGGTTTTTCCTTTCTTCTTGGCATTATTCGGTGGATGAGCCATATTTTCAGTATTCAATTGTTAAAAAGTTTGAAGCTATTGAATGGGAGAGGGTTGAACAAAGTTAACGTCGACCTGTGGTTGTCCTGGTGGGGGAGAAACCGGTTGTGGAGGACCAGGAAATGGAAAATATGGATTGTTTTATGGAGACGATCCATATGGAATGTAGGAAGTTGAAGCGCTTCCACTAGTGATAAGGTTGTATGTGAAGGTAGAATGTGAACCCGTACTTGGTTGATAGGCCAGACACATCATGGGTATTGGTGGGGGTCCACCCATTGGTGGAGGGGGAGGAACATGATATGACTGTCGGTGAGTGGGAGGAGGGTAATAAGACGTCCCTCCATATGGTTGTGGATATGGATGTGTACCATAAGTGGGTGACAGGTGGACGTAAGGGTTGAGGTGGTTCATAGAACCAATCAACACATCTGTAGCGTGGGACATCCCAGGTTTGTCCTAGACAAATCGTATGGGCCTAAGTGCAATAGGAAACACTATGTACAAGTAACCTCACTAAGCATAGATGAGCTCAAACTGTTGAGCCTTGTTTATGGCATCCTCTTCTGACTAAGGAAAGGTGGATTCTACATCCTTGGCAATCACAGAGACGAGTGATTTAAGAAATCAATCACGACATTGTTCTTTGGTGGTTTCTCCTTTACACAAACTATGTCATCGATGCCATTCATGGATGTGGTCAGCTATATGGGGAGAAATGGTTTGTTTGAACTCGGAGAGAAGTTCCAAGCCAGTATTGTGATGAATTGGTAGTTGAAAAAAGGACAAAAAGGCTTTGGCCAATGATTCAAAGGTCACATGGGACCTCGATTTTTTGTCCACATATCATTTGGCTGATGGGCTTGTGAGGTTTCCTTTAAATAATCTCAAGCGGATGGAATCATCCATGATGTTGTTTGAAGAGCACCATAAGTGGAAGATCATAACATGGTTGGCGAGATCTTCCCCCGGTTTTCCTTCAAAATTTGAAATATCTGAAGGTAGTTTGGTAGGAAAATTGGGCCATGTGGGGTCATATAAAATGAGATCATTCGTGAGTTTGGTCAAATCAAGAATGTTGAGGGATACCAAGTATGGAATAGGGAGATTTGGTGGAGGATTAGTTCCAGCCATTGTGTGACTAGGTAGTGGACCTATTCCTTGAGAGATATTTGGTGGGGTTGTACTTCTCCCTTGAGAAGAATTTTGACCCTCACCTCCTTGTGAAGGAGAACTAGTGGATGGATGGCCTTGGGAATTGGACCCAAGAAAAGAGGAACCAAGTAAAGTTGATCCCAAAATAGTATCACTCACGGGGGTGTGAGGTGGTTTAGCCAATGAGTTGGTGAGACTAGGGACTCCTCCTAGAATAGGAGGGAGATTCTGCAAGCGTTTGGAACGACAGGGATTCTATGGGTCACCTATGGTTTTCGACTAGCAAAGTGACTGTCTGAAAATGGTGACAAGAGAGAAATAAATGAACACGAGCTTTGTATATTATGGACCTTCACAAGATAGTATAACTCACAATTGTATGTAATCAAATGAGCATCATACATAAATCAATTGTAAAATAAACAAGCATGTGGATAGGTGGATTTTGTCTGCGTGGGGGAACAATAAAAAAAATTGCTCGTGTCCTAAAAGACGTATTGTCCTTCCTCTCAAATAACACTGGGCCTTCCAATAGCACTCAATAGTGGGGTTTGAAGCCACTGAAAGAGGAACTAGTGAACGTTGAAATAATCAGTTATAATGAGGGGTAGAGGGTGCATATATCGAGAGAATTGGAGATATTTCACAATAGCCACACAAAATCTGATCAAGGTGTGATTGCAACCCACAATCGCCACCTGGGTAGATGTCCTCATTTTTGGACACTAGGTACCTCATTCAAAGTGCGAAATTTAAATTTTTGGCCTCAGAAATGGGTCACGGGATGGATTCCCTCACAAGAGTTGGGTGACTCAAGGAGGGATGCACAGAACAACCGAACCTTGGCCTTCGACCCTTTACATGTATCTCCCTGCCTTATGGTGTAGGAACACTTGACTTGGATGATTTCAAAGTTCCCTATTTCTCAAATTCTATTGTTTGAAAAAGCGAGAACCTGATAATGGGGGGTTATTTGGATTCCTACCCCCGAGATCCTACCTAGACTAAAAAATTTCTTTCGGCACCTGATGTGGAGGAAAACTTAGTGTGTTTGTTTAGAATTTTTTTAGATGTTGTGGGTTGAGATATTGGGGGTGTGGACCAATATCATTTGATTGGTTGGGTGTGGATAATTTCCAAAGTAGTGGGACGTTTTGGAATTTCTTTGGAGAAATCCTACTTCGACCTCCACTATTTCAAAATAGAAATTATGTGTGTGAGGAGTGGCTTTGTGTGCAAGCAAGTGAAAAAGTGTGCCAATATTTTAATAAGTTAAGTGTGAGATTGCAATATGTGGACTTCCTATGGTCCTGATAGATATTCTTTATCTAGCTTACTATGTGTCTTTGGTACAACCTTGAGGAATATTAAAATCCCTAGAGAATTAGGAATGTGGACATATGGGTCCTTTACAAATCCTTTAAAATCCCTAAAATGTTGTCTATACTAAGAAAGATTCGACACTATCCTATATTGCAAGCATGTGGGAATGTATGGGCCCGCTACTTTGATATTTAAACTTCCCTAGATTGTGATGTAAAATAAGAAAGCATTTTTAAGAAACTATCCTAAGTTTGCAACATGTGGGCATGTATGGGGCCTTACAAAACTTTTCCGATGATTTCAAAAAACTAAGAGGAACCCTAGGGGGGATTTTTCCTCTCCTAAATATTTTTGTTAAGGGAGATGAAATGTCCCTTTAACCACCTTTTTGATTCCCAAGATCACACTTGGGTGTGAGGGAAGAGCATACTTAAGGGTCAAAGTTAACTTCTAGTCCCAATTTAAGTGATTTATGTATGAAAGCAATAACCTTAACTTAAAATTTTACAAGCCAAATAATCCATCCATGTGGAAACAAAGAAAAAGAGGAGAACATTGGTTCTTTTTACCCCCTAAGTTCCTATGTTTACTAACCTTTCATATGGGAAAAGAATCTAAGTGGATTGTAGTTTCCTTACAAAGTGCATGAAAATAAAAATTTGAAGGCTAGGGGCCTTCAAACCATTCAAAAAAACCCTTAAAATTTGAAAAAATGGACTTATGCATGGGTTACAACTCTGACAGGTGTGCAAAGGGCACACAATGTGAAAAATGAGTAGTGTAAAGAGTCTTGGTTAACACATAGTGCGTAGAGTGTGTGTCTGTGGGCATGAAAATATGCACACTTCTTGTCACGCGTCGGGGGAGAAATTTCCAAGTGAAATACTCCTTTCTTAGCTATGAATTTTGACTTGGCAGGTTGGGCTAGGCCAATTTTGGTACCTGTAAGACAAAACAATCAAAATGAAGTTCTCTCAAGGCTCAAATAGGGAGGAATTTGATACTGATCCCCAGTATGGTCGCCAATTTGTTGTGTTGGTTTTGTCACTTGGGTGAGAAAAAAAACAACACTTGAATGTCTAAGTGAGCCTGCTAGACAAGAAAAAAGTTTTGTGAGTAGGTTAGATAAGCCAAACACATGTGAAAAGAAATAAACACAACTAAATAAACTAAGAAATAAATGTTAGAAATCATGATAAATTTAGAACCATGAAAATCAAACAATGACCAACATAATGCTACCAATGGATCAATAGATTAGTAGGAAAACCACTGTAGAGAAAGTCAGTGACTTATGAGTCCCCTCTTCCTCCTTGGGAGGGCTCTTGAGTTCCCTAATTGAGATCTCTTCATACAAGGGAATAAATGGAAAATGGTGAATAAAAACAATGCATATTCCCTCAACAGGTGAGTGGAATGGCCTATTGCAATGGTGCTTGAAGGCTTCCAAGAGAAAAGAGGATTCCCAAGGAAGAATTATTGTAGCATAACAATACCTTGAAGATATTGGTTTCTTATTACACCCATGGATCTTATTTATAAAATTCATACATGTAAAAATGCAATTGGTTCATCATGTGAACAAGGGGTCTCTTAGGGCACCCTCTAGCCCTTGACCAACCTCCAAGCTAGATTTCACTTAGATATGAGTTTCAAATCATGTTAGGGTCGGACAAGAAGTGGTTGAGGGGCCGATACGATCCATAAATGTGTCGTTCATAGAAGTTTGTGGCTTTTCTCATACACAGTCGCACATTTTTGGCATAGTTCATGTTGAGGCATGTGTTGGCCTACACACTCTACGCACTATGCACACACTCCCTTCGGTGATTTTGCACATTTTGATTTTTGACCCCAATTACATAGTTTTTTCCTTATGGATGAATTTTAGTGATGTAGGTAGACTAATTGTTGTTGGCATTGATGTTTTTCCTTAAAAACATTTGTGCAATGTTGGAGACGAATTTTCAGTGATAACAGATAGGATCTTATGAAATGGATAATATAATTCTAGATTTAGGCTCCGATGTGAATGTTTTCCCTAGAAAGACTTAGGAGATAATGGGCCAACCGAAGATGATTTGTTCACTGATCCAATTGATATTAGCGAACCATCATAATATCGTTCCATTCAGAAGGTTAGCATGAGTAAATGTCAATATTTATGGGGTGCGTAGTGTAGCATACTTTGAAGTGATTGACATAGTAGATGGCAATACACCATATCCAACACTCTTGGGAATTTATTGGGAATTTGATAATTAGACAATCATTGAACTAAAAAAGAAATATATGGTATTCAAAGTAGAATACTTGAAGGTCACTACGTCGTTATACCCCACCAAAGGAAGAAGGCATGTAGAACCAACAAAGAGAAAAGAACTTGATAATATGTATAATATGACTACGCGGGTGGATTATTTACATGAATCATACAAATGAAGGTGTACTTAGTTGGAGGAGTATTAGTTCATGTGCGTTTGACTCAAAAGAGGCTCTGGAGAATTGTAAACAAAGACTGCATGCAGTGTCAACAAGGAAGTGTGCTTGAATTACCTGCACCTTGAGATGGATTGGAACAAAAATAGTCAAACCTCCAAGGTATAGTCGACTAACACCTATAGAATATTTTATCAATGAGTTTTAAATGAAGATTCCATATTAGCAGAGACTCTTGGCCTTATATGTTGGAAAAAAGGTGACTTCAACAAGATGGCGAGTTAAGCACAAAGATGGCATAAGAGATTGGAAGCAGTGCAAAAGGTTATTACAAGTCAGATTTGGGACAAAGAATGAAAGTGTCATGCCAAAGTATAGTGGATTATGTTTTCCAGCAGATCATTTTACAAAGTGTACTATGCAGTGGATATTGGAACCAAAACAAGAATGGACTCACTTGATTGTGCATACTCTGGACATAATTCCGAAGAATTGGTACATAGAACTAGATGTGTGCAGAAGGATACGAGATTGGGAAGAATCGACTAGGAACTTCAAGGTAAGATTCACTTTTGAAAATAATAATCCTTTGATTGACTCAATCTTACAAGTTATCAAGAATAATATTTTTGCATCATAGGACTTGTTGGGATCAGTGCATTTGTATAGTGTTCCTAGAGTCACTACGACAATTGAAGAGGTCTTTCACTATTATAATGTCGTAGAAGAAGCCCAAGATGAGGAAGATCCAAGGAAGTTGCAGATGTTATAGATTGAAGGAGAGCACATAGTAGAAGGATCAGAACTTGAATATGCAGGAAAGGACAATCCCTTAAGGACATGTTAAGTAAATATTGGAACAGAGGATAAGCCCAAGTTCTCGAACATAGGAGACTACTGGAGCAAGGAAACAATTTAGAAGATTGTCAACTTACTATGCAAGTATCGAGATTTGTTTCCAACTAATTTATTAGGATGAAGAGAATTGCATGAGAGTTAGGAAAAAAAAAAATTTCATTGAAACCATATGCCAAACCCGTGCAACAAAGACCCTGTAGAATGAAATCAAAATATAAGGAGAAGGTAAAACAAGAGCTAGACAGGATGTTAGAAGCTGGAATTATAGAACTTGTTGAAGAATCAGAGTGGATTAGCCCAATGATAGTTCAAGACTAGAAAACAAGAGGAATTAGAATATGTGTATATCTAAGAAAGTTGAATGATGCATGCTTATGTGACCCTTTTCCAACTCCTTTTACAGATGAAGTATTAGAGAATGTAGGGGGTCAAGAGGCTTACTCTTTTACAGATGGATCATCTGGATACCACCATATCAGGATTGCATAAGAAGATCGATATAATATGACCTTTGTGATAGAATGGGGTTGTTACCAATACATAGTTATGCCATTTGGGTTGAAGAATGCACCAATGATATTTTCTAGAGTAATTGTTGCATCTTTCAAAGAGTTTATTCATAAGTTCTTAGAAATGTACTTAGATGACTGTACAATATTTAGTCTATTGAAATATCATGTTGAATTTTTGCACTTAATGTTGGATAAGTGTAGGAAATACCAGATCTCATTGAATCTGAATAAAAGCATTTTTTGTGCACCTTTTGGAATTTTGTTCGGCCATGTGGTGTGTAAATAGGGATTGTTAATGGACCCTACAAAGATAGTTGTGATTGTTAATTTTCAACTGTCGACTTCAGTACAATAGTTGAAATCCACATTGGGTCATACAAGATATTATAGAAAGTTCATCAAAGGATATGCTCAGATCATAACCCCTATGGAGAAGTTATTGAAGAAGGAAGTGAAGTATCAGTGGAATGAAAAATGTCAAAAGAGTTTGGATACATTGAAACATAAGATGGTCACCACACCGATTTTAGTTTTTCTTGACTGGAGTAATGAATTTCATGTTAATGTGGATGCCTCGTCTATATCTTTAGGAGTAGTGTTGGCAAAACTGGGTGAAGGAGAGATACAACATCCAATTGCATTCACCAGTAGGAAGTTTTCATTTACAGAGCATAACTATAATATAACAGACCGAGAAGGTTTGGTGATGGTATATGCCTTGCAAAAGTTCAAACATTGCCTACTTGGATATCACTTCAAGATGTATACATACCACTCTACACTGAGATACCTAGTGAACAAGCCAGTGTTGGGGGAAAGAATATGTAGTTGGATATTATTGTTCCAAGAATACAACTTTGAGGTGATCGTGAAACTATGAATGTTTAATTTAGGACCAGATCACTTGTTTCACATACTGTGAGGTGAACATGCATGGAACTTGGATGACAATTTACTCGATGCAAACTTGTTTTCAATTCATTTGGTGGATGACTATTTTGCAGACATAATTCAGTTTTTGGGCACATGAGTAGCTCCATCAGAATTCATAGTGGCACAAAAGAAACAACTAGTAGTGAAGGAAGAAAACTACCAGTTGATAGCAGAAAATATGTACAAGTTAGGCGCATATGATATTTTGCGACGTTGCATATTGGAGCATGAAATAAATATGGTACTATCAAAATCACATGAAGGGGTTGCAAGAGGTCAGTCTGAAGGAAAGGAAACTACTCATAAGATTATGCGTGCAGGATTATGGTGGCCTACCCTTCATAAATATGCTAAATATTTTTTCTAGAGTTGCGACGTCTGTCAAAGACTTGGGAAACCTTCTAGGAGAGATGAAATTCCCTTGGTTCCACAAGTCACATTGTAGGCATTTGAAAAATGGGTTGTAGATTTTGCTAGATTGATTAATCCACCCACAAGACGATCAAGAGCCATGTACATCATTACTATAATGGACTACTTAACCAGATGGGTTGAGGTAGATCCAGTTAGAGACTACATTGTGGAGACAACTGCATGATTTTTTTTTGAAAACATAGTAATAAGGTTTAGATTCCCAAGGATACTTATGAGTGATCAGGGAACTCACTTTATGAACATGATGATTGCAACATTAACATAGGATTTTTAGATCCATCATCAGAAGAGCACACCATACCATCCTCAAGCAAATGGAACAATAGAATCTTTCAATAAGATTCTAGAACATGCACTGACAAAGGTTTGCAACATAAGTCGAGATGACTAGGACTTGAAGATTCTAGTAGTGTTATCGGCATATAGGACTACACACAAGAAGCTGACAAGACAAACTCCATTCAGGTTGACGTATGGACAATAAGTTGTTATGCTAATGGAATTAATAGTACCAATCATACTTATTGTTACAATGACATATATTACAGATTTAGGTGCATTGGAAAAGGGATTGTCATAACTTATGGAATTAGAAGAATATTGTTTCATCATAGGTTTCCATGAATAGGTACATAAAGAATGTGAGAAATATTGGCATGATAAACATATCAAACATAGGAAGTTTCAAATAGGAGACTTAGTATTACTCCATGACAGTAAGTTTCTACATCATCCAAGGAAATTCTAGATGCATTGGTAAGGCCCATATGTGATCATATATGTGACAGATGCAGGTGATGCTCAGTTGGAGAAGTTTGTTGGAGAATTTATGGAAGAACTGGTTAACGGTAGTAGGATGAAACTGTATGGGGATGGTCGTTCTTCTGTGTACTAGTCCGAACTGCACAAAATATGTACCATATAAATTGTATTATGTGTACCATAGCAAGAAAAAAGACAAGAAGAAAAAGAAATAAAAAGTGTTTGAAGTAAGAGACAAAAGGTTGGAAGAAAGCATAGAATTATTATTCAAAACATTAAGCTAGAAAACATCACAAATATGAAGTAAACAAGGAGAATGCATGTGCAAGAATGAAGATTGGAATGTGACAAAAGAAGATGAAGAAAGAGAGAAAATAATTTAAGAATATCCATGACGAGACATGCAATAAAGAGAGAACATGATGACGAAGTAGTGAAGTTTCAGAGCCATAAATGAAGATCGACAATAATATTTTGACAAGTTCAGATAATTCACTGAAGATATGAAGTTAATGAAGTGTTAAGGAAAGTAATGAATTCTAAGGAAAGTGGATTCGAATGTATGTTTTGGTGTGAATGAGTTTAGAAACAATTGGAAACCAAGGTATGAAATCAATGGGAGGGTTGAACGTGAAAAAGTTATTTTCATTTGCATTTCCATAGAGAATAGCAGAAGTAGAGAGAATAGAGCCAAGCGGAAGTAGAAAAAAATCCAAAGAATTTAGTTGCAAAGATAAATTTCACCACCTAAGGAAACAACAAAATCTGTTCGACAACACAGGTATTTCAACAGAGGACGAACACCTTCAGTAACCAATCACATAACCAGATCAAAGATCAACACACCGATGTTTTCACGTGGTAAAACCCCTACGGGGAAACATCCATGGCCCCAGCCAACGCAACCACTTGGAGAAGTTTATTAATGCAAAGAAAAATATTACAAAAAGATTTTACAAGAGAGTTTCTCACAATCGATCATCGACAAATGATCCTCTATGCTCTTTAAATCGAGATCATGGACCAATCGGGTGTTAATCCATAGATAAATGGCCATTAATATCGAGGAGAGTATGAACTGTCAGATCACTCTATGTCGAGAACATATCGTGACGGTCATATTTCCTAACTACAAATGCATACTAATGCATACTAAATAAACACACTAAGAAACACACTTTTACCTAATGACACATTAGACCAAGTAGATCTTAACTAACTCCTAAGTGTCTAAATATCCTAACATCCCCCCTTAAGAACAAC